>JAWNPC010000389.1:4912500-5512500 GCA_035045365.1 Drosophila leonis
GCTCATGCCACCTGTACCGCCGCCAGCTGCACCGCTGGTGCTGTTACCGCCTGCACTGCCGCCGCCCGCCATATTGGCCGCCCCGCCGAACGCGCCGTCCGCATGCTCCGAGTTGGGCGTGGAGCGTGCAAAGCCGACGGCGCTCACAAAAGGTAGCGCAGCGGCGGCCACACTGCTCAGCCCAGCCGCATCGGCTGCGGTGCAGGTGACGGTCGCCGCATTGCTTGCGGATGTGGTGCTGGTACCAGCCACCGCAGCGGCAGCCGCTGCTGCGGCCACAACGCTGCCCGGCGCCGGCACCGCATGGGTGATGGGCTCCAGGCCAATGCGCATACGCTTCGCGTTCATCGATTCATTCTCACAGGCGATAGCCAGGATTTGCTCCGCCTGCACGGAGGTCAGGTGAGCGGGCGTGGGTCGAGTCTGTAAAAGCAATAAATGTTTATAATAAATATATGTTTTATAAATATTAGCATATGTAAACCTAAGTTGATCTCTTGTAATCTTTGAGTTATATAAAAAAGAATTTCTTATAATCTAGGTTTATTTTATGTGCATCTATTCATTAAATTTGTGGAGTCTACTTCTTATAGTTCTCGAGCTAAGCTCTAAAAACCTATGCGTTTTAAGAGCCTTTAGCTATTTTAGTTTGAGTTTGAGCTGGATGTATATAAGTTATTTATAGCATAAGCAAAGAGTGAGATCACAGACGCTCCGCAGCTAAGGAAGCAAGAGTAATTGATAAGAGTAAAGTCAAGCTTTGCGTATAAAGTAAACGGCAAAATAAAGCCATTCTGGAACTAGCAATAATAAGCATAATAAAAGCTAGCAATAATAGCAACTAATAAGCAGCGACAATATCAATGTCGCTGCCAGCATCCAATTCAGCGATGCCAACTACTTATTTTCAAGCTAATCTAAGTTTGGTCTTAGAAGTCTGCTCTTTAATATAAGCAAATGTAACGAATCTCTTTGTTAACATTATGTAAATTTCACTTATAAAATTATACTTTAGAGTTTATATGTATGTAAAATACTTGCTGAAATGTTATAAATATATATGAAACGATATTTCAAGAAGAATAAAACATAGTTTAATATGAAACAAATTTTAGGAATATAGCTTGAATAATATTGGAAAATATTCAATATTAACAGATAAAATGAAGGGTGCGCTATCCTGATGACGCGCAGTGTATGTATACTCGCGATAGTCTTACTTCAACTATTAATAAAAATAAATTTAATTTTTATCTATTTTTACGTGGCGTTAAAACATTTAAATGTATTATATAATAATAAATAATTAATAAATTTAGTAATTAATAATTTAAATTAATAATTTATTTATAAATGTAAGAATGTCGCTCTCTCTCTGTTCATTCTCATTCTCATTCTGCAGCTAAGCAAATGAAGAATTGAGGCTTTGTTAAATTGACACCAAAAATAAGTAGCTGTACTTTGTCTTGGTGATCCCATGATTTCGCAACATGCAAATGAAATATTTTGAACCTTATGAAAGGACATATAGGTTTGGGTATATTGACCAAAATACAATTTAGCAAAGCTAAATAAATTTCTAAACTACTCTTTAAATGTTCAATAAGATTGCATCGTGCTTGCCCCAGTTTGCAGCTATTTGACGTAATTTTTTTGAATTTATTTTAAATCTAATTCTTAATCTTTTAAAAAAGAAGTTAAATAAAATAATTATTTATACAATATATAAAATAAAAATTAAATAAAGCTCAATCTTAAATGTACAGGAAGTTTAAGATGACTTCCTATATTTTATTCCAACTGATATCTTTTCGTATACTATAGAAATTATTATGTTATAATAAAAGTTAAGAAAAACTAAGTAAAAAAGAAATGCTTGTAAAGCCCAGCATGTTCCATGATTAACACTTCAATTGCCTAGATCAGCATGCACAGCTAGAGCACGCTGTTCACATAGATCGCTATCCCGAGATAACTTATTATAAATAGCTATGCGTAATATTCAGTTAGCAATCTATCGAAATCCACTTAATAAACTCTTTCCATTCACTTACCGTATTTTCCCAGCCGTCTCGTGTCTTCTTGTTGCGACGGCACGATTTGAGATAGGTGCGAATACGTTTGCGGGAACGATCGCTGAACTCGGGAAACTGTCGAGCGCACGAATCGATGATGGCTTGAATCTTTTCCTTTGGCTGCTTCGAGATGGGTATGATGCGATCCAGATTTTCGTCCACAAACAAACGCACGAACATCTGTAAGGCAAGCGGAGAGGATCGTGAGTATTATTTAGGAGTTCGAGCAGTTTGGAGGCCATTTCTATTGGCAACATTGGCAACGTTCGCTTTACATTCAACATGAGAGAGAGATGAGACGCGCTCTCTCTCCCTCGCCCTCTCTTACTCTCGCACATTACTCACATTGAAGGCCTTGAGGCGCTCAGGATCGTGTGGGGTGGCCAGCTTCTCATCCAGCTTATCATCAGAGTCATCTTCGGAAACCTCATCCTCCTCCTTCTGGCCCGACGAGTTGGTCTCGTCCTGCGCTTCCATTGGTGACGGCGCATCCTGCCTGGGCACCGGCGACAGAGAGCTGTCCATTTTGCTGTTAGCCGCTGCAACCGCTGCCGCATTTTGGGCCAAAGCATTCTGATATTGCGCCCAAAGGCCGCCCACAACGCTGAGGTCGGGTCCCTCGGTGCCATTGCGCACAGCCGTTGAGTTTTGGTAGTTCCAGGCGAGCAGCATTAGTTTCAGTTTGTCCGCGTCCTTCATGAGCCCTGCGTAGGCCTCTGACTCGTTGGTTATGCCACCACCTCCGCCACCGCCACCGCCGCCGCCCAGGCTGCTGGCAATATCAACCAGTCCGGTGCCGGCACCACCAGCACCACTTCCAACGCTGCCGCCGCCAATGCCGCCGCCGCCGCCGCCGCCTGCACCAACCAGGCTGCTGGTGTCGGTGCTTGTGGCCGGTGTTGCTGGTATGGTTTCCTATAGAATAAGAGCAGAAGTTGGGTTTTGGTTAAGGAATGTCAGATTGAGCACAAGTTCAATTTTGGAGAACTTTCAATGACCGCACAACAAAGTTTTTTGGGACAGCGTTCGATATACCAAAATCCCAATGATTAGTCGAGGTTGCTTCTCGACAGACCCCAAAGCTCGTTAGACCATTCAAAAGTATGCGCAAAAAGCGTCAAAGAAGCGGCGTCCCCTTTGCCTCCTTTGCTTCGCCCCTCACTTGCAGCAAAGTTTTTCTTGCCCAAGATGAAAGTCGAACCGGGGTTTCTTTTTTATCCGACGGATTGATGTTTTCTACTTTTTTTTGCTTTTTCGCAATGCTTGCCTTTTATGCTGCGCTGCAAATTAGTTGGCAGGATTTGGGAGAGGGTTAGGAGTTCGAACGGCAAGTTTTTGGGGTACGTTCGGAGTCTCTGCTATTTGTGGCCAACATTGCTCTAATGAAACATTTCGTTCGACTCCAAGACGTTGGCTCCGTCTCAGCTTACTCCTGCTCTCGCTCTCTCTATCTCTTTCTTGATGTGCCTTCGGTTGTGGTTGCAGGACAGTGGTTGCCCGCATGTCCGATGCTCGACTGCTTCGTAGGGTGTTCAGTTGCCAACACAAATGAAGTTGAAGCATTGCACAGGCAAAAAAAAAAAAAAAAAGTAGTAGAGACGCGTGCAGCAGGCAGTCCAAAAGAAAATGAAGTTTGAACATGGCGCCTAATTAACATTCAGTTGGAGCAACGCATCCCAGCGAAGTCAAAGAGTCTGATTATGCTAAGACTAAGAGGTGTGTACATAAGGCCATTTCTTTTGACTATTGGCTCAAAAGCAGCTTGGACTAGGTGTAAGGCTTTAAAGCTGCGGCCAAGGTATACAGGATCAAGCTACGAAATTTTACTCAACAAACTCTATTTAATGTATAAAAGTAAAGTTTGAAGCTGCCTAAGGAATGTCAGTATATTATATAAAAATAATATTAAGCAATAGAGTTCCAGCGATTTAATCAAAATAAAACAAAGATATAATTTCAATATATGAAAAGATGCTGAGAGCCACCAGCAAATTATCATATGACAGACATCTATTAACAAAATTAAAATGTTACAAGACAAAGCTCTACGAAGATGGACTGGAGCTAACTGGTTTGTGAGAAACTCAGTGCTCGTTGGGCACCACACCTCTAGATACGCCGATAGGCTGGCAGCGCATCCAAACTCTTTTGCATCTTATCTGGTTAACAACAACAACAACAGGCAAAGGCTGTAAAGGTTACATCCTCTGGACCATAGGGGAGTCAACTAAACTATAGAATAACATAAAATTAATAATAAATAAGTTTGGAGTTAAGACTTAAATACTGGCACACTCATTAGTTCAGACTTAGAGCTAAATGCGCTATAGAGTCATAGACTAAAAGCTGCAACAAATAAAGTGAATTAAAAATATATTTAAAAAAATATATATATATATATGAAAATAAAGTTTGAAATAGTCTGAAAAAGTATGAAGTAAAATATGTTCCATGATTCTTATCAAATATCCCAGCTGCTCAGCAGTAGAGCTGCTGAAAGAAGTTTGGATTAGGTTTCGCTACGAATCATACCAAAACTAGCTTAGATATAAACCTTCCTTTTGATTGTATTTTAAAATTTTTTTCTTATACAACACTCAACTAAAGTTCCTTTAATATATAATAAATAGTAATATAATTTATTGTATATATATACAATATATATTATAAATATTATAAATAATAAGTTCCTTAAATATATAAACTTCTTGAACATAGCCTTACACTACAATTAGTTCAAACATTCAATACTTTCTGTTATAGTCTCAACTTTGCTTTATACTTAATGCAGATAAAGACTTGCTGCCGTTAGGCAACGCCTCAAAAAAGGCAGCTGTTACCTAATAAAAAGTGATGCAGCTTACTTAAAGCAACAACTCCCAAGTCAATTTTCTAATCAAACCAAAAGGAAACCAAATGGCAATTTGGATCTTGTCCACTGTCAAACGAAAATAGCCAACAGAGGAGTCGAAGATGCGCAACATGAGAGGCCAAACTAGTTGGACTTGGACGGTAAAGGATGGAGTGTGTGGTAGCTGGAGGGGGGGTTGGCTTCTTTTTTTTTTTTTGTGGGAGTTTAGGTTAAGCTACGTATTGAATGCTAGCTGGCAATTTCTTTTAGTTCAAGTTACCCTTTGCTTGAGGCATGGAAGAAACGACCACATGAATAAGAAGAAAACGTACAAATTTTCCATTAATTAAAACGGTACAAGAAAAGCAACTGGGGAGCTAAAATGGGATTGCCGATAGAGTTGGGGTTGAGGCAGAAGGTAGCCTGGACAAAGTCAATGGACGAGAGCTGGCTGGACAGCTGCAGAGGACTGGAGTCAAATCTAGCAAAAGGAGCCAAACGACTGAAATTTTTGTGAAGTTGAGCAACTCCGGCGGGAGTCTTCACAGGCGCACAGCTTGGACGAAGTCAATATATATATATATAAATATATAAAATATATGTATAGAGAGAGAAAGAGAGAGAGAGAGCTGTGTGTTGGGTTATGTACAAGTTTTTGGCTTAGGAGTTTGGCTTAACTTTGGAGGCTGGCATTGACTTAAGCTGCTGAGCTCCTCCTAGGGCAACCTTGACTTTGACAGCAAAGGGAGGGAGGCGAGGCGTTGTGCCAAGCAATTTGTTGTATGCTGTCAGCCCACTAGGCGTATGAGTAACACCTGCAAGACACACACAAACACACACACACACACACACACACCCATACACACAAGCAAAGAGTTAGACATAAATCCAAGCATTTATTTCTCGTAGAGTTAAGAGCATCGCAACGAAGTCGCTTTTGAAGTTTTTGCTAGGCAGACAAATTGTAACCCTTTTCCAGTAGCTCCTTCACACACACACACAGACAAGTGTAGTTGCTTGTCATGCCTAATAAGTGAAATATGCGGGCTGTGTGGCATCTTGCAAGGAAAGCAAAAGACTTGAATTGAAAACGGGCGCTACGAAATACAAGTTCAATGCAAAGCAAGGTGGAAAGCTGGGGGGTAAAAGGTTTCAATTTTTGGCCGTAGATGTTTGTTATTGTTGTCTGTTGCGCCTAAAAGCAGGCAACAGACTCTAACTACAACCACATAGCAACTACAATGCTGAAAAAGCCTCTAAGCACACGCATAATGAATTACCAACGACGAGAGAGAGAGAGACGGAGCGAGTGTGTGTGTGGGAATGTGCGTGTGTGTGGTGCTTGTGCCTGCCAACTGCCGATGACATATTTGTGCAGACTCAGAGACGCAGCGCCTAAAAGGCAGCTAAGAAAATTTGCGTTTAACTCATAAGTGCGTGAAAGGGTTGCCAACCCCTAGCCCAAATGAACCAACCAGCCCCCAACTACCCAACCACCCAACCACCCAACTACCCAACTACCCAACCACCCAACTACTAGCTATAAACTGAGCTGAAGCGGTTGCCTCTGTGCGCTGTCAAGAAAATTGTAGTTTAAATGAAATGGAAGTTGCTTTTATCAACGACGCCGGCAGCAGAGGCCGCAGCCAGCACAGAGGAGGGTTCGATGCCAGGGGCTGGGGTTAGTTCGTGTGCATGTGTGAGCTTTCTTAGAAGTTGTCTGCCTGGCTGAGTGTCTGCCTGTGTGTGTGTGTGTGGGTTGTCGTATATAAATTAAAATGCCTAAACATATGCATTAGTTTTTGTCTCAAGCTCAAGCTACGTATTGCCATCTCAGTCTTGGGGAGCTGCAAAGTTTTTGTGGTTACGGTATTGGCAGGGGGCAGTGGCACAGCCAGCTGGCTGGGGGGTTCTTTGGGGGTTGACTGCTTTTGAGAGCAGCGGAGGAAGGGAATTGTGGTGCAGCCCTGATGTCTGTCAGAGTCGGTCTAGCTCTTCAGTTCTCTGTGTCTGCGTCTGTGTGTGTGTGTCTGTGGGCTGGCAACTTAGTCTAATGAGAATTCGAAAACTTAACTACGCAATCGTGCTGAAGAAATTAAAAGAAATTGCTCAAGACAATATCAAATGATAGATATATACATATTTATATACGCATATACATACATATATGTCTATATATGTATGTGTGCACAGAGTGTACAGTTTCAGTTCAAATTGAGAATGCAATCAAATAAATATTTACTTGAGTTGTTTTAAGAGCAAGCAAAAAGCAAAAAGTATTTGACTTATATTTGTCACTACCATCGACAATTTATTGGGCCATGGTCAAGTGTGGGATAGTTCAGCGTTAAGTAAAATGGTAGAAAAAGTTGCGAATGACTAGGATTTGCTATAGCAAAATGAGTGTGTGCTGCAATATTGTAAATTGTTGCTAAAGTAACTAAAGATTTTAGCATTTTTAAATTGACTATTTGAGCGCTCTTTGAGTATTTGCCTGGCTTGCATGGCAGTGTCTCTTTGGGTTAGAAAAAATTACTTTGACAATATTTATTAAAATATTTATTAAAAATATTATAAACAATATCTAAATTTAATTTTTTTAATTAAAAAAAATTTTTTTTTATAATTTATCAAATTATTTTGACATCTTCAATAATCCTCTGTTGCACCTCTTTTAATCAATGCCAAGAACTTTTTACTCATATCTATTTAGGTTCTATTTAGTTGCCAACTCTCTCAACTCGCACTTGGTCTTTCTTTTAAGCTCACATTTATACACCCCCGTCCTTGTCTCTGATAGATAGAATTGTATTAGGCACTTATACATGCTCAACAGCATTTCATATCTCAATTCTTCAATATCCTCTGCTCCACCTCTGTTAAGCCAAGTCAAGAGCCTTTTACTCATATCTCATGAGCTTCTTCTGTTATCAGCATCGTCCATACTCTCTCAACTTTCTCTTAGTTTTTCTTTTAAGCCTTACTCCATTTGCTGTTAAGTCTCTAGCTCACATTTGTTCAATCTTTGTGCATCTTCTGTGCTGGCCATTATGCTAAATTCCATTTTATCTCCCCTTCGCTTTGCTTAGACAAAGGTAGTTTAAGCAAAAAGCCAACTATTTTCATACAGCTTGCTCAATCAAATATCATTTTTGGGCACTGCTTCTAGGGCATCAATATGCACATAAATATTTACCCAACAGCATATCCATATGCATGTTTTCCATTTCAGTTTACAGTGTGTTCAGCACTGCGTCATTCGACTGCAGCTGCAGTCTCTAAGTGCATTATATGCATGTATTACATATATATATATATCTATATATATATATATAACTATAATATATATTGTATATGCTAACATATATGTATGTGTATATAGTAAAACATGTAGCCCCATTTACAATTGCCTCCAACTGGGATGTGAACACCAAAGCGCGAGCGTTGGTCAAAGCAATTACAAAAAAAATGTACTTTCAGGCGTTGTCCGGGGATGGGCAAAACATTTTTCTAGGGGCCAGTCAAAAACAACAGTAAAAAAAAAATGAAATAAACAAAATAGATTTTAATATATATATATAAATATTTGAATATATACATATAGTATATATATATATATATATATATATATATATGTATATATGGAAAATGTGAACTGGAAACAGACGCTGGGCAATGTCAAATTAGTTGGCAGTCATGTTAACAGCCATTAGCAAAGCGCAAGAGTTAAGAGTGGAGAGAGTAAGTCGAATGCATCGAGTGGGATTTAGAGGGTCAATGGTTCGGTGAAAAAAATATGCATAGATAGACAGTTACAAAGGGCCGATGAAAGCGTTGAAAATATGCGAATTCATAAATGATATATTTACAGAGATAAAATCGGGATAGGTAAATAAAAAGTGGCAAGAGAATATGAATAGCTGGCAAAACTGTAACTTGAAAAAGTGAAAATTTAATGAAAATCTCTGACTAAATATGGATTTGAAGAAAACTTAACCGATAAACGGCGATTATGTAGCATATTGGGTGACTCGGAAGATATCTAATCCTGGTATCCTTCATATATAAATCATCATTCGGGTTGGATATTCAGAAAGGCATGTCCTTGTCCTTGTCTATCACCAAGGACTAATTGTTACCTAAAATTTAGTCAATTTGTGTTGCGAATATGCCAGAGTGTTCGAAAACTAATCCTGCAGTTGACGAGCGCTGCAACCTACACTGCTCGTCAATAGGTTAGACGCACTCACACTTACAATACATTAAAATTTGTCTTATATCTTTTATTTTAAAAGCGATTGAAAAAAAGTTAATATACAAAAACCTTGGTCATTCAATGTCGCTTCAAGTATACAATACGAAAAAATGTATAATTTTTATTAAAGCTGTTTAAAATAAGGTTTTTTTTCTTAGTCAATAGAATATTTGCACATCAACTAATTAATTTTTGGGAAGAAAGATAACTTTTAAATATAAATATTATTTAATATTTCAAGTTGATTTCCAAAATCTACATATATGTGCATTACCCATTTACATCTTTCACCCATTTATATAATTTCAATTGCAATATAACTAGAAAATACTTTTCTTTCTCTCATTCAAAATAATAATAAAAAGCGACATAGCCTAACCTTATAATTGTCTCAAAATATACGCTATATAATTTGTTACCTTGAAATTATGTTAAGCACTTAACAACTTCCTTGACAAAATTGACATTTACCACATTCTCGCTCTCATCTTCACCCTCGGCTACTCAAATTAGCGACTAAACTTTGCATGTGGTCACAGGCAAAAAGAGAAAGAAAAAAAAAACAGAAAGGACAGAAAGGAACCTTCAACTCGAAACATAAAAATGCAATCCAATCCCAGTCGAAAGCCCATAAACCTAAACCCCCATCGCTGTCTGGCCCGACCACATCATAAACTAATCAGCCAGACAAGGTGCGGTACACTCGAAAGCAAAGGCTAAGCGCGCTGCAGGCGTTGCCTAGTTGGACTCATATGCGAAACGCCGCCAAACAAGAGTGGAACAACAGAAAAAACTTTTGCATTCTTTATGGGGGTGCAGGGCAAATAATATTCGCGTGCCAGCAAAAAAGAGGAAAGAGAGAGTGAGTGAGAGAGAGAGAGAGAGAGAAATGAAGAGAGAGAGAGAGAGCTTCACCCCCTCGCCTCCTCTCACTTATTGTGCTTGTGTGATTGAGTGGCATATAGCGTTAGTTACAGTGCTGCCCAAAAGTATGCGACGCTGAAACAATTACACGCCCGACTTAAGCTAGTTGCTCACGTGCTGTTTTGGCAAATAAAAAAGAAAAATATTGAAAATATATACATTAGCGAATGGGTGGGTGCTGGGTGGCTCGCCCTTTTATATAAATATTTGCAGTTTTTTATATATTTTCTGGGGGTGTGTGTGGAGAACTCGCCTGCATAAACTGTAGCCTATGGACCGACGTTTGGGTCAAAAATGGTAAACCAAAACATCATCAATGCTATCAAATGCAAAGTGAAACGCGGCACAGGATGTATAGGGACTGTATGAGAGGGGGAGGGAGGCGCATATAGTGGGGCTAGGGATGCATAGGCACCATGTGGAATGGGGCACTGTGTAGAGGGGCTAGCAGTGCACACAAAGCCGTCGATTTTATGCTACACATTTCGGGTTTTTAGCGATTACTCTATATCAGGGAACTAAAACTATTTAAGCTTGTTTGTAGTCAATAAGGGATTTAAATATAAGATATTCGAGTAAATATCAAATTTTGAAACTAAATAATTAAAAATAATATTTTATACATTTTATTATTTTATATATTCTACAATTTAAATTTTTATTATTTTTTTCTGTTTTAAGTTTTTGATTTATGAATTGAATCAATGGGTTTAAATCAATTTTAATAAAAATAAATATATATTTTTTATGTATCTTTAAAAATATATAAAATATTTATCATATATTTTAAAATGTATATTTTTTACTAATATATGTTTTTATATTAAATTTATATTTTATATTATATTTTATATATTATTTTATATTATTATTTTTTGTCATATTTAGTCATGTATATAATTAAAGTAAATTATTACTATGCATCACATTTTCTTTTTTTATTTTATTTTTTTGATTTATTTTTTTTGTTATATATGGTTTTTATTATTTTATAAGAGCATTTAGGTTTTGGGCTTTTTTTTATTAATTTTTTACCCTTTCTTGTTGCTTTTTATTTGGTGCCGCATTTTTTTGCCGCCAATTGTTGTTGCACTTTGTCCATTTTCCGCTTGGCGGCGAGTACAAAACATAAAAATGAGTAGAAAACTACACACACACACACACACACACACTCACACATTTAGAAGGGGCGTGTGCATACAAACGCCAACGCTTTTTAGTTGCCTTGGACAATGCAACAAACAGCAGCAGCAGCAGCAGCAGCAGCAGTAAAGTTTCCCAGAATGGGGGTTTCGCCTGGTGCTTGTGCGTGGGCTGTATGCTTATAAAAAGCGAAGAAAAAAAATGATAATGACGCATACGTGGCGTATGTGCAATATGCACTTGCCATGGTCAGTGTATGAACTGACATTTAGGTGCAAAAATATATGCATAAGATTAAGCTAAGCAAAAGTGTCTTTATTTGTGATTAACGCGGCTAACGAGGGAAGTGAAAATGTTAGCTGTTAATTATACAGATAAACAGACTTGCAATATGTTTGGTATGTTAGATAAATATGTTGTAGTCTGCATTTAAATATTCATTTTAAATTTATCTTTAAGTTTTAACTTCAAACATGTTTGAAGACTGAATAAGTTAACGAGCATTTATATAGATATATATTTACATAAAATTCTATTGTACAATATATAAAATTAAAAATGTATACATATTTTCACTAAGAGAAAGAATGAAGCATTATATATATATTTTTTTTATATAATTTTAACTTAATATATTATTTTTTTAAGCTCCATTTCTTTTAAATTATATATATATATCATTAAAAAAAATTTGTTTCATTATAAATTTATTAAATCAATCATTTCATTTCTCTAAGCCAAGCTCATTAAAGTTACATAACTGAATGAATTTTTTATGTTATAAATTCGTTCATTTCTATACATCAGAATTGTTCTATAACAAAACTGTTTCATAAACAGGGTTTGCTACTCTACTAATGTTATCTTGTTTGCTTTGCTATATCAATTAATTTTATAGCTGCATACATCAAATACCTATATCAACTACTTTATACCTATATACATTAGGCACTATTATTATTATTTAATATTTAATTCCTTAACAATTCTCAATCTATAAAAAAAAACTGTACTCATTATAAAAATCAAAGACATATTTCATTTTGCTGTTATGCGCATAAATACGCAACTTAATATGTTTCCTCCCCGGAGACATTATTAATATTTCAATCATCAAGTCAAATTTCGCGTCACACGCACACAGAGATAACTCCCCGCCCCCTATCCCACTGATTTATATAAATAAAATAAATGCATATATATATATATATATATATATTGTATGTATGTATGTTTGTATGTATGTATTCATTTGAACTTTCCACCCTTCCAAAACAGAAATTGAAACATAATATTGTCAGACATTGAGGCCCATTTCCTTCGTAACCGCAACAACTTTGCACGGCTCCTCGTTTGGCCACTTAACCGCAGTCCGCAACACCTACCCCGCCCCCCAATCACCCGCCTCTTTGAGCCCCATTCGCAACCAGCTGTTGTGCGAGAGGTGCGTAAAAAAGGGTAGTAAAAAAAGAAGTACGCCTACAAGTATGTGAAGTTTTTGTTGCCATATGTTTCGGCCAAGGTCCATGGACCAGTAACGTAGCTTGGCCAACAAAAAAGGAGAAAAAAGCAACAACAACAACAACAACAGCAGCAGCAGCAGCAGCAACAAGCGCTCCAGACAGAGCGCGTTGTCTGCAATTTTTACGCACTTTTTGCACTTTTCATTTGTCAGCTGCAGCTTTTTATTTTTCACTCTTGTTGTTGCTGTTGATGCTGCTGCTGTTGCTGCTGCTGTTGTTGCATTTACAGCAACTGCATGCAACATATAGGCCGCACATTTGGGGGCCGTTGTGCGTGCAAAAAAGAGAGAAAAAACACACACGAGACACAAATGGCAATTGGTGCGCGCATATTTTTAAGGCGGAGCTTTTTTGGTCCTTTTTTCGCGCTGCACGCACAACACGACTCTCTCACTGGACGATGCCCCTATTCAATCACTGCGTGTGTGTCCGTCTGTGTGTGTGTATTTAAAAATATTACGCATACGCGGCGTGCGACGCACAAACGAAGCGCACAACACGCGACTGCAGCCGATGCCAAGCGAGGCGAGAGGCGCGGCTCGAGGGGGTGGCATTATTATCAATGAGGTAAAGCAGAAAAAAAAGTGGGCGCAACAAAAAAAAAAGAAGCAGAAGCCGCGAGTCGCATATAACTCAGTCCACAGTGCGTGCAAAAAGTAGGCAACAGCAACAACAACAGCAACAACAGCATCAGCAACTACAACAGCAACAACATATGTGGGGTGCGAGAGGTTGTGGGGCTTTGGTCAGGCAGCTGCATACAAGGAAATCTACTTACTCATCAGCCTCAGCGTCCGACCACGCCAGACATCACAATTAATGCCGACCGACACACACACACACCCAGTGAGAATGTGAGTGTTTGTGGGTGGTTGCGGGGCCAGTTAATGCCACCCACTTTGAGGCGCACTCTCGCAATAATTTTAACGACTGACAGCAACAAAAATTGCATTTTATTTTTAACGTGGCAAAAGCGAGTTTTTGCTATTCATTTTCATTTTTCTTTTTTTTCTTTTTGTTGTTGTTGCTGTTGCTGTTGCAACAAATCACTCATACGGCGCGTACGCATAATGTGCCGTTAGTCAATGCATTAGGCGCGAAGGGCAGGGCGCACGGCCGCACAGGCAAATGCAAATGCAAATGCGTAAATTGTGTGGAGAGCCAAAAGTAGGCAAATGTGTTGCCAGCAAGTAGGCGGCATTTTTTTTTTGCTTGTTTTTGAATTGTATGCGTGAAGTAGGGCGTGGCGGAGTTTGCTGGCAATAGCTATGATTAGTGTTTAAGCTGTTGTTGATTTGTTGGCAAGCAAAATGTAATATCAAGTTGTAGTGGATAGGCTTGAAAGAACTTTATCAATGGAAGAGTCAAAAGAAGGTGATTTTTCGGATATAATTATCCTCTAAACAAGTTAACCAATATAATTTAATTAATTTTTATTATTTTATACAAATTTCTTAGTATTTTTTTTCTTATTTATGAATTTTTCCCTAAAAATAGTTTCGAATATTTTGATTTAATTATTTTTCAAATTATTTATTTTAGTTTTAATTTATTCATACTAAAAAATATGAGTTTAAATTATTAGTATGAATAAATTAAATTTAAAAAAAAGAAAGAGAATAATATACTAATTTGAATTTAATATTGCTGATATTAAATTCATTATTAAATTCAAATTAATATATATTTTTTTCTTTTAGTTAAATCATATTTTTATTTAAATAATTTACAAAAGTTAAGAAGAAACCTGGATGATTTATTAACATAAATAAAACAAGCAAAAAAAACCTGAAAACTGTATAATTTGCAGTATCATTCAAATTTTATGCCCACAAGTTATAGAGCTGATTGTTTACATACAAAATTAAGTCAAACATTAAAAGAAAACACCATAAGATGTCTAAGCCACAAAATTTGGTTTAAACGCTCAGACTAGGGCAAACGCTGCGCATTATGATAAAGAGGTGCACAAAATGGGAACAGCTTTACATATACAAATGCATAGACACGCACACACACACACACACACACACACACACACACACACATGCACATAGAGAGGCAGATGAGGCACAAAGTGCAGTTGATCGCATAGCTGTTGCTGCAACATTGCATTTTGGCTCGTGCCAGAGCCCAACACCCGATTGTCTAGCTGATGCTGTTGTTGCTGCTGCTGCTGTCTGTTCACGCCTAAAGTGTGATGATATTTTCGCAAGCTCAGAACGACGGCACGCACACACGGCGTATGCCTAATGCCTTGCTGGTCAAGTGTAATAGGGCCGAAGGAGTAGAGTTGGCGCAACCATGTGCCATAGATTTCAGTTAACTGTGCAGTGCAATGTCGTCAGCAACAACAACATCATCTACTACATCAAACTTCATGATGAGAATTCATATGCAAATCCAAAACGCAAATCAGCGTTAGAGACTCCACGAGGAGTCCGAGTACGCCAAGTACTCGTAGCATGTCCTGCATGTCCTGCTCATTCTGCCGGCCCCAAAGTGCTGACAGATGAGACGCAAAACGAGCGACTGCCAAGTGTCTCAACAATAAGCGCACAGTTTATGCTGGCCACAAAACCTCATCTTCTACAGCTTCATTTAATAAGCGCTCCATGCCAAGCCTCGTGTTATGTGGGGAAAAGAAACCCATTCGAAAAATGCGCAATTCGGTTGTGAAGTATTTAATAAAAATATTTAATTGCCAAAAGTTTGCTTTGTAAAAAAATCATCGTTTTTTTTTTTGTTGAAAAAAAAATTTAAAAAATAACTACACTAAGAGAAAAAATTGAGTTAGTCTTCAACTGATTAAAAGGAAATGCTTGCCTTAAAATGTTTTCTAATGTAAAAGTAACTTCACTTTGATAAAAAAAAATAAATTGATGAATAAAGTGGTTAAAAATGTAAAAGAAAAATAATATAAATCTTAAAAAAGATTTTATTTAAATTTTGTAATTCAAAAAATTATTAGGTACGAAATGCTTATTTGAAAAATTATTTCTGAATGTGGAATTTTAGAAATTGAGGTTACTTTTTAGTACAGATTTATTTAAAAGTTTTAAATTCATGATAATAATAAGTTAAATAATCTGAGAATTATTTAATTAAAGCATTTTTTATTGCAAATATATTGCGTAACTTTAAAATTATGAACAATTCTTTGGAGAAAATATCCTAAACAAATTCTTTTTAGGCGTATTAATTAAGTGATCATATTTTATGCATTTATAAATTTTACTGTGCAAATTTGAAGACAGTTCCTTAAAGCTACAAACAAGCTAGATGTGCACTCGTTTTAAGCAAGTTTTTTAGTTCAAAACTCCTCAAATGAGATGCAATAATATTTAATTAGTAAATATGTATATGATATATTCCATTTGATATATAAAACTCTTGTCATTAACTCTCTGTTTTCGTTCAGTGTATAATTCCTGTGCATTCGATAAGCATGGCAAAAAATTGCATATTTGTTATTTAATAAAACGCGAACATTTTTTATAAAATATATGCAAAAATAAATAAATAAATATATATATACCCGTAAATAAATATATAAAAAGGACTTAATTGAAATAGAATATGGCTCAGGGCGTGGCGCTGATTTTTCTATGCCCCCTGCCACCTATATATATTTTATGCAAACTTGATGTGTGCCCGTTCGCCGCGTACACGCAATGTGTGCAGCGGTATTTCGGCTATTTTCTTTCATTTTCATATGGTATACCTATTTGATCAAATATGTATATGCATTTGTGTGTATAAAAAATTATTTGAATATGCAAATACTGCAAATACAGCAAAAGGAGAATATTTTTTTTAAGTATATATACATATATATTTTTAATTTTTTAAATTCATTTCTATTGTGCTTACTCCACTTTTTTCATTACATGTAAATTTTGAAAGGATTCACAAAAACAAAAAATGTAGATATGTACGCTGCTTTATGAAGCTGACTGTATTGTATAGCGAGTGTGTGCTATCAAATATTTAACGCTTGAAATATTAAACAAACTAAAAATTTGCATCCAAAAAATCATAACAAATACGTCAGCGAAATTAAACAAAAATCTAAAAAAAAATTATTTAAAAAATATATAAATATAAAAATATATTTGTGTCTATAATTTCTTTTGTTTTGCTTTTTTTCTTTCTTAATTTTATTTTGTTGTATTGTTTTAGCTCTCGCATTTGCTGCCGCTGATTGATGCGTTGCGCTGCCTTTGACAGTTTTTTGCCTGCCCGTGTACCAATAAATGTTTTTCATAAAAACTAAACAATAGCTAACAAAATATATATATAATAAAATATGTATGCGGCATGTTACGTAGAAAACAGGTATCAAATCATGGACATCTACCAAATATTTATGCTCGTAAAAAATAACAAATTAAATAATAATAAAATGTCTTTAGAGAAATATTTGCAAATTAAACATTTGTATTTTTATTAAGGAAATACGACAACAAAATTGAGAAATAATCGGGGGATAATGGGCAACGTTTTTAGAGCAGGCGCTAAGCTCTAACAGGATTAGGGATATTCCTACTTTTAGTTTGGTATTTGGGCGTTAATTAATGGTAAAAACTAAATTGAAAATAAAAAATAAATGAAAAAATAACAAGAATTAAAAGTTAAACAGAAATTCAGAAATAATAAAAAAATTAATTTTGTATCACGATGAGATTTCAAGAGAAAATATTTAAAAATTAAATATTAGGTATAAGTAAAATTGTTAAAGAAAATTCGTATTATTATTTTCTATTATATATATAAATAAAATATTTAATAAAATTTAAAAATAATAAATTTTATTTTAATTAAAATTCGTTTTTTAGCTATTCTGTTTTTCCAGTTCCTAAGCTTGCCTCAAAAGGCTTAACTTAGTATATTTTTTACTCGTATATAAGTATATATATGTACATATATATATTTTCCGTTACTTTTTATTTTCACCTCACTTTTAGCCCCACTCCATAGAGTTAGGATAGAAAAAAACATCATTGGAAAATCCCATTAAATGATGGGTCCTTCGTCTTGCCAAGCAATGCGAAAAATCAAATTCAACTTTCACAGCAAGAGTCATGGACTCCAACTCATTGCAATCTGGGGCTAGGACTGGGTTAGGGAGTAGAAATATCCGCCAGCTACGAGTCCCCTTTACCACCTCCCCCTTCACCCCACCATCAGCTCCAATCGAAACAAATCATAATCAAATCGAATTTCAGTTGATTTTCACTCCCAAAGACAGCGAGAGTCACAGCGAGTGGCCTCCAGTTGCGGCAGCGGATGGATGAAAGGGGGCAGACTACTCATTGCCAGAACTCAAGATAACTCTGTGTAGAACCAAAGCCCCCTGGTCAGGTATAGAGGACAAGGAGCGAGAAAGGGACTAAAAGCAAAGCGCAAACTGAGAAAAAAACAGAGAGGAAATAAAAGAAAAATCACACATAAAATTGATGATAAACCGTTCCAAATAATATTTTTTCTTCGTTTTGCCCGCTGGGGCAGTTTTTGAGGCGAGGCAGCCGTAGGGGGTGGGGTTAGGCTTCTCGGCTGTTTGCTGGGCCAAGTTTAGGCGCACATCTTAGCCAAAGCTGCGTGGCAGAGCCAACTGGGTTGTGGCACAGGAAATGCTCAGCCAAGGTCTGAAGGCAAAATGATGAATTATTTGCTGCCTCTTTCGTTAGGCGTCAAAGTTGCGATTGCAAGAGCCGGAGAAAAAGGGGCGCCTTACTGCGCAAAAACATAAAAATAAAGTGGGCCGGGCCACAACTGACTGACTGCCAAACAAACGTTTTAGAGGTGGACCCCCCTCTCACCAGCCAAAAAAAAAAATCCCCTTACCAAACCGTCCCCATTCCCTAAAGCCAAACGTTTTTGACACAATTTGTGCCACTGTCTGTGGGTGTTGCTGTCTCTCTGAGTGTGTGTGCGTGTATGGACAGAGTTAGGTTGTGTCTGCTCTGCTGCTTGAATGATTTTTAAACGAGGCAAGAAATCCCAAAAGATGCGGCAACCGTTTTGTTGTTGGCATCGCTTCACGTGGGTTTTTCTCTTTGCTTTGCTCACATTCGCTCACATTTTTTATATTTCTTCCGTTCTTTTGGCTTTCTTTTTTGTTGCTGTAAAAATGTGCGCCCCTTTTTATTTTTTTGTGAAGCCCAGCTAGATAATACAACAAATATATTTGGTAGGGGGAGCAAACTTTTTATTTGGCTAACAAAGCGCAGCAGCCGTAGAGGCAAAGGGTTGGGTTTGGGTTTGGGTGTCTCTCTTTAGATGGAAGGTTTATCAGCGAATTGAACTTTTTTGTTGTGAAGTGGTGGACGCTACCAAAATGTTATGAAATTTTATGAATGCTTATTTCAAAGGCTTGCAAAGGAAATGGGCTGTAAAGGAATTGTAAGATTTCGATGGGCTTACATTGAGGATTGAGAGTGAAAAATATGAAGAAACTATTTTTGAGGATGCGGCTCAAGGATTTTTAAGTATATAGAAAGTTTATATGAGCTAATGATAGATTGATCGAGGCTATATAGAGTTTTTATATAATTTTCTTTCATATTTCAATATATACTTTTTATATACCTCATATCCATGAGAGAAAGAGATCTAGAATTTAATTTATTCTCAAGCCGATCATCTCATATATATGCCTATATCTAACTCTCCTATCTCCCCACAAAACTATTTTATAAGCTCTTAAATTGAAGTGTTAAATAAATAAATATATATTTTTCCGTTTTTTTTTTTAGATATTATAGCTCGTGTAGGACATCATTTACTCTGCCTTAATCCAATTTATTTTCCAGTCATTTTCAAATGCAATTTACGCCCGATGCTGAGTCAACTGCTCTCCTGACTAACTCAATGTCCGCACCGAAATAAAGCCAAGCCAAGCGAAGCGAAGCGAAGCCAAGCCAAGCCAGGCCAAAAGGCAAGCCCAAACCCAAAGTCCACATCCTTGCTGCTGTCGCCCGCCGTTCGCAATTTGATGGCCGGTGCCATCATAATCAACAACGCCTCAGACCCGGCCACACCTCCTGCACCGCCAACGCCTCAGACCCCCAACCCCTTTGGCACAACAAACACGCGTCCCCGAAGCGCACTTGAGTTTTGCGAGCGCGCGCGCCAGAAAGTTGCCAGAGCACAAAATGCTCGAAACGGCTCCATTTCCCATTTTCCCTTCAAATTTCCACCATTTTCCTCACATTTTCCTACCATTTCCCATGTCGTCGCTGGCGGTTTTACAACCTTCGCCGAGGCGAAAGTTGCGTTCGCTGGTCCCTTTTCATTTTTTTTTTCTCCTTCTTCTTCTCCTTTTTTCAGCTCCCTCGAGGTGAGGGGGAGGGATAGCGTGGGTTAACACACCTTCATAATATGCCTGGCAGGGTCGTCGACGTTGGCGTCGGCTGCGTCTAGCGTTGGCGGCAACCTTCACAAACGGTAACAATTTCAATTTCTCTGACGCCTTATCGCGCCCTCGCACATATGTGTGTGGGTGTGTGTGTGTTGAACCCTGCACCGAAACCCAAGCTAAAAACCCGCCAAAACTTTCCAGCTAAAAAGTTGCCGATTTGCGCTTGGGTGCAACAGCAGCAGGACGACCCAGAGAGTGTGAGAGTCATGGAGTGCGCGGTCGGTGGGAAGTGGGCAAAAAAATAAAACAGCGAAATTATTACAAAGTGGGCGGGGGGAGTGGGCTCTGAGTCGGGCTTGTGGCAGGGTCTGCGGCACAGCAAAAATGCGTAGCAGATTAGCGATTTAGGGATGTGGAAAATTCATACGTCTGCCAGCCAAACAGGCGAACAGCCAACAGCAAATGAGTGAAAAGGGTTCCCGGCTTCTGTTTCTGTTTCTCTTTCTGTAAAACCTCCGACTTGAAATACCCAACAACGGAATTGTTTTTCGAGAACTTCCAACGAGGCACGAAAAATGTTAAGCTGCAACTTCAACGCAACATTTCGACGCATTTAAATGGGCAAGACGAGCGATCCGCTGCAGACTACCCGCTCCCCACCTCTGGCTGTGTGCCTGCTCCTCATAAAATAACGCTAAATTACACTGTGCAGCAAACTTCGGTTTGGGTGTAGACGGGTGTTAGAAGAGGTCTAAAAGTTGGAGATTATATGCAGTAATTAGGGGTATATGTTTAGCTAAGACAATTGACAATGACACTAAGAGAAGAGCTTAGAGTTCATTCAGAAATTTATATTCAGACACTTTTAAACAGAACTGAAGAACTTGAAGTTTATGCAAAACTTAGAGGCAACTGAGGCTGATAATGAAAAAAGAGCTTATAAACCTTTAACTCCAACTCCAATTTGTTTACAAAGATCCCTAAAATTATACAGATTCTAGTTCTAGAAATCAAAGTAAACTATAAAGTGGAGTTTGGAGAATGAGATGAACTGGGGAAGTTATGAAGACCCTTATTAAAGGAAAATTTGATTTTTTTTATTGAGCTCAAGGAAAACATTTTCATAATGATACAAAAACATATTATATAATAATATAATATATCAGAAATATGATATTCAAGAGGTTTAAGTTTATCAGCGTTTTAAGCATTTATATTTCTACAAATTTTCCAAATTTTTGTGCTTTAAATTTCATAAATCTGATTTAGAAAAGTCAATTAATTTTGACAGAAAAAAGCTGAAAGTTGTAGCCAATGAATTGATTGGGTTTTATGCGAAATATTTAATATAATTTTACCAAAATATATATGTATTTTAAAAAGTTTTCATGTAGTATATATATTTATACCCAACTTATGTTGCGCTGTGTTACGCGCCCTATCTGCAGCTGCATTTGCGTCTGCATCTGTGAGCTCTTAATGCCGCTTTGATTAAAAAATGCAGCACTTTTTTAATTTGTGGCAACTACAACGACCCCTTTCGCCCATCATTCTCAGGCAACACCTAACACTCAGCTGAGAGCGCCTCTGTTATCGCTCTCTCCCTCTCTCTCTGGCCCATCTCATGCCCTCACACTAACTAGAGACAAAGGCAGCCAATGATTGAAGTACGAGTATATCCCACATTTCAATTGCCTCCTGCCTAACGCCCCAGTCTGATGGTCTGATGGTATGACGGACAGACGGACTGACTGACACTGTTTACAGGGTGCAGCAGAAGTGCTCCCCCATTCTCACTGGCTGCCCTTAATGCTGCTGCACTCGACTATAATTTTTATGTTACCATGCACTCGCCTACCAATTAAAATGTCTGCGCCCAGCTTCGGATGTGCTTATGTCGCTAATAAACCGTATTATTAAGTGCGTGGGTGGGTGGGTGCAAAAGGGGCACCATGGTTGGGATCGGGGCTTAGGTGGTATGCTGACCACCCCTCTAACCTATGTGTGTGTGTGTGAGGATGTGTGTGTGTACGGGTGTTTGTGTGTGTGCAACGCGACAGCCACTTTCAACTTCCGCCGGCAAATGTATAATTCTATGCCACTGCAACTGGATATTTTTTCGTGCCTCCCCGAGCCTAGAAACCAACTACACTCCACTCATAGCCGTTCCTTTCTCACTCTCCCTCTCCCTCCCTCTCCTTCTCTCTCTCTCTCTCTCACACACACACACACTCTGCCATCTCTAACACTCGGTACTCTGCCAGTTGCATGTAAATTAATTTTAAGCTGCTTACGCTAAGAGAGAGAACATTTTTCATTTCATTTTGTGCGCCTTTATGCGTTTATAAAGTGCGCCGCGTACCAAGTTTTTGTGAGCATTTTGCAGCGTGACGCCATAAATAGGCCAGAAAAAAAACAAAAATAAAAATCAGTGGCAAAGAAACAGTTAATAACTCAAACTGCCCCAAAATATTTGTTGTACTTACAGTCAAAGAAATTCAAGGAAATTGTATATTTTTTATACGAGCGTTATGTCAGTGCTTACCTGAAATGAGATTAAAAATAATTAAACCGGGTTAGTTGAGTGATACAATAATTGATGTGAAAGAATTTTAGAAAAAGTAGTTAAAGATGTATTGTAGATAAGTACTATAGGTAAGAAATATACATACATATATTCGACATATCCAAGTACTAAACTCAAAGCATTAAGAAACCACAGTAATATAAATATCCATATATATATATATATAATATTTTAAAATACTTAACAAAAATATATTAGAATGTTAATAGGAATAATAATTATATTAAAACCTATCTTATTAAAAAAGGTTTTAATATTCTTATATTAGTTAAGTTTGTTAGTTATAAATTAAAAATATTATAAAATATAAAACGTTTGAAACATTCGGAAGGGCATATGTGGCATAGAGTCCAGAGTAGATATATTGAGCTTCATTTTGTACTTAATTATTCAGGAATATTTCAAATTACACAATAAATAGATATACGAGGTCTGGCTATTAAATAACGAGACTGCTTATGAAAAAGAGTTTTATTTTAAAAATTATTCTACAATCGAATGCACACACCGTTCCATTCGTTTTTCCCATTGGTCAAAGCAATGCTGGAAGTCTTCTTTTGTAAGAGCATTTAGGAGCTCCGCCGATTTTCGCTTCACCTCTTCCATCGACTCGAACCGGGTTCCTTTTAAGGCAGACTTGATCTTCGGAAATAGGAAAAAGTCACAAGGTGCTAAATCATCAATTCAGGCTCTTCATCTAACCTCTCAAGAAAATCTGAGCAGATCTGTTGACGGACGAGCTTTTGGTCAGGGGTCAAATTTTTTGGGACCAACTTCGCACAGACTTTCTTCATGTTCAAGTCGTCATGTAAAATTTTTCTGACAGTTTCTTTATCGGCGTTTACAGTCTCAGCAATCATCCGAATGCTCATACGACGATCTCCGCGCACAATTTCATTTATTTTGGTCACTGTTTGCGGAGTTGAAACAGAGACAGGTCGACCTGGACGTTGGTCATCTTCGGTGCTCTCTCGGCCTTCAGAAAACCTTTTATACCATTCGAAAACACGCGCACGAGATAGAGAATTCTCACCATAGGCCTCTTTCAACAACTTATAGCACTCAGTCGGAGTTTTTTTAATTTAACGAGAAATTTCACATTGATCCGTTGCTCGTGTTTTTCGTCACACGTCGTTATCGGCACGAGAAAAAAACACGTTCGTTTCTAACCTCTACACAAAAAATACTACTACAGCGACAAAAACGTGTTTTCGTACTGGAATAGTAGACACTTCCAGCTATCCAATGCTGCATTCGTTTCCCACCCTACCCCTCTAGGACGCCTTCTGCGCGCGCAGTCTCGTTATTTAATAGTCAGACCTCGTATATTTATTTATGATTTCATCAAATGTATTTATATTTTAATATTAATATTTTAGAAATTAACTAGAAACAAGAGAATGAGAATTCAATAATACAGAAAGAATCAAAATTGAAAAGAATAAAATAAAATATGATTTAGCTGTAGTAACTAAATATGATTTAATTTTAATCTGAAAATTAAAATATAATATATGCAAGTATTTATAAAAAGTCGAAAAGATATTCTATGTCAGATATTTACAATTTTTACCAGATTAGATATAAATATTGATTATATAATAATTATATTTATATATTACACATATATATTTTATTTATAGATTTCGTGTCACAAATTGTAGCCAGGATTCTCGTTATTCAATCGCCTAAATAACATCTTCTCAGGTCTAGAATACCTCAACAGCTAACTTTACATATATGAATTATTAATATTCAGCACTTAAATTAAAAGAACTTATTAAAATAAATATTAAATTTCCTATGTGAAGAACTATTAATAGTAAGTCAGTTACAGCCAATTAGATCCCTTCACTCTATTCTCCTCAGGCATATTATACGTTGTAAACAGTAGTCAAGTTCATTACAAGAGCACTGTTTATAGTTTATCCAGCTGATCTCTATGTGCACCCGCATACACTTCATATAATTCTGGCTTGTAGCTTTTTGCCTGTTTTCTAATTCATTATTATCGGCTGCTGCACCAGCGCCTCCGCCGGCGCCACGTTTATAGAGGTCAAAAGTAAGACAAACAAGCGGTCGGGGTCGCTGCAGCACTCGCTGGCTGTAGGGTTGCGGATTGGGCACGGCGCTCACACTGATAAACTTTACCAGCCAGGCAAGAGAGAGGGGGAGGGATGAAGAGCGGCACAGAATTTATGTTGACTGTAGGCGAAACTTTTGCATTGAATTCGAGCGGGCCAAACAGATTCTGTGTTTTTTTTTACGAAGCCCCCGCAGTCTCGTTTTTTATTTTACGTTCTCTTTTTTTTTGGCGACTAGTTTTTAGGGTTTTTATTCGTGCAGGCAGCGAGCGAGGAGCTGGCAAAACAAAAGGATTTTGCAGCTAAAGCGTACGGATTTTTAGTTAGTTGTTATTATTTTATATGCGCCCCCTCAATCGGGCTGGCTTCAAGTCCGAGTCCGAGTCCGAGTCTGAGTCCGAGTCTCGGACATGCAACTTTTTGCAGCACACAGCAGCGTTGGGCACGGTAGCCAGGCAACGAAGGGGTTAAATAATGGTTGGGGTTGGGCTTGGGACGGAGGCTGGAGCTTGGGTTGATGCAGCGGTACAAAAGTTTTATATTTTTTTTATTTTTTTCACTCTGTGCTGGAATGTGCGCCAAAGCATAATAATAAAAGCGAAAGGCAACGAAAGGAGTAACATGCTCGTTAGCCCAGGCCAGGATGATAACAGAGCAGCAGGAATGAAAAAAAAAACAAGAAGAACGAAATATCGTTGAACGGAGCAAGTGGCAAGGAATAATCTAAAAAATGAAAACCCAAACGGAACGCAAGACAAACTTTGCCTGGCAGGCGTGGGTGCAAAATAAATGAGGAGCTAGCACGGCGCATGGCGACGATGGTAGCTATATAAGGATGGCGAGGGGCGCTGGGTACAGTACAGCTGAAGGACTCGACGCTGCCGGATGAGTGCCACGGGCTGAGCTCAAACTTAAAATGGACAAACGTGCAAAGGCAGCTTGCAAGCAGGCAAGGCAGGCAGGAGGCGGACAACCCATGAGCAACACTGATGAGCAAGGACTACGCTGGCGCAGGACAGCAGGGGGCCGGGAGTGGCAGGCAGTGTGTGGGAGCGGAGTGGATGGAATAGCAGCAGCAGCGCGAAGCATCTGAAATATACTAATAAAAAGCGTTGCGGACGACGTCCGCGTGAACTAGTCCTTTAGTCCTTTCGGTACCCTAGTACTCTAGTCGCCAGGCCGCAGCCCCGCCACCCCTGCCCCAAACATCCCACAGCCAAGTGACTCTTCGCGAGGGTGCCCTTCCGTTACGTTTCGTTTCTTTCCGTTTCTTGCCTTGCCCTGTCCCTGTCGTTGCTACTGCTTCTGTTCCTGCTCATGATTTTCATCCACACCCCAAAAAATTATGCGCCGAGTGGCAGGAGCTGTTGGTGGGCAAGAAAATTTTTGTATAAAAATTGCACTGGCAAAGTAAGCAAAACGGGGCAGACAGTGACCGTACCAAGGGTAACCATCCACTGGGGGTGGGGTTTGGGTTGGGCAGCTGCTGAAGGGTTAGGTTAGCTCACGCTGCTTTTCGCCTGGCAGGGAACTCGCAGCAATCCCAACTGTCATCTGTGTGTGTGGGTAACAACAATGGGACAAGGCAAAAGCTTTAACAGGAGGATGACAAAATGCGGGGTAAAGTAATAGAAGGGAGACAAAAAAAATAAGAGAGACAGGGTGGGAGAGGGAGAGAGCGCGAAGTGGGGTGTGTAAAGCAGGCGTGGGTGAAGGGCAGCTGGCAGCATCAAAGAAAACAGACAAAGTTGGTGAGTTGGCAATACAGTGGTCAGAAAGACAAATATACAGAGCAGTTATCGATAATATATCGAAGGAGTTGATGAAGGCAAATTTGAAATTGATTATGATTGATTTTCAAGGAATATAATATGAATTATATCAAATATATTCAAGAAAGTCAAACAGTCAGACAGAAAGTGTTAAGTATAATGAAGATTTAAATTTTCTGTTGTATAGAAAATATTAAAATATCATTTATGATATAATTTATCTTAAAAATAATAATAATAATCAAATAAAATATAAGATGTACAAAATAATCTTAAAATCATTATTAAAAATTACAAACATTACAAAAATATTCTTAAATGTATATCTGCAATGAGGTCAATTGCTGATCTGCTTCAGCTGCTTATGTGGATCAACCACATATTAATATTTAAACTATAAATATTTGCCAATTCATTCCATTGTTTGTCTCCAATGGCAACCACCTTGGCCGCTGGCAACCGGCAGCAGGCAGCGGTCCGATAGCCGACTTCATAGTAGAAAATAAAGCGCATATTCTTGTTAAAGCGCCTGCAGAATAAAAAAATTCCTTCTATTTTATTCTGTTTTCTTGCTTCTTTTTTTTTTGGTGCGCTCTAAAAAGGGGACTGTTAGCTGGGTGTGAGTGTGGTCGACGCCCATGATTCACAAGAGCGTTGAAAGGGTACAAGACAGCGTCCTCGCTGAAATGTTGCTGACTTGAGCTAGTTGCCAGAGCTGGGGTCCGATGAGTACAGCGTTGAGAACGTCGACGACGACGACGACGCCGTCGAGGCTGACTACTGCGATGCTTGAGTAATTCAATAGCAGGGCGTAGGAATCCAACAGCAACAACTACCCCTAGAGTCAGGGAAAAGTTGCTGGCGCACGCTACGTGGCGTATTTCATTAGCAGTTTGCTGATAGTGGGAGCAAGTAGATTGAAGTGGCCATGGAAGGTACTGGGGTACTTAGATAGCGAGCTTTGTGGGCGGGGGAAGGAACTACGGCTACGGCTACGGCTACAGCTCTAGCGTGCGCACTCAATAGCTAATTTAGCTGTAGGCTGAACCCGAGCTGGGAATATAACAGCAGCCCCTTACCGGCTGTAGGTGTGACTTAAGTGTTAAAGCAAAAGTAAATTGTATATTTGATGAGCTTGTCGCCTGCTCTGATTGAGTTTTAATATATTTCGAATTGTATTCTATGAAAATAGTCCATAGAACTTTTTCCATATTGTAAATGAACCAGAATTATCCATACTGAATAAATTCTCTGAAACTAAAGAACTATTTTTACTAGTCTAAGTACTTTTTTCTTTAGCAGGAGTTTCTCCTATAAGCAGATGTAAGGGATAAATAAGTCTATGAACTCTAGGCGATATTCCAAATCCCACTATTTATATATATTTAAAAAGAATTAGCTGGAAACCTATCGTAAAAGCTTCTTCCTTAACTCGTTTCATTAGGATCTTCCTACTCCTTTCAACAGTTCTTCAAATATATTTTGCAAAATTTCCTTGAGAACCTTTCGTATATTGACAGCTGATCTTATTGAATTTTTTCGAAGCCAACTTCGCGCAACCTTTAACGATCTTAAGAAACCTTTTCTTATACAAGCAATATTGCTCATTAGCTATGCCAAATGATATCATAGTCCAAGCAGCACCTCCATTGTTGAGTGTTGCAGTGAAGGTATGAAATTTCTGCAACCCTTCAGCTACTTCATGCTCTTCATTATCTCACTTACTCCTCTCTACATATATATGTATACATAAATAATATAATTTCTATTTTTTCCAATATTTTGTGCCTTGCCGGGTTCCTCGAGGAATGTTGCCTGCAAAGTTCTCTAATTTGTGTGTTGAGCTTCTGGTGTCCGAGCGGACGGGCTGTAAGAGGCGGGCACCAGTGCGCTGTAGTTGAAAAGGAAGTCGCAACCGGAAACCTTTTTTTTCTGTGTTGCTGCTTCTGGTGCTGCTGCTGTTGCCAGCTATCCAGGGACTGTAAGGCAAGACGATGTGGCTGACTGGAGGTGGGAAACAGGCATCAGGCATCGCTGTGAATCAGCATCAGGCAACATTGAAGACGTTGCTCAAGCCCCAAAGATAAGGCCTCTAGCCAAAAACTCAGCCAAAGGAATAGGGAGAAAGTAAAAGGAAAAAAAAAGAGGAAAAGCAAAAAGGGGAATGGCAGGCAAGACGAAAAAAAAAAACGTAGCTTCAACAATGAAGGCCAACGTTTTAGCTAAGCGAAAAGTTGGCTCCAATGGCTGGCTGTGGCCCGGTTTGGGATTGAAAGCACAAGAAGATGAATCGTTTTGTGTTGGCGTTTTGAGCATTCGAGTGGGCGACCATTAGTTGGAGGTGGGGGCAGGGAGAATGTTTGTGCTAGGGGTTTAGATTGGGTTTGGGGTTTAGCTTGCTTTTGTGTGCCAAGAAAAAGCGACGGAAGGTTGGGCGACAACGTCCGCGGACTGTCGCTGGCAATAAGCTTCAGATGAGGCAAGAAGTTGAGAATTGAGGTTTGGGGTAGAAAGCGAAGGACAGTCGGGCTGGTGACGCCTTCAAGTGTGTGCAGCAGCTACACATCAATCGTGTGGCCAAGGCTGGACGCTCTTTATATATACTTATAAATATATATATACCTTAGCTTTTAGCTGGGCGTTGCTCTGGGGATAGGGCTTGAAAGGAAGGGATTCTTCGTTTTCATTAAGCCAAAAAAAAAGAAGTGGAAGTGGACTGGGCTCCTGGTTGAGCGACGTAATAAAAGTAAAATGCGTCTGATGAACAGCGCACAAAGGCAGAAAGCATAAAAATTTGTTGGCTTTGGCCTACGCTTTGGGCCCGTACCTCATCAGCTAAATCCTGCAACGCCCCCGCACCGCACAAAAAAAAAACGCACACATAATGAAGGGTAAGCAGCACAGGCAAAAGAAGGAGGAAGCTGGAGCAGGGCGAGGGGTCTCGAAGCAGCCGAGCAGTGCAGGGCAGGGCACAACTCGCTACAAAACTGACATGGGTTTCATTTGTATGCTGCCTGCTGGCGACAGTGGCAAACGGTAGGGGTAGAGGATAAGGCAGGGCAGGACTTGAGCCCGACCCTGCTGGCACATGTGTGTGCCGGCACCCCTTTAAGATGTCTCGTACGCTGGCTGGCACTAAAAAGCATCACAAACTAACTAAATGCGAAAACGAATGTGTGTGTGTGTAGGGTGTGTAGGGTGTGTGTGTGTGTTTGTGTGTGTGTGTGTGTGTGTGTGTGTATTGTTGGTGTGGTGGCTTTTAAGGAAACGTCTTTCACAAGTGAAAGGCCTGGAGGGCATGGCAGTGGATTGAATGCGGGTAGAGGCTGTGGCAGCCATCATTGGGGGAAAAGCCAAAAATGTAACCTAAAACTGCAAGAAAATTAACCAAAAATACTAAGCCAAAGTCGAAGACACTTACACACACACACACACGCACACAGAGAGATATACACACATGTGTGGCTGAGGTTGTGCCTATGAAAAGTGTAGCATAGAATTTGGTAGCGAGCTGTGGGCAGGGCGAGCAGCGCCCAAGTGCATGGAGCCTTTGACTTGGCAACATGGCAAGACAGCCAACAAACTTGGCAGCAAGGTGAGGCGCCTGTAGCTAACCCTGCTCCGCTACTCAAACCCTAATGCAAGCTGCCTGCCTTGCCTCGCTCTCTCTCTCTTTCCCTCTGTTTCCCTGTAGAAACTTTTGGCATTGTTTTTGTGTGTAGGTCTGAAAGAGTGTGAGAGCTGTGTGTATGTGTATTGGAGGCGGCGTCGCTTGTCGGGCTTGCTTTTTGTGATGTGGGATTTCAGAATGTATGCCTGTGTGTGTGTGTGTGGATATGTGTGCGTATTAAGACTGGGGCTGAGCTAAGTCTGTGCCCGCCTCTAACTCAGTTTTCGCAGCAACTTTGATTGTGGCTGTAGCTGAAATACATTTCTGCTTGCCACAGCTGCAGCTCCTTCATTTTGGCCAAGATGGAGTTCAGTTCAGCTGCCAATGTATCTGTGTGTGTGGGTGTGTGTGGGTGGGTGGATGTGCTGGGCCACCTAGGTTTGTCTGTTTTGCGCTTGACAGTACGTAAAGACGTTCCTTGGCAGGTTTTTCGTGAGCATGGAGTCTGCTGCTATACGTTTTCTATATGAAAGTGGGAATATGTTTCGAGGGTTAAGGAGTGGGAAGGACTTTGAGCTGATGGCTGCTATTTATATGGATGTATGTGTTTCGATGTGCTTGTATGTGTGTGTGTATGTGTGAATGGCCGTGGGCGCATTGGGGAGCTTGTATGGTAAGCCCAGAAGCAACTGATGAGCTACACCAAGAGAAATGGCACAGCATGTCTTGAGAATGGGTAAGGATTTGTACTGGTTGAAAATAAGAAATAAGATAATACTATTGATAAATTGCTAGTATATATGTATGCTAGCAGAAGGGTATATGATCGATTCGTAAACATTTATCGATATATTCAGTTATCGATACATATACATTTATAAATATTATGTTGTTGCATTTGAAGGCAGTACTAGTAAAACAGTAAAATATGCCGAAAATGTTGTTTTTGATCTTCCATCTTCGATAGGGCACCAAATGAAAACTATTTCACAAAATCCAACAAAATTTTTTACAGTTAAGCTTTACTATATCAGCTATTGAAATTTATAACGGTAAAGCGGTTAAACGCGAAGTTGGCTGCGAAAAAAATTCAATAAGCTGTTGTCATGAAACGAAATTACTTAGTGAGCGACCCAATATATCAGTGTATATGCTAATAGTAAATTATCTATGTATACAAATTTATCGATACATGCAGTTATCGATAAATATACATTTACATGTATTTTGTTAAATGTTATCGATAATTGGCGACATATGTAAAATTCTCGATATATACAGCTCAAAGTTATCGATATCTATCAAATATGTTAAAACTTAAACATCAAAATATAATTCTAAAATAATGAAAATGTAGAGCAGCAGCAGTATTTTAGTTCATCGATAAATTCTTAGATAGTTCGCTCTACTATATCATATATGGACCAAGTTGCTACAGCTAAGATCAAAAATATAAAAATAACTTTATTGCATATTTCTATGCCGCATAGTTTTAATGAATATGAAAAGCAAAGTTCGATAAGGAGTTATCGAAGTGTTTACTTAGTTGGTTAAATTTTCAAACTTATAAACTTAAGACTTGCAGTTTTTAGTGAATTTAAGTTTGAAAAGTTGGAAAGTTAATCACAGACTTTTGAATTGATGCCATAATTATAGGGCTATCATGTCTAACTGCTGCCTCTTATGCCCCAAGAAACAAAGTCTCAACCCTCCCCCATTCCCCAACCCCGCCCTTCCATCAAGTGTATCAACTCATTCTCTCAGTGTCTGTGGCATCAGCCAAAATGTAACCCGTCGAGCTTGTCGCTTGCCCTTAGCCAAAGTCGTCCTCATCTTTGGTAGGGGATATTGTCTTCCTCTTGCTTGACGCCCATACTCATTCCCTGGGAGGTAACTCAGCAAATGTCTTCGTCGGTTTTCTTGTCATCTATTTCTATTTTCGATGCTTTGGATGAGCAGATGAGGGTCTTGGGCTGTCTAACTTGTCTGTTTGTATGATGTGATGCTCGCAGCAGCCACCCAGCCCCATGTCCCTGATCTATTCATGTGTGGAAGCCATGTATGTATGTGTATGTGTGTGTGTGTGTGTGGGTATTGGTGTGTGCAAAAAACCGTAAGCAATTTTCCGTAACATCTATCCAAACTAGAGAAAGGAAGATGGAGAATGGCCCAAGACAGCCAAGTCGAAAGACGTTGTCGCAAAACCTGCAGCTCCTTGTATCTCTCCTTCCAATGCCTCGACTTCGATTCAATACCCGCCCTCTTCCTGGCTACGCTGCCCGTGCCCGTGCTTGTGCCCGTGTCCTGGTCCGGGTATTAGTGCCTGGTCTTGGTCCTGGTCCGGGCTCCTGTCGACGACATTGACTGGTTCCCTCGTCTGCTTCGATTCGCCTGGCACGTTGTTGTCTGCCTGCTTGCCTGCCTGCCTGCCTGGGTGCGACACTAATGCTGAGATGTGTAACCATCAGGCTGCAGCTCGCATCTAAAGTTTGTGTGAACCATGCCACCCCGACCCGAAATTGATGAGCTGGGGTGCTCGAGCAAGCCCAACCCTAAACCCAATCGCCTGGCAACGTCAGCGTCACCAAAATCATGTTTGATTACAGCTGAGCAGCATAACAAGATACACTCGTAGAAAAGAAAAGAAAACTCAGAAAAATTCACATTTCCCTAAGTGTAGCATGGAGTTCCTACAGCAGCTTTAAATCGGCAAAGGAAATACACAACTGGAAGTAAACAAATCTATGAGATTCTGGAGAGATTCAAACTCCTTGATAAAAGAATCAAATGCAATCTGTAAAGTGTTTAGTATGACTCTATCTTATCTTAAGCTCGCATATGCTTGTCAGAAGACTTTTACATTGCAATTAAGTTCGATTCATCTTAACTATTGTGTAATTCCTCTTGCATGAAATGATTTGTATTTACCATATAATATAAATGTTTATCTTTAGATATTTTGGAAATTTTCTGCCTGAAATTTAGCACAACTTCTTTATTTTTGTTTTCAGTGTATGCCCCGCACTTTGACTCCAATTGTGAGTTACGCAAAGTTATTTTGCGGCAACTCTTCTGCTGTCTTTAAGTTTTATGTAGATTGTGCTAGGTACAAATTAAACCAAAAGACGCTTTCGACACGATGTCCTGCGGCGGCTTATGTGCGCTTAAGCACAAAGCTTGACCATACACACACGCACACACACTCATACTCCATTTCTCATACACACTCCCTCACACACATCCCTTCACATATATAGCGTCACAGTCCCTGCCCTCGTTTAGCTTGAAGTTGCCTTTGACACACACACACACACACACCCCAACACACAACTCCCAACACACACTCACACACACCACTATTTATATACAAATGCCGCTGACTATATACAAAATTCGATGCTTTTGTTGCTTGACGGGTTTGGGGGCTCGTCTTGGCAGCCCCTGCATAGCCAACCCCCACCCCTAGGCTGACCCACCCATATTTGCAATAAACAAACAAGCGCGCAATTTTTTCATAGGTGTTACGCATTTTAAATGCCCTAACTACTAATCCATATAAGTCATTATGATTGGATAAAAACAACTAAATAAAATATTTTGGAATTTAATTTTGAAGAAATTTTGAAAAATTTCATTTTAGCAATGTGAAATTTTGATGTTAAAAATATTATGAAAGGAATGAAGAATGAATTAATATGTTTTTTTCTTGTATATTTTTTCTTAAATGATTTACATTTAAAGAATGTTGCTATTAATATTTTGTTTAATTTAATTAATTTATTGTAAGCTAAATAAATAATATAAATAATATCATATTATATAATGTATTAAAGTCTCGATTCAAAGATAAAAAACAAAATTCAAAGGCTATTTGATGCAAAAAAATCTAAAAAAAAAAAATAAAACTCATATTATTGAAATAAGTTTGATTGGTAAGACTTTTTTTTATAAATGTATATATATAAATGTATGTATATAAATGTTTTTATATAACAAAATCTTTCAAGAAAATAAAAAAATAATATTTAATTATTATTTATCAACTATAAAAAATTTGCTTCCTCAAACCCTATTCACATTTCTTTTACTTCAGCAATATTCATAGTAAACTATTAATTAGCTGAGGTCTTATCTTAATCCTTGACTTAGATCTATAAATAGATTTTAAGTCTAACTCAAATATTCCAGATTTCTGATCTTTTTCAATGTTATTTTGCATCTCTCTCATATTCCCTTCAATTTATTTTCCTCACTCTATACTCTACTCCATCTAAGTCCTTCGCACTCACAAACTATCTGAAATAGTTGGTATACCCTTGCTTGAGCTTAACGCATAAGCAGCCCCATAGAAACTTGACTGGGTGCTGGACAGTCTTTGGACTTTGCGGGCGTGTGTGTGTGTGTGTGTGTGTGGGTTACATATATCGTTTGCGGGATATTTGGGTGAGTGCTGCGGAGTCGGGGGCGGGCACATAGCGCGGCATTTGGCTCAAGAAGCTTTACTTCTTTTGTGGCGGCAACGCTGGCGCCCAAGTTCCAACAGCAACAGCAACAACAACAACAACAACACCCACTCTTTGCAATAGCAACCCGTCGGGCATTTGGCGTTGGCAGCGCCTTTGCCTGCGTCCCATCGTACCCGCGTCTTCGTCATTTGATGAATTACCGTGCAGGGCAAAATGTGCGCCCTTTGGAGAAGGGGGCGTGTTTCTCTATGTATGTGTGTGTGTGTGAGGTGTGAGTGTTTGTGTCTGTGTGTTGCGTTTCATTTTGGGCTGCAAACACCCATTGCCACGACCATCACACACACACACACACACTCACACCCGCCAACTCATTTCGCGCTTCTATATACTCAATACTCACACATACACACAGTTGTATATCATTAGTGTGTGTGTGTGTGCCCCCATGTCTAGGCGCCATTTCATCCAAATCGGCATTATGAGCAGGTTTTCTTATGCGGCTGCTGCCTCCGCCTACGCGGCGTATTAGCAATATTTCGTGCAACTGTCTGCGATGATTTCTTTTCGATTTCATTTTTTTCCTTTTGGCAGACGACAGGTAGGCAGAGGTTGCTACAAAACTAGCGAATGGGTTTTTTTTCTTATGCTGTGCGAGTGTCCTAAATTGATTTTATATGTGTCTAAAAGTAAAGGCAACTGCGAAGGGGATGATGAGATGGGGACGGGGGTGGTTTGTGATGCGTGTTGCTAGCTTAAGTAGCAATAATATAGATAATAATACATAAAGTGAGAGAATATGATGATGCTATAAAAACATAACCTTAGCTTTCTATGGCATCATCATATCTTCGTGCGTAGAAATTTCAAACAGTTGTTTATTTATCTGTCATAATTTGATTACCTAATACTGTATGTAAATCAAGTGAAAGCTGTTGCCTAATAAAGTTCCTGGAAAAATTAAAGTTCAAAGTGAGTTGTAAGTGTGCGTGGCAGCTAAAGGCTTCCAAGTGACCCAGTGAACTTTGAGAGCTGGCAATGCGAGTGGAGTGGGCGTAAGGAGCTTATGCTCTGTAGACGATTAGTGGAGTTTAGGTATTATTTAAAGGTAATAGTTATACAGGTGTTATATGGAATAACTTTAATTCAATTAATGAATTTAAATTTAAATTTTTGATATTAATTAAAAATGTAAATTTTAATATATTCCATATTAAACAAATGATTATTTAAAAATATTTTTATTAAAAAATACTATTATTTAAAAATATTTTTATTTAAAAATATTTGTATTTAAAAATATTATTATTTAAAAATATTTTTATATCAATATATTATAATTAATTATACTTGATATATATAAAATGAAGAGAATTATTTAATTGTGCGAATTAACAAATCTCTGACTATCAAGAAGTGGGCTTAAGGTAGCTAAGCTGAGACAGTGGGTGGCAGGTGGGAGCTGATGATAGCTTATTAAAAAATAAAGCTTCATATTCCAAATATGTAGCATAGATATCCATACAACATTTGAGATAATAATGTAATTCAAATATAATTTGATATTCAGAATATTAATTTTGAGTTTGTATAGCTCAAAATTTATAAAGTTCAATTTTTTGTTCCTATGAAGTATATATAAAATATATATTCCCAAATTTAAAGATATTAGTATAACAGAACATATATATGTACATTTATATATCATTTAACAAGTTTAAAAATATCTAAGAATCATTAGCTAAAAGAACATGTTGCGCTTCGGCCTTAAAAGGCAAATCTGTTGCGCCTTTGAAGACTTAAAGTTTTCAGAACAAATCAATTGCATTTCTAATGAAATTATTAGCATTTATCAATAGATATGAAAGCTAAATGCATCTATACCAAGAATTGTGTAACTAATATTGATATTCAACTATCCACTATTCTCAGTATTGCATTAAACATTAAATTTCAGCGAAGAACTCATTATAATATTCGAGAGTTTCGCCGGAATATGCAAGCAAATTAGTAAAATTTTGAATTGATTTCTGAGATTTATTTATTTGTATTTTATTTTTCTCAGCCAATGGCAACTGATTGGACTGATTGAACAGATTCCATTTGCAGTTGGGCAAAACTCACCTTGTGCAGCAACACCGAGGCTTTTCTTTTAGATGCCATCTTTGTGCTGGTGGTGGCACCGCCGCCAGCACCTCCGCCACCGCCACCGGTTGCCGATGCGGTACGTGTCGATGTTTTTGGTGTTTTTCTCGGATTTTTCGGAATTTTGGCAAATTTTTTGATTGCCTGCTGTGTGTAAGGAAATTGACCAAAAACTAAATAATCGAATTGACGCAAACGTTGCCAAAACTCGACGATATCAAAGTTGCAATGCAGCAGGCAACTATTATTATTATCGTTAGCACTAAACACTTTACACTTTTATCTCAACTTTCCGGCTGAAAAGTGTATCAAAATATCCAAAACTGTAAATTTTGTATTTTTGGCGCAATTTTACTTTTTGCTTTTTCCGCTTGGCTATTTTGTTTGACACTTGTTTAGAAATTGTTTTTAGATATATTTATATCCTTTCTCTTTCTCTTTTGTTTTTGTTTTTATTTTTATTTATTTATATTTATTTTTGGTTTTTTTTTGTTTTTGTTTTTAGTTCGCGGCGAATGCAACAAGCGAACGCTTTTTGGCACACTAAACGCTAACGGTTGTTCTGTGACAATTCTGTTTGAGATTTGTTCTCAAGAGTTTAGAGCGCTCTACCAGAGGCGAACCAAACACGACGAAAGCCAACTGCTGACTGACCAAAACAGAGACAGACAAATGCGTTTTCTAGCGCTAGCGCCAGCGACGCCGACAGCGGCAGCATGAGAGAGCGAGAGCTTGAGCCTGAGTCTGAGAGCAAAGACAGAGAGAGAGAGCGAGTCAGAGCAACAGAGCGAGAGCGAGAGAGACAGAGAGAGAGAGAGCGCTTCGAACATGCGCTTATGCGAGGCGAATTGAATGTGGGACGCCGCCAAAAAGCACATGGAGAACGCGGAACGTGCGTGTGGAAGGCAAATGCCAAAAAGTGTGCAACACAATGTGCTCGAGCGGGCAACCTGGCAATGGGCAATGGGCGAGCATACAGTGCGTGGTCGAGTCGAGGGATATGAGTACAAAAACAGAGAAACGCCGATAACGGCAACTGCGGCGTCAACGAACCAACGCGACGGCTGAACAGCATTGCGAACGGGGCGCAGAGGAGCAGAGAGGCTTGGTTTGGTTTTGGAGTAACAGCGGATGGCGACGGCAGATGAGTTGACAAACAGCTGAGTGCCGAGTTTTGTGAATGGTTTGGGTGGCTACTGGGCCAGCGGGGTGAGGCTTCGGGATTGAGGGTGTTTCAGGGTGTGAGGTGTTGCTGCTGAATGGGAATGGGATATGGAGGCATGGTGTTTGGTTTTTTTTTGTTGTCCTGTGGAACGGGTCGAAGCGGGGGAAATGGCAATTATTTTTGTTGCTTTTTTTGCGCGTCGCCAACAAAAATGCAACAGCAACAACAACTAGAGAGAGAGCGAGAAAGAGAGAGACTGAGAGGATAAACAGAGAGAGAGAGAGCGCGCATTGGCTTTGTTGGTGTGGGTCGGATTGTAAGCATTGTGGTGTGAGTAAGAGTAGCTGTTGTTGTTGCTGTTGTTGTTGCTTTTGTCTTTCGCCGGCATGGCGAAAAAAAAGGCCGGTTGGGATCGGTCGGTTCGTCGTTTGGTTTACGGACGGCGCGGTTTGTGGAGGTCGCTGTGTCTGAGTGTGAGTTTGAGTTTGAGTGCGAGTGCGAGTGCGAAGGCGAGTAGGCAAGTGGAGAGGGGGTGCGGGTGCTCGTCGGCGTTTCGGATATGAAAAACGCACAAAAAATAAAGCATGCTTTGCGGCATTTTGGGCAGGGTTTGAGTTGGGAGGCGGGATGGTTGGTTGGGTGGTTGGGTGTTTGGTAAAGTTGGCAGACCAGAGTTGGGAGCTTGAAAAATAAATGAGAAAAATATACGACGAGCCGGCAACGTTGTTGCTGTTGCTGTTGCTGTGCCGTCATACCGTTGGCAGGGACAACCCAACCATGGCAGTGGGCCGGGGGCGGCAGTGCGACTCGCTCTGTGCGTGTGCCGAGAGCATGGGGCAGTGAAGAGTGCGAGCGAGCGAATGAGCGCGTGTGGGAGGCAGTGAAGTTTGGTGAGAAAGTGGACAACGTTGTTGTCGCTTGTCTGCCGTATAAGCGCGCGCGGGGGCGGCTGCTAGAGCGCGAGGGAGGGGGCTATGCGTTGGCCAGCGTAAAGTTTTTGAAAGGAATAAAAGCGAAAAAAAAGCGACGGGCAAATTCAGTCTCTTTGTTTTTCTTCTTTTATATTTTTCATTTTTTGTTTTTTGTTTTTTTTTTTTTGTTTTGTTTTGTGAGCTCGCGCTGTTGGTGTGAGTGCAAAAAGGGTCAAGAGCGCTTGGGCTACGGCTACCTTTAGCCAAAGAAATTGTTTAGCTAGAAGCTTGAGGTTGGGCATTTTGGTGAATCGGGCGTTGTGCGTGTTTATTGAGCGTGCCCCCTCCTCACTCAAGTTCAATATTGCAGCCCCGTCGCTGTTTCAACATTTTTTGAGGTTTGCATTCAGAGTGAGTCGTCGTCGTCGCCGCCGATCATAAAACTCGACAGATTTTTGTTTTTCTTCGGCAAGAGTGGATACGCGGGGTTTTGGCGGGCAGGTTGTGTGTCATCGTTTGTTGTTTCTTGGGGTTTGGGTACTGTCTGGGGTGGCTAGTCAAAAAAAAAAAAAATGTAAACGTGGCGGCATCTTCATCCTGTTAGCTCTTGATTTGCGCTCAGTTTATTGCCTTTATCAGCGCGATTTATGCAACGCATTCCTCACAATTTTTGGATATGTTAAGGGTATGAAATAGAAATGAAAGGGACAGTTAAAATGGGAGAAGGTATACATTCTCCCATCCCTAAAGACTTCTAACATTTATAGTATCTATAAACAAATTTATAGATTTGTGAAAAGAATATTATATATAAATGTTATTATCATATATATTTTAATATATGAGATATGCCAACGAAAACATACGTTTAATTGGAAAATTGAAATATATACATACATAAATATATATGTATATATATATATATATATATATATATATATATATATATATATATATATATATATATATATATATATATATATATATATAAATATATATATATATTCTTGTTATATTACAATATATATTATATATAAATCCATATTTCTTAATCCTATCTATTTGATTTACATTTTTCACAAATATTTTGTTGCATAATTTTCTTTTTATATTTTTTAATATTTTAATTTATTTTTTTTAACAAATTTAATAAAAGTTAATTTTTTTTTAAACACATATTTGGGAATAGTTTTTTTTTGGAAATAAGAATTTTTGAACTCTTTTTTTGTGCTTTTTCTATTTCATTCAGTAAAAATGTTATCGAATTTCTATAAACATTTTTTTACTTTGAAATAAATGAAAAAGCTCTCTTAACTAATTCAGCCTGGTATTTTCATTATATTATATCACAATAAAAATAAAACAAACTCAAAATAATTTTTTATCTAACAAATATTTTCAAAATTCCTTGGTTATTTTTTTTAGTTTTTCCACTCTTTGAATCTGTCTATGGATTTTCGAGTTTCATCTTCAGCTAAAGAGCCGACTCTCATCGACCGCAATGCAAACTTTCTCGCTCCAGTTCCCAAAAATGTTCCCAAAACCCATGAGCCACAAAAGTACACCCACACCAAACACAAAAAAAAAAAAAATGGAAAAATAGAATGAAAAAGGAGAAACCGAAACCCAACGCAATTCAACTCCCAAAAATGGGGAACAGGAAACGCTTTCAAGCGTCGATTGGACTGTCAGTTATTTGATGATTGTCTACAGAGTTTTTCTGCTTCTTCGCTTTCATGGTTTTTGTCTTCGTCACGCCAAACTGACCAAAATAGCTAAAGAGAGGAGGAGGGCTTCCTAGTAGAGGCTAACTAAAATTAGAAGGAAATCGGTTTGAGGCTCGGCGTAATCAAAAAATGTTCAAAACCGAAAAAAGAAAATTGTTAAGTGGATAGGTCGAAGCCAAGCGAGAGCTTCATATAGTTGGCTTTGGGGTGGTTGAGTAGTTTGTGGAGTGGTAACATGATTCGCATCTTTAACGTACAATATGTCAATGGCTCTGGCGACTGCAAATTGCCTGCACAGGCAGCGTCCAAAACATCCTGTCAGTGGCAATTTATGCTTGACGCTGTCTTTGTTTAGCATTTCGTTGAGCAGCGAGGGAGGGAGTAAGGGCTTAGCTGATTCTTATAGTTATAATGGCTATCATCGTGTATGTGTGTCAACAATGATTCGCACAGCATTCAACACGTGCCAGCCCGCAAAAGGCGGCCACAACAACAGCAGCAACAGCAACAGCAACAAGAACAACAACAACAAAGACCGCAAGGACAATATGATGTGTGGATGACGAGGCCTCCAGACGATGTCTACAACTTGCCAGCCAAATTGACGGCGCTCAACGAATTGCCAAGTTTCAAATAACAATTGAATGGAATGCATACATATATATGTATGTATATATGTATATACATATTATAAATGCACTTGAAGAAATATTTTGGGGTTGAAATTGTGTTTTAGAAAACCTAATAACTAGATCCATGATAAATTGAATATTTTTAATGAAGAAAAAAATTGATTTTGACAATAATAAAATGGAAAAAGTATATAAAAACTATTTTTGTACATGAATAAAAAATATTTAAAATTTCTACAACATCTTAAGACAAGTTTTATCATACTTGCTTTAAGTTTATAAAAAAGAATATGATATGAAATTGCTTGATATGAGAATAATAGATTTCTCACTATTCATAAATGTATAATAAATTAATGAGAGAATTTTTTATTGAAATATTTCTCCAAAATTTTCAATAAAAATATATTGCCAAGAATATGAACTGCACGTAAAATTTATATTTAGGAACTTCACAAATTACATTGCTTCAAATTTGTTCTTTGTCAAAGCTTGTAACATATTTCTAGCTCAAATAACAGCTCCTTTTCGCCCAGTGCATTGCATATTAATATAGCATACAGATGAGAGGACGTCTGTGTGTGCGTGGCTGTTTGTGTTTAGCATTTGCAAGTCAAAGTGTTTAAGTTGAGAAGGCCAATTGGCTAATATATAATTAAAGCTCGCTAAGTTGACTCCGCAACGCCACTCGGCCACTGGCCTAAGACACAAAACTGTTGCATTGGGCGTCAAGTGTATTAATATACAATAGATATATATAGATATATAAAATTATATGTATATAAGTATATATCTATGTACACGCATCTTGTGGCATTCGACATAATTAGGTTAATGAATATGCTCAGTGGCTAATGAGCCAGACAATTGATTTGTTAAGATAATATTATGCATTTAAACGCCAAATGGAAACGTTTGGTAAATGGAAACTCACAAAATGTGAAATCGTTTGCTGTGCGCTTAATAGATATTCTTGTTAATTATCGATTAATTGCAAAGCAGCTTAAAGTAACTGCTTTGATTGGTGTTATGAAAGCGTTATTCAATTACGCAATTGAAAGTGAAACGATAATTTGAATTTGAATGGCCTTTGTAAGTTGCGATTAAGGATAGCTTTAGCTCTGATATGTAGCTTAAGTCTTCATAATATATGTATGTATTTATGGTATATATGTATGTGACTAGAATTTAAATGGCTTTTAGGCTGAGTAGATTTATTTTGAGGCATATAACAACTGCTCACATACTATTTCAATCTTAAATTAATGTGAAATAACTGAAGAATCAGGTTTTTATGTTTGCTCAGAAAGTTCATATCAGAGCAAACACTAAATTTAGATGTTGGCTTGAGCTAATAACAATACTACTAGAAATAAAAACTTTGAAATCAAGATTACTCAGATTGAAGGTGTTGAGTCCATTTATTTATCAATCACAAAAAAAAATATTTGTATATAATTATATATTTATATTTTTTGTAAAGTGAAAGATAGCTACTTTTAGATATTAGATACGGGTTTTATAATTACGCAGTAATGACACTATATATTATGACTAAGAAGTGCATGTTTTGAACTTTATCAATAACTGGAAAGTATGATACGTACTAGCTCAATTCTGTTTCATAATCGTACCCAGTTAGTCAAATTCATAGTACGTTTCTTGGCTAATAAATTGTGTTTGGGCTGTGTAATTTATGCCTAGGCATAAATTACAAAGAAAGAATAAATCAGTCTTTGTACAGTCGAGTCTCGATAATGTGTACCCCGCTAAATCGAAAATCGCGATAAATCGAAAAAATTCTATCCCCTTGATGGGGATATCTATATGATGGAAATCTCGATAATTTGAATTTCCGTCTAATTCGTAAAAAACCTGATCCCCTTGCCATTTCGAATTATCGAGACTCGACTGTATATAGATTTCATGTGGAATATTTTATAAGATTGTCTCAGCATTCATAGCTGAAAATCAAAACATTTTTAATGGTAGGCATATGGGTAGGGTTTCTTCTTGCTTCTACTACCAGCTAAAACATATTTCAAGTAATACAAAATTAAAACACTAAGAAGTTGTTCAAAATAAGCTTCAACAAAACCTTGATAAACTTCACTTTTCCATATATTTACTTATTTTATTTTATTTTATAAAAAAATTACTTTAAATTATTTTAATGCACAATTCTTAATTATGCATTTATAAAGAAAAAAGTAAAGCAACTTTATTTTTATAAAAAGCACATATAAATTATATTGGAAATGTATTAAACAAATGTGCGCTTCAATTGACTGTTATGTAAAATTGATTTTCCGTGAAAAGAATCGTTGAACAAACATTATAAAAACCCACGTCCTAGAATCACAATGTAAACATCGTAAATCTCGCAAAGTTATATATACATATATGGATATATATATATATATATATATATATATATATATATATATATATACTCATACATATATGTTCTTCTTGATATATGCAATATAAATTCAAGTGATTTTTTGTTGCAATAAAATTAGTTGCATAAAATCCAAAAACTATTTCATCAAAAATGCATAAATGCGAACACGCAAAACGTCGCAGAAAAATAAAATTAATGCAATATTTATAGAGTATAAAAAATATATAACATATATATTATACATATATGTAGGTATATACATATATATATATTATGTGTAAAATAAATAATATATAAAATATTTATATAAATTTGCAAAAATGCGCAGCTGAAGTGTAGAAAAAAGAGGCGCATAAAATGCGCAGCCGCCTCTATTTTCAAATATCAGCGAGAGGGAGGCAACTACACACACCGCCCCTTACCAGCCCCATGCATATATGCCTATATATAGATATATGTATAAAATGTCAGACATTTGCAGTATATGTAAGTTTTTTTTTATTGCTGTAGGCGGCCAAAACTAATGCAAAAACAAAAACAAAATGGTTAGTAATATGGCAAAAAAATTCAAATGTGACAAGCCCAAAGCGTGGCTGTGGAGTGGATGGAGTGGATGGAGTGGGTGGGCTGGGTGGAGTGGCGGAGGTGGTGGGCCTGTGGTTAGAGTCAAAGGGTGTTGCAAGTGCAACAACTGCAACTGCAACTGCAGCCAATTCAATTAAAAATCTGCCACTTAAGCTTTAAAGGGTATGAGTGGTGGCAGCAGCATGGAGGCTGCAGGCCTGGCGCATGGTGCCACATGGCAACCAAAAATGACAAAGCAACCAGGCATGGCAAATAGAATGCAAAATATTACAAATTACATGCCACTTCTAAAGAGTATTTGTACAACAATGAATTCTATACTCTAAGTTGTTCAAAAGTTGTTAGGCACGAAAGTAGAGATCATGTGGAAAGTAGCCTGTATATTTGAGGCATAACTATGGCTATCTCTCTTAACTTGTGCATGGCATAAGTGAATGATAAGCTTTATGTTGAGTATGGAGTAGAATATAGCAATATATCAGGAATAATAAGAATAGTAATTTTCGTTGTCTGAGTAACCAATATAGTTAACTACATAACATTTGCAGTCGAGTCAGCATCTATTTCATGCATTGTCTGAACTAAATTATCTTATTCTGTCAATTTGCATTATATATATTTGTTTTTTGTAACTATTGTCAAACAATGACTTCTTCAAATAATAACAATTGCAAAACAATCTTTCCTATAATGTTGATTAACATTTCAACTATGCAAGTTTTTAATACAACATTAAAAACTTGGCGCATTCGATTGAAAAACAAAAATGAGTCTAATAGCACAATGCCTTAAAAGTCATGAATATAATATTATATAAATATAGCTTTTAAACATAATTTATTGTTAAATATTAATAATTATAATATTAAGTATAAGTATAAATAATATTATAAATATTAATAATCATAAACACTTTTATATAATAATAAAAATAATAAAAAATCTTATAAAAAAAGAGTTTATAATATTCAACAATAAAAATCAATCGGCTCTTGGCTTCAAACTTTACTATTTGTGAAATCAAATAATTGTTAATATTTTTTTTATAATAATATAATGCACTAAGATTCAGGCAAAGACTGAAAAGACAACAGTTTATTATAATAAGTTAATTTTCTGCAATCTATAAAAACGCCCTAAGAGAGCAGCAAGCGAAACATTGGCACACAATGCAATAAGGTTCAAAGCTCAGCCATGGAATTAACCAGAAAGTTTTGGAACTAATTCTGTGAAAATCACATAAAAGAATTACAATAAAGAATTGCAGCTAATTTGATGGATAACTAGATAATTCATCACACAGTCAAATATATGTCAGCTTATTAAAAAGCTTAAGAAAAATAAAATTAATATTTAAACAATCCTCCAAGCCAAAGGACAACACTTTAAGTATTAAAACAACTCAAAATGTTTATAAAACAAATTAAATATTATAATGAGATACTGAAAATAAGTATATTGAAAATAGTTCTCATTGGATAAACATTATAAGTTAAGCCTACACACAAGCAAAGTTGAGGCTAAAATCGAAAAGAAAATTTTATATTGCACAAAAAATATATATAAATATAGTTTTAGTTGGGTCTTTAGAAAAGTATACATATTTATGATAAATATATATATATATATATATATATATATATATATTGTATATATATATATACATATATATACTCAATATCTGACCATTAAAAAAAGCTATTGCAGTTCTGTTTGTCAGCCCTGGCCGGGTGCAACTGCAGCTTAACAGGAAACTAAATAGCGCACTGCCGCACACACAACAAAAAAAAAATAAACGCATACCTATGCAAAAGTGCATTCCACACACACTCACACACACACACACACACACCCTCACAGTTGCATTTATTGTATATAGAACATTTTATTTGAATTTTTGTCTTTTTTCGTTGCTTGCATTTTGTCTATTTTTTGCGCTTGACCAAATGCAGCGACAACTTCAACAACATGTGTGTGCGAGTGTGTGTGTGAGTGTGTGTGTGTATGCCTGTGTGTGAGTGTGTGTTTATAATAAATAATAAAGTATACACACCCACGCATATGCATGCCACCCCGGCAGCCCCGTTCCCCGTTCCCCTTTGTTTTTTGATGTTGCACAAAAAACTCTCGTTGAATTTTGCGCACATTTTACGCCTGATCGAAATATTTTGCGCCAGCGGCCAGTTCCCTACAGAAAAAAGCCAAAGACACCCACACACGATACACACACAACAAATCCCTATGCAACACCCGTTTAGCTAGACCCCATGCCCGTCTATTCAAAAACTTTTATTGTGTCCCAATGTTTTTTCTGCTTTGACTCGCGCTCCAAAAATTGGCAACGCTTTACGGCTGCACATGGCCCATAAACTGCAGCAGGTTAGGGTAGGGGGCGGTTGGCTACAAGGGGGTATGCTAGCTTTACTGTATATGCGGGGCATGCAGCTTAGTGCACTGTTATGGTTATGACTGTGGCATGATAGCTCATAGCGCTTGCCCGTGTTTTCCTATTGGCTGCATTTGTTTGTTTTGGCCGCTTGTGCCGCCACGCCCCCTGGCCGCTGACCACCCCCTCACCGACCCACAATTTGAGGCTCATTGAGGTAGGTTAAGCTAGTGAAAACCCAGCAAAAATGTGTTCGTGGGAGAGTATATGTGTGTGTGTATGTATTATATATATGCTATACCTCATAGATTTGGTTAATCAGCTATAGTTCGCTCTGTGGGTGTGGTCTATAATCGCGTTGTTTTTTCTTTTCTTTTTTTTTTTGGGTTTTTTGTTTTTACAGAGAGCTTAATTTTTGATATTGTTGCTCATAAAGTGAAGTTCAGAATTCAAACTTTTTCTCAAACTAAATTTGTTAAATAAGGAAATTAACAGAAATTAAAATATGCATAGGTAAATCAAGTTTTTAATCATTTATATGTAAGTAAAATTGCAATTAAAAATATTTTTAAAAAGATTTAAAAATTTGAATTTGAAATTTGAAGATTAAAGTTGTCAGCTACAATCAGTTTATTTGATCTATAGCTCTTTCTGAAGCATTTTTATAGATTACGACAGTTTTCTTTTTCAAAATAAAAAAATATTTGAGATGAGAATTTCACTACAAATTTATATAAATGATTTGAATCGAGTTGTATGATCGACATCCTATTGATTGTTTAACATATTTATATAAAAACATTTTAATTTCTGTTAAGGTATAAGAAAATTGGCATAAGAAACAGTTTGAATTCTGCTCATTTGAAAGTTATAATTCAAATTTTTATGGATATTTTTCGTTAAAAATTTTACAATAATATACAGCTTGAGATTGGGTATTTTTCATATAATATTTAATATTTTTGAGCACTGCCGAAAAAATTATTTGAATTATTGTTGTTTTTTACTAATTTTGAAATACAAAAATAAAAAATTTTAAAGCTTTGATAGCAACATTTAATCAAGCACCAGATATACAAAAAATAAATAAATGAAATTCATCTTCATTGGGAAATTTGAAGAATAAATTATTTTGTAATCTAAAAAAAATTTTAGTAGAAAATGGATTTAAAAGATAAAATATAAAGAAACTGAAAAAATATTCTTAAAAAATCGCTTGAGCTAAAACAAAGTCATAGAGCTATATTGGTAGCTGTATATGTATAAGAATATATATGTATGTATATGTGTATATACTCTGTTCAAGCATGATTATGTGGAAGGCTCTACATCACGAAAGAAGAAATTGTTTTCGACGAAATGACGGATTAGCCTCTTGGGAAATTGTTCACCATGGATTGAAGAAGTTTATTCATTTGAGCACAGCATCGATCGCTGCTCTCATTCAGCTCTGTAATAATAATTTAGATAAGCAGTGAAATGAAGCATCAAAATTCGAAATTTGATCAGTTAATTTTAAGCATTATCTCATCATATAGTGTTTATATTGAGGCAATCTAAAAACTGTTCAACTGCACTCCAGATCGATGTATGTGATTTCTAGTCATGCTTAACCACCACGAAATCAACTTAGATGCCGAACAAACAACTAATTGATAATAGCAAAAAGAATCATTACAAAAATCAAATAACAGTTCCCTACTGCAACAATCCCTAGAGTATTCCAAGCACAATATCTCAGCATTTCTCAAACATAATTCTGTTTTGTTTTCTGCTTCGCAGGCCCAGCCTTTTAAATGCATTTTGAGTACATTGAACTTTGTGCAAGTTTAAAATGATAATACCATGCTGTGATTTGCATTTTGACCGCAACATATATGCCCATACATGGTTTCAGCTTGATTTGCTTCACCCACTGCAATTTTCTTAATAAATTATTATAAATTCTCAACTTTTGCCATATGTGTGTGACTCGATTTTGATGTGAGTTTCCTTACAAATATATATATTGTGTATATATATATATGTATTTTATATATATTTAGCAATGTGTGTTGAGTTGAGCATTGGCATTGTATCCTATTAGCTGCTTATTTGCTGATATGTATATGTCTAATGTGCATGAATTAGTAGGAGTTCGTTTTTACTGCTCAACGGCAATTGCAATTTTAATGCAGCCAAACAGTGCCTGCCAAAAGTATACAATCAATGGCCAATCAAAAGTTGCAGAGCCGCAGCCGAGTCCCCAAGCCCCTTTGGCTACTTAGGAGCACTTTAATAACACATATATTAAAATTTTAGTTATTCATGTAAGTCTCCGAACGGGTTGACAAAAGGCAGCATGAAAATTGCAAAATATATTGTATGAGCCAACAAAAATCTATATATATATAAATCTAAATATATACATACATAAATATATATAAATATATAAATATACATCTAGTTTCATATACATAGGCTGAGACGAGCTCACATATTTGCAGAAAATTTTAAGAAAATGCAGCAGCAACAAATTTCTGGCTAAGACAACGCAAGGCACACTCTCAACAGGTGCGAGCGAGAGCCAAAGAGTGTGGGAGCAGTGCAGAAATCTTAAGAAAATTGCACAAGAAGTGACTGCAGCTGCAGCTGCAGTTGCTGCGTAGGCAGCAGCAGCCGCAGTTGCAGTTGCAGTTGGAGTTGGAGTTGCATTCAAGTCTGAGCTGTGTGGGGGGTCTCGGTGCGTATGCGTAATGCGCTGCTCAAAAACTTTGAAGCAGAGCACCCCAGTGCCTGGCCTTAGACGAAAACCAACTAAGTAGCTCGAAATGCCCGTTGCAGCTCGTAGAGAGCTCGGTACACTTAGAAAAAGGAGTGAACAAGTGTGCATAGTGGAATTTAAGTTATTAAATAAAGTTATTTTGCATTGTTTAAGGGGGAATTTGAAAATGGAATCTTAGGCTAAGTATTTCATTTGAATTGTGTATTTATATCAATCTAAATATTTGATTTTCTCATTATAAATATTTTAAAAATATTATATTTGTCAATTCAATATTTCAAATATATTCTATTTACATTTTCTCATGGCAGAAAATATACTTTACTAAAATAAGTCTTAGAAGTATTATAAGTTTCTTTTCATCAAGTAACAATTGGAAATAAAATATATAAATTTTCATTTATAAACAAATAAGGTTCCAATCTTTCATAACATTTTCTCCAAGTGCCTCTGCTCGACTTGCACCTCCAAGTGCTTCATGAAAGTGTGGGTTAACAGAGACGGGCAACTACAAAGGGTGTTGTGTGTGTTGGCTCTCTGTTTACTTGACATTAAGTGCATAGAAAACTTATTATTGCAGGCTCTGACAAGTACAAAAAACAACAACAACAACAACAACAGCAACAGCAACAACAATAAGAGCAATAGAAACAACAAGTACAGCAGATAAGCAAGCAGAAGCATATAAATAGATATGTATATAGATTTTTGGGCATATAATAATGAGGTATGAGGGCAGACAATGTGCACTTTTTGAGAGTGTGTGCATGGATGTGTGTGTGTGTATGTGTGTGTGTGTGAGTGTGTGTTAGCTGCAGATTTTCATTAAATTTTAAGATGCCTGAGCAGGCGATGCAGGCGACGCCTGTAAGTATGCAATGCATTTTTGTTGTGCACCCAGAGAGCTCTTATATAAAGTATAAGACAGAGAGAGTGAGAGATAGTGAGAGAGAGAGAGAGAGAGAGAGAGAGTAGTGTGAGAGACATATATGCCTCGATACTGGTCAAAGGCCCAAGAAAACTCACACTAGGCATTTTGCAAGCATCATAAATTTTGTTGGGATAGGCTGCAGACGCCAGGCCTGGCCTGACTAGGCAGAGAGTGGGCTGTAAGTGGGTTTGGGTGCATAAAATGCATTTTGTAACGCACAGCAGGCAGGTTGACTGCAATGTCAGAGCACTGAGTACGGGGCTATTGTATGGTCGGGGGTTTTCTATTTGTCTCGCTTTTCGCAGGGGTTGCAGACGATGATGACGACGACTTAGTGCCTCAGTTTAGCCGCCCACACGTGTGCCCCCTCGCAGCAATCGTCGACGCAGCTGTTGATGCTGCTGATGCTGCTGCTGCTGCTGCTGCTGCTTCTGTCGTATTCCTTGTCGTCTTTAATGCATTATTTTGTGTGGCAACACTCAGCGGTAATAACCCAAAGATAAAACCGCCCCTCAAGCATCCCACAACACACACACACACTTAAGGTGTGAGTAAATGTTGTGCGTGCTTATGTGTGTGCCTTTGTTTAAAGCATTTTCGGTCTATAGTTGGTGTATATGTGGGTGGGCGTGTGTTTGTGTGTGCTTTGCTTTGTGGCCAAAGTTGAGCTTGATTAAAATTGATTGAAGCAAATAAATGCAATTGGATTTTTATAATCATTGCAAAGTGTCTAAAATTATAGCGAATGCATTCAAGCACACATTTTCACTGAGCGATCTCCTGCTTGCTGGATGTGAAAATTGGATTTCGGGTTATGGGTGGAGGAGAAGAAATGACAGCTATGAAGTTTATTCCATGAACTTAGCAATTATGAAGGCTTATTTTGATAAAGTTATATTTTTAATACTTCTTGAGAATTTAAACAATATGAAATTTAGATTTATCTACAGTCCTTATGAATAATTTATTTTTGACTAAATGAAGTCAAAGTTATGGCAATGAGATATGAGAAGTCTCATTAAGAGATCTCAGGTTATATCCTTTCTATACATAACCCTTTATCTAAACATAATAATAAATATTGATTTGTAAGAGTAATTAAGAAGGAATACCTGACCTAACAATAGCTTGACCTCATGAACGGCACTTAAACTCATTCAATTAGAAACTATTCAGAAACAATCATCAATCTCAAAGTTTTAGAGACAATTCTAAATGATTTCTTTGACTTATTCAAAGGCTTAAATAAATAAATATCAAGTCACTGAAGTATTTTAGTATATTAAGAAAAGAGAACATGAGAACATGAGAACATGGAGTACATCAGTCAATAGCTTTCAACCTTTATGCCAAGTCAGCTCTGAAAACTGAATTAACCCTACTAGCCACGCTGTTTTTTCATTCCCATACACAACTATATCCAATACTGCACACCTAAGCAGAACCAAAATTCCAGCATCTAATAAAATACCTTTAGAACTCTTTCAGGCCTAAGGACATCTTGAGAACTTAAGAAAGGACTGCCGTCAAGACCTATTGCCCTCAACAGCAACAACTCATAGTTTAGCTGATCTATATATAAAAGCTATCAAGTCTAAATATTCAGACAATATGATAGCTTCTTAAAGCAAGTTACTCTTGTCCGAGCATCTAACTCTACTTAAAGCAAACTTCGCCTCGAACTTGACAAAAAAAAAAAAAAAAAAGGAGAAGGAAATGGTAAAGAAATGCGCGCTGACATGAGGGCGCAATAGATGGAGTTACATTTGCCGCAAAAAAAATAATATCCTAAGACATATTCCCGCACGAGAGAGCTTGAGTTTGCCAGGCGACAGGACATGAAAGCGAACACCAGGACGGGACAGGACACATGCGCTTGGTTTGTGGCAATGGCGGCGCACCTAAAACCCATCAAATCTAATCTCCTAGCGACTGCTTATGCTGTTGCTATAGCTGGACCCGCAACTTGGTTGCTAAGACCTGCCCCCCTTGCTCCATTTACTACGCCGCTGCTCCTTTTCAGTTCCCTCTTAGCACCAAAAATGAAACGGACATCTTGCAGCCAAAGCTGCGCCCTAGTCCAGAACGAAAATTGATGACCAGCCAGCGCAGCTGCCGAGGGTCCTGAACTAGGCAGGCAAGCGGGCGGGCGGGCGGTCAGGGAAGTCCACTCTGAGAGGCTGTGAAGGGGAGAAGGGGTTTTCTATGCTGGGTGTTGGTCATTGGCGCTGCAGCCAAAAGAAGTAATTCATCTTATTTTTTCCACGTTGCTTTCGCTTTGGTTGCTGCTCAAGACGCCCACATGAGTCAGTGGCTGCCAAGGATACGCCAAAAGGATAATGAAAGCAGCAGCGGCAAAAGTTTTGCAAAAAAAAGAAGAGAGAACTGAATGCGAAGGCGAAGGCACAAGTAGAGGGACCAAATAACCAGGACCCAAGAACCCCAAGCGCTGAACTTAAGTGAACTCAAACAAAAGGCGCAGGCGGCGGCGGCCCCCACAGAGCCTTTTGCGCAAAAAAGAAAGCAGAGAGCAGAACGAACGAACCAGGACCCCCAGTCGCTTCGCCTAACATTCGCTGATAGCACTCACACGCTAACACACTCCCACACACACACACACACACTCAGTGAAAGAGAGCGAAGGAGAGATCGTGGAGTGGTGGCTGCCTCCAGGCATCATTACATCAAATGTCCTTCGCATTTCAGCAAAACAACAAGATGGCGCTGCTCAGGACGAAAGGAACCCCAAAAGCAAAGGGCAACACCCGAACTGGAATGGGCGCTAGGATAACGCTGTGGCCGCATTGGCAAGCAGCAGCAGCGCCAGCAGAGCAGCGGGGACAAGTTGGCGCCCGACAAAATGTCGAAAGGACCGCACAGCCAAAGCCAAGCAGCAGCAGAATGAGCAGGAGTAGAAGGACTAGCTCATTGGCGCAAGCAATAAACGTTAAATTTTTTCATGCTGCTGCAGCATAATGGCCAAGGCAACGGACAGGAACAGCAGCAGCAGCGGCAGCGGCAGGACTCGGCAAGCAAGAAGTCCTACGAGCGGACTAACGTCTGACGTGCAATAAAAGACCAAAAATCCTTTACCATTGCGCTAAGCTTGGCAAACGCTAAGACAGCAAGCAAGGGGAGACGGCCGACTGAGGCTGCTGCAGCAGGAGGTGTGGACTAAAGCAATCGCAAAAATTTTTTGGTAGCAGGCAAAAGTTTTTTTTTGAAAGGCGGGAGCCCGAGACGAAATCTTGGTTAGAAGTGGAAGCCAAAGTGGGTGGGAAAGGATATAAAAATAATCGTCATAAAAAGAGGGTTGGGCCTGGATGTGCGGGTTGCTGTGAGCAACGCTGGAAGTAAATGGTGTTAAAGCCCCAAACATCCACTGATAAACAGCAAAATAAAACAATTTGGAAAACGTTCGGCAAAGACAAGAGAGAAATGCTCTCAATAAATATAATAGTGTTTGGAAAAATTGAACTGTGCAAACTTATAGATAAGTGTCATATAATGTTATTGAAATATTTCAAAGATTTATTATCAACACTTCAAATAAAAGAGATAAAAATCTAAGCAGGTGAAAGGAGAGGGAAGTTGCTGTCAAGAGTTTGATTGTCTTAGAACCAATGGAAATTTGGGAAGATCCTGTATAAGAATTAGGCACATTACATTGTTAGGCTTTCGGTATCAATGCTCTTAGCAGGATATTCAGAAATAGGTTGAAGTGTTAAACCTGAAATTGTGACTTACACTGGCATAATTTACAATATATCCAATTCTATTCTCCACCAACAGCTGTTAGCATTTATATCTCCAACTGTGCTTCCCTTTACCTTTCCTACATGCCTTCACCTGGTTAGCCCCTATTTTCCTAAATTGTTTTTAATGAATTTCATCATTTAGTACATTTTTTAGCATTGCTCTTTATGTGTGCTTGCTCCAACTGGCTGGCCCAAAAACTAACCCTAGGCCATCAAAATTGTCCCTCGGTGCTGGGCTCGCTGTACATAGGATGACGACCCTGCCACCAACCCCTACCTGCCTGCTACCTGCTACCCCCGCTGGCAAATGTCAGTCTTTGTCATACACTCCACACATCAAAACTCATTTCACGTTACGCGCATTATGTTTGCCACGGCACTTGGCGTCCATCAACCGACAGTTGGGGCAGTTACGACTCGACACTGCGTGTTGGGGGCTTGGTTTGGAATTATATTAGAGTATATACATATATATATATATATATATATATATATATATATATATATGACTTCTATATGTGGATTTTGGTTTTTAGAGTGTTCAGCTAGTTAGTTATTAGAGCTGTCCGCTTCAACTGGTCGCTGAACTGGTTCCCACATAAAGCAAATGCTACGACGCTCTTTTGCCTGAGGCAGGGGGGCTGCTTGAACATAAATTCCATTTATATTTCTACCAACTTCGAACGACAGCCGCGCCCCAAGGCAAACGCCCCTTGGGCCAGCGAATATAGCGGGCAGTGGATAGAGAATGAAGGGACTGCACATACATGAGCTAAGCCACAATTTGATATGTCCATTGTGTCTTATCAGGCGACATGGTTACCGCAGCGAGCTAGCGAGCGAGCCTCCCCAGCGAGTGCCCAGCCCAGGCTCTAACTCAAACTAACACATGACGAAGTCAGACGCCCAGCTCCAACCTCCCGCTCCAACTCCAACTCCAATTCCGAGCCCAACCGCCATTTGGTCCCCGGGCATATCCTTGGGCATTGCCTTGCCTTGCCCAAAATAAAAACCTCTAGCTATTCACAGCGCAGCCCCAAAACGAGAAATGCGCGCTCGTCAGTCAGTCAGCCAGCCAGCGCTCCACAACTCCCATTGCCTCATACCACAATCCAAGTGCTATGCCCATTTCGTGCCAAGGGCCTGTGCCAAACCCAGGACACATCAGACGCTGTCCTGGCTCATTCGTCTAGCTTGGCACGCCGCCTTTTTTTCACTCCTCTTCTCTCACACTCGACTTGGTTTCCTGTTCAACAAATGCCAAGAAAAAGTTTTTTTTTTCGACATTTCTCCCCTAACATCTACGGCCCCTGTCCTTCATCATTGTCGTCGTCGTCGTCCTAGCTCGTTGTTGAATTTGAAACGTTGTTGCGCCACCTTCCTGGCATGGGGGTTTATGTGGGGGTCCGGTCGTCGCGCCACATGCCAGGCCAAAGGCAGCACATTTGAAGAGGGTTCCTCACATTGGCACACACTTTGCTGGGGTTAGAGAGACAGGAAGAGGACTGAAGCTGAAGCTGATGGGCAGTGGGGGTACGAAAGAAATGGTAAACTAAAATGAAAGAAATCCTACTGCCTGCCTGCCTGCCTGCCAGCCTGTGCTGGCTTCCCAGTATGGACTTTGGAAGGTACATGTGTGTATTCTTGAGCTTCGCCTTCTAATACCCGTTAGCTGGCCCTTCGTTCGTCCTTCGGCTTAGCCTTTGGGTTCTGGGCCATGGGCTGTGGGCTCTGTGCTCTGGTCGTCGCCATGCTGCTTGTCTGCTCGTTTGTTCTTCGATTTAATGAAGGATATGCCGCATGGTCCGTCTAACATCCTCACATCCACAGCACACTCACCCCTCTGGCACCCCATTCGATCCCTTACAGGTTTTATTTTTCTTTTACTTTCTTTTTATATATTTCATAACTTTTTTTTCTCGCGCGCTCGGCAACCAAAAAGTTTACTTTCAAGCCCAAAAAAAAGGACGCAAAAAAAAGAGAGATGGTCGTCGCTCGACTCCTGCTAACCTCACCGCTACCCTAACGCCTTTTCATTTCGATTTCAAGGGGTTTTTCTTACGCTTTTCCTTTTGCCGCTCATCAAGTGCCTGGGCTTGCTGCTGTTTTGCATAATATGAAAGGTTTTTGCGCACAGCAAACGGGGGTGAAATAAATAGAGTTTAACTCAGGCTCACCTTGAGCGCGGGGTATCGGAGTTCGCTTATAAGATGCCAAAGTTATGGCAGTCAAACGAAAAAATGGAAAATTGAGGCGAATCGCTGAATTGGTGCCAGCAATAGAAGCAGAAAAAGTTACTGAAAAAAAACAAAAAAAAACTGTGACTAGAAATAGCTAATGGATGGGGTTGAAGGCGCCAGCTGCACAACTCTTCAAGCATCTACGATGCGAGGTAACAGCTCGGCTTGGCACAAGTAAAAACGCTGAAAGCCGGTTTATATCTATCAACAAATTGCACTTACACTATTTTTGGTGAAGAGTCTAGTGTAGCGTGCATATCTAGGTTAAGTAACTCGCTCACGATATAGAGACTCTTTGAATAGTAATATAACAGAGCTTATGAAATATTTGGACTGTTGTAACTAAAGTATTTCTTGATTGGGTATCTTCAGCTGAGGTAACTCTAGCTGAAGTAAATCTAGTTAAAGTAACTCTAGTTGAAGTAACTTTAGCTGAGGCATCTCTAGATGAGGCATCTTTAGCTGAGGCATATCTAGTTGAAGTATTTCTAACTAAGGCATCTCTAGCTGAGGTATTTCTAACTAGGCATCTCTAGCTCAAGTAACTCTAGTTGAAGTATTTCTAGTTGAGGTATCTCTAGATGAGCTGAAATATTCATAGCTTAGGCATCCTTAGTTAGGGCATCTAATTGAGGCATTTCTAGCTGGGGTATTTCTAACTGAGGCATCTCTAGGTGAGGCATATCTAGCTGAGGCTTCTCTAGCTGAGGTATCTTTAGTTAGGGCATATTTAATTGAGGCATCTCTAGTTGATGTATCTCTAGCTTATGTATTTCTAGCTGAGGCATCTCTAGCTGAGGCGTGTCTAGATGAGGTATCTCTAGCTGAGGCATCTCTAGCTGAGGCGTGTCTAGATGAGGTATCTCTAGCTGAGGCATCTCTAGCTGAGATATCCATAGCTGAGGTATCTTTATTTAGGGAGTATCTAATTGGGGCATCTCTAGCTGATGTATCTCTTGCTGATGTATCTCTAGCTGAGACATTTCTAGCTACTGTTCGATACCCAACAGTAGCTTAAAGGATGTCTTACAGCAGTTTAGCTTCTTTTACTCAAATCAGCTCTCATAAGTAAAACTTTTCGCAAATACTCTTACAATTTAAACCAAGACCTTAGGGAGGTTATTATTGGAAACGTGGACTTAAGTTGTAAACTATGAACCTAACAAATTTCAAGCATAACCCAACTATAGCCATAGGCTAAGAAAACACTACATGTCCACATAAGCTAGGGTTCGACCCTTGTTTACTTGCCTAAATGACTAACAAATTTGTTTTAAATTGCATTTCTACAAATTGCTCAACTATTTTTAAGCACAATATATCTGTCATTCAAATTATAATTGCATTGCATTCGAATGTCTATTTCGTAATACTATGCGATAGTCATTCATTATAGTTTCAATTGATGACTGGCTATTGTACGTAGCCAGTTGTGAAGGTATAGTCTTTCAATGGATTTGACCACACCCCTAGGCAAGCCAGAAACCAACTACCCCATCGACCCGCAAACTGTGGAGACGCAATGAAAACGAAATCAAGGGAAAAGCAAAAGAAAATTTTGTTTCCTGCGCGAACCCCACTTGATATTTTGTCAAAAAAAAAACAAAAAAAATAAATAAAAGTAATTAGATTCGAAGTTATTGGATAAGCGCAAACGAGGCAACAAAAATTGTGAGTCCACATACGCGCCATTTGGCAGGAGGCAATAGCTTGGCTTCAGGTTCGCGCAGTCGGACATTTTTATTTTCTATACATATTCGGCGGTACCAAAAATGTGAAACAAAGTAACACAGAGGGAGAGAGAAAGAGAGAGAGAGAGAGAGAGAGAGAGAGAGAGAGAGTGAGAGGATGGGGTTGGGGCATGGGCTTGCCATCGTCCAAGTCCTGCTCCTTCACGTTGTCGCCGGCAACAAATTAAATGTTGAAAATAATACAAAGATGTCCTTCCAGGCGACGCTAACGACGCGAGCTCAGTTTACGCTTTACGTGGAGGATTACGGCACTGAACTGAACAGAGATGTGCCAAGGGGGATACACCAACTACAACTGCTCCCGGCACAGGGTTGGGGCTGGGGCGAGGGCTGCTCTGCTCGCTGTAGGGTTTGGATTGGGTAACGCCTGTCCAATGTCAGCGTCAAGGCAACCAGGCGCAAAATCTTCAGGACCACCGAGTAACGCAGCTCAGGACATCTTCTAGATGGGTGCGGGTGGGTTCTTGATGGCCTGAAGTTTTGATGATGATGAGCAGCAGTGCCTGGGCACATGGGTGGGCGCCGGCTGGGCCTGCACAACTGGGGTGTTCCTAATCAAAAATAAATTTCAGCTTTTCAAAGTGAAACGGGCAGAAAGAGCCCGAAAAGCAAAGCAACAACAACAACAACAGCAACAAAAATAAAAAAGGGCACACAAAGTCGTATTTTTATACGCGTTCACTTGGAATTTTCATTTTGGGTCGGAAAATTGTGTCTGATTTGCATTTACAAACGGGACAAGGGGTCGCCCGCTGACGACGCAAGGAAAAGGGTTCTGGGGCCCATGTGAAAGAGGCACATTTTGTGAAAAGGGTTTTGGCAAAGCGCGCGCTCTGAATTAGGATTAGATGACGCTACCCAAAACACGGGGGTGACAAAGTGATTAAAAACCAAGGCAAGGCGAGGCAACGCAAGGCAACGCAAGGCAAGACAGGCTCTAGAGCTGAGCGTTCGCACAAGATGTGCCGAAGTTTGCAGGTGAAATGCTGCCTTTGATGGCAGGGTAGGTAGGGGTAACGGCTCAATAAGGGTTGCTACCCCCACTGTGTCTGACTGTACGCCTATTTTAATTTCAGTTAATTGTGTTTTGCATTTCAGCAAAAACATTCGTATATATTTTGATGGAAATAACAGCAGAAAATCGCTGAAAATTTTCTCCAAATACAGAATTTTGCTTCCTTAAGGGGGGTTGGTTGCTAAACTGTGGAGTGAGGCACTCAGTGAGTGAGGGCTATTTGGGGGTGGAGACTTAAAGGGTTGTATTTAACAGCGAAAGTTGGCAAAGTTACTTTTGAGTAGTTTTTGAGCTTTACAAACGAAAGTGAGCTGAAAATGAGATGGGTATATATGATGATGATGATATATATATATATATATATATATATATATATATATATATTGTAAATTGCCAGTCTGACCTAAGATTGTTAAAAGTACAAAGATTGAAGTTCAAGTTAGCAAAGCGAAATTGTCTGGACAAAAATTACTTATATGAATGAAATATGTGCTGGTCATGTGGGAAGGGTTTAAGTTGAATAAGAGTTGCGGTTCGTAGCAAGTTAGGCAAAGATTTCAAAGGAAATTAGCTGAAATGTGTTACTCAGTGGTAGAGGAGTAATGATTATTAATAATTGAATTATGCATATGTTAAAGAGAGCCAAGGGTAGGTACATTAGATGGATAAAAGTGCCACGACGGCGGACTGGTATAGGCTATGTCTTCAGGAATTCTGTTCTACACAAGCATCTAGCGATTACTAAAGTGGCTAAAGTCATTGGAAGATACAGCTCTCGATGCGTTGTCAGATCGCCAAACATCCAAACCAACTCACATCTTAACTGCGAACAAACAATTGCAAACGAAGACGGAGAAGACTTCAACCTCTGGAACGCAGGTGAATCCGTAATAGAATAGATTGGAAGGTGAAAAATTATAAATGTCTATACTGGGTCACACGCCCAAACTAGTTAGGGTTAACAGCAACATGCCTATAGAGTCGTAAAATAATAAGCTGCACAAATAAAAACAATCTTTTTATAAAAAAATAATAAAAAATCAATTTATGATAAAAAAGTTAATAATTTGACAAAAATGATGAAAATATTAAATATATTTATATATATATATTTATATATATATATTTATATATATATATATATATATATATATATATTATATTCTTGTTCACTTTCTGATTTTCCCATCCAATATTTAAATGTGAATCATTAAAGTTTACAGCTTACAGCTGACATTCATATAGCACTCATTTAGCTTTGGTGTTAAGCACATTTGATTGCTATCAAATTTCAATAAAATTCTTGGATATGAATAAACATATATAAGTATATATGTATACATATATCAAATATATATATATATATAGATTGATCATAAAAATCTCGCATATTTAAAGTTAATTGAAAATCAAGTTAATGCGTTTAATTGAATGAGCGCTGCATATGTTGAGCGAACAAATATGGGGAGTGGGGCGGGGGTTGTCCGTGTAGAATGGACTAAAAACACACACTGGAATGCAATGAAAACAATTAATAAAAAAAAAGGAAAACACACACACACACACACACACACACACACACGCACACACAAATATAATTACTCACACACAGCGGGCAGTCTGAATGTTGAACTGCGGCACAATGTGAATATTTATATGTGGAAAATTATATACAAATGCAGAGCACACACACATAGACATGGCAAGTATATATGCATATGTGTGTAGGTGTATGTGTGTGTGTGTGTAGATGTGTGTGTGTGTGTGGGTGTATAGAGAAAATCATAATGATGGCGATGCATCATTGTAGAACAAAAGGCGCTTTGGCAGCGACACGCACACAATAAATAGGGTTGCCACCCCACACCTCACACACACACCCACACACACATGTGTGAGTTACACTATTCTGACAAGGGGACTGCTTAAAGGTGTGTGTGTGTGTGTGTCTGTTCTAATCAATGACTTGGCCAGACAATCGATGGCTTTGAACTGCCTTTATGGCCCTAGATGGGGGGAGGCAACCCATTGTTGTTAGGGTTGCCTTGCGGCCAGCTGGGCTTAAGGAGTTAGCCAGCACCTTTATTATATGCATAATAATTATTTTAGTCGTAAGAAAAAGAGATAGCTAGCAACTCTTCAAAAATTGAACAGGAAATTTAGTTTCGAGCATGTTTGTACTATTATAATTATTATTATGCCAGGTGTGTATGTCTATGTGTGTGTGTGTGTGTATATGTGTGTGTGACGCCCACGTCTTGAGGCCTAAAAGTATGCAATGCTATCGATTTGCTGCATCGCCCACCACTTTGTGCTCTATACGTCCCGCTCTAACGCACGCACTTGTCTTATGTTCATTTTCCATTTTTCTTAAGATGCATTTTGATTACAAATTTGACCAACACACACACACATACATGCACACCCGCCCACACACACCTGAGATATTTTGAATGTGTATATATGTTATGTCTTTGTTGATTTTTAGCTTCACATATACATATATATTTCTGCATACATATGCATATATGTATTCACAATTTTTGGGCGTTTATTGTCGATGGGGTTCGAGTGAAATGTCTTAAGAAATTGCATTTTCTTGTTGCAACATTTCAACGTCTGTCTCCAAGTTTTTGTCCAGTTTTATGCATAAATGAGCAATTTACTTTGTCATTTGTGCTTTTCTAGCATTTAGATTAATTTGCACTCTAGCTTGTTATTTATTTATATTTCTAACGCATACAGCTATCGAGAACATTTTAAATGCCCTCAGGAAATATTTTATAAATATTAAGAAAATGTGCAAATAACATGTATTAAATGAAGTATTTAAAGAGCTCAATTATATAAATGCATTAGTTTGGTGATCTATTCAAACACGAATTTGTATATAATTGACGAAGATAAAAATGTTTAAAAAATAAACAACAAAATTCTTTATCTCTTTCTCTCTCTCTTTCTTAAAACAAAGAAAATATTTTAATGCAAAAAAAATTTGGTTAGATTGTAGGGAAATTTGGATTTAAAATTTAATTTGATATATTTATTTTAATATATTTATTATTATATTTTTTAATATGTATTTTCTTTATTTAATATTTTAATATTTTTTATTGATTATAGTAATTATAAATTTTAATTTATATATTTTTTTTTCAAAAATATTAATTTTTTTTCTAAATTTATTAAAATTTTAAAAAATATAATAAAATAAAAATATAATAAATACAATATATAACAACAATCCTTAAAAAATATTTTGAAAAAATAACCTTCCTTTAACATTTATACTTGACGTCTTGCTAGTGTCTTAAGATGTTTATAAAAATTCTAGAAAATTCATATTTTACCTCTTTCAATTTCAAGACGTCAATTCTAAATAGTTCCATTTCCCTTATTATTTTCAAGTTACTTCCAGCTCTTATAAATTACATTTTCGTACACTTTTACATTTCTCAGCTCGAGTTTCCTTCAAGATTTTCACCCTTGCATTCAGTTTTGTGCACTGGCAATTAAAATTAAATATGTGCCTATACGAAAAAAATTTGTAATTTTGTTGTGCCCAGTCAGCAAAGCACACACCCACACAGACGCATAAACAATGTGTGTTGACACCCACAAGCTGAATTTTCGGTAACCGAAACAGAAACTTAAACCACAAAACTTGCTGCACTTTCTTTGCAAATATATCGTACTCGCTTCCACACACACACTCGCGCCGTGTGTGTGTTCACTAATAAGACATTTTGAAATGTAGGCGCTCTCGCTCTAGCATTGCAGTCGACTCTTTCTAGGCGGAAATGCAAAAATGTGCATTAGAAAAGCCCAAGAAAAGGCCTCGCACCCCGCCCACCTATGCAGAAGTTGAGAGTCTGCAGCTGCAGCTGCAGCTGTGTGTGTGTGTGTGTGTGCTGCACATGTGCATGAGCTATGCAGTTCTGCTTGCATTTTAAGAAGCTGACCACACACTGACAGAAACACACACACACACACACAGAGTCCAAAATTCTTCGAGTAAAAGTAATGCAAGGCTTGCACATATAACAATCTGTCTGTGTGTCTGTGTGGGTGTAACCGCATACATTTACCTACACACACACACACACACACACGCACACACACATGAATATATATGTATATATTGCTGACGTATGTGCACTCTTTGGTCAGTTTTCTTGCAAGAAAATCTAATCAACACACAAACACACACACACAGAGAAAGAGAGAGAGAGAGAGAGAGAGACAGGCTGGGTCTGGGCTCTGATTTCTGGGTCCTGAGTTCGTTCTGGCCAAACGTTACGTAAACGCAATGTTGAACGAATGAAGTTTTCTGCATAATTCGTATCGAAGGTAGTTGGGGGCGTGACAAGGCGAAGGCGTAGAGTAGTTGTCGCCAAGGTTTGGGTTAATTTCTCCCAAGAGGTTGACGCAAGGCACAAAGGTATGCGCATATAAATACACTCAGAGAAAAAGAAAGCTAACAAATTAATTATTTTTAAAAATCTAGAAATTTCTTTAGGTATTCAATGAAATAATTTCGAATGAAAATTAAATAAAATTAATGGAAATTATTAATTTTAAGTATTAATAAAATACTATTAATAAGTTTTGTTTTAATTACAAATATTTGTATAAGCAAATACTTGGTTAAGCAAAAAATTTTAAAAAAATATGAGGTATCAATAGATAAATATTTAAAAAAAATTGAAGAAATATTATTTTTTCAATATTTCAAATAATTAATCTTTCATGAAAATAGTAGTTAAGCAAATTTTTTTTTAATAATAATTTATATTTTTTTAAAATTGTTGCTTTCCCTTAGAATTTTTGTGATTTCAACGAAATGATTATAAATGAAATAAAATAAATATAAAAGATAAAAAAATAACTAATAAATAAATATCAATACACTAATTAGAAAGTACTTTCTTAATTTTTTTCATTTATGTTTTTTATTATGTTTTAAGAAACTTCTAAATCTTAATTATGAATTTTCATTATTTATTGAAATTATTTTAAGAAAAAATCTAACAAAAAGAGGATAAAGTCTTGGGAAAACTGGAATTTTATATTTAAAGAAATAATTCAATAAAAAAAAATCACTTTCGACTCTCTTAAAAATGCAGTAAGAATCTCTTTTAATTTTTATATTGAATTCTCGCAGTTGGAGTTCTTTTTCTAGCACCCAATTTCTCAAAGTGCATGCACATAAATGCTTTTAATTTGTGCAGGACACACACAAACAAACAAAAGGCACAATTTTCAAGAAAACTCTACACACAAAGCCCAGCAGGAGCCGCACAGAGCACACACACTCACTCACACACTCACACACACACTCATACACACTCACACACTCACACACACACACACACACACGGAACACTATGTTTTCTTGATGGTCTGGGCAAATCTTGGGACAGCATGCGTCTGTAACTTGTGCTGCCATCTTATCTTTTTACTTGAAAGCCTCCACTTGCCACAGGACAACAACAGCAGCCGGAGCAACAGGAGCAAATGGAGTAGCCGTTGCAGGAGCAAAAGGCAGCAAAAGGCTTGTCGAGGAACGAGTCGCATACGTAAGATCAAAGGCAGACGACACAACAGCAACAGCAGCAGCAGCAGCAACAGCAGCATCCACAGGAGAACTAGAAATTCAGCTTTACGCATGCATAATCAATGCATTTCTTCTTCCAAAACAGAAAGAGATAGCCAGCGACAGAGACAGCAAGACAGCTAGTGTCATGGCCAGTGGGTGCGAGCGAGAGGGCTGTATCATGCTATTTTCCAGTTGGGATGGGTCAAACTAATGCCCCACTCGAAATTAGTTGGAAAATATAATTCAAGCTTTTGGCAAATATGTTTGCATGCTTATTGCTGCTCAGAAATACATCAACTAATACGACAACTAGTACATTTTCTTCTTCTTCTATATCTTCTTCTTTTTATGTGTAGTTGCTCAAACCTATGAAAAACTGTTGGCCAAATGGAGCGAGAGAAATTGATGGCACAATTGGATGCCTGAAGGTAAGATAAATGTAGAATTGTTGCTGGAAACTGGAAGAATGTTAATTTAGAGTGGGTTTTGTGTCTGGGAATGTCAACTTGGTAGAGCCATTCTCAATAATTGGATGCTTGAAGGTAAGATAAATGTAGAATAATTGCTGGAAACTGGAAAAATGTTCATTCAGAAGAAGTTTTGTATATTGGAATGCTAACTTAGTATTTAGCCAGGCTTTGGTAATTATATAAAAATTTCCATTTTTAAATACAAAATTCTCTGAATTTCATATGTATATATGTAAGACTTTAAATATGTATAATAATCTAATAAGAATAAAAAATATAATCCATATTCTAGAAACTCAAACTTAGTCAAAGGCAGATTCAGTTATATTTCTATAGTCATTTTCGCGCTTAAAAATATGCAACAAAAATTCTAATATTCATAATACAAAACTCACAGCTCATCTGATAGGAAAACCCCTACTCAGTTATCCAATAAGAACTTTCATTTAATCAAAATTTACTTTGCGCTCCTTTTTCATTTGCTTCGTTATGCAAGATTCTGTTTTCGATCAAAAAAATCTCTAATTGCAAATGCATTAACTCACGCAATCAGTGAAGGAAAAAGGTTGCCAACAACAAGTTGCGACTCAATTCCAATAAAAAGCAATTACAAATCAATCAAACGACGCATCTATTACAACAAAAGCTCAACCGCAAACAGTTATTGAATGCCCCAAAGATACGAGTAGTCTCTGCCTCTGTCTCTCTCTCTCTCTCTCTACCCAACTCTGTCCCCATCTCTCTCCGACCCTTGCGCTTCAGTGATAAACCAAAAAAATTCGACAATCCTTTGTCACAAATAACAAGGCAGAGCAACAAGGAAAACAAAGAACCAACAAAAAATCTTTACAGTTAGCATGCAAAATCAAAAATCATTTGAATTACGGATTGCGCGTGTGAGTGAGTGGGATAGCAAGCGAGTTGTTGCATCTCTTTTGTGTGCCACTTTTCAATTGATTTCGCAAAAGTCGTAAATTCCTTTGGCTCTGGGCAACAACTTTCGCTTGTCGTTGAGTTTTTTTTATTATTTTGTTTTGTTTTGCATTTTGAGCGCGTTTTTTGTTGTTGTTTTGTTTTGTTTGGTTTGGTTTTATTTGTAAAAAGTGTTAAAAGTAAAAGGCGAAATTCTCATAATGTTATTCAAAGCCAGCGCGTATGTGTGTGTGCGTGTCGCCATACAATGAAAGGCAACCATAGTTGAGCACGACGCGAGCTGCTGTTGCTGTTGCTGTTGCTGTTTCTCTGCCTCTGCCTCTGTCTCGTTCTACTGTTCGCCTCGTCTCGTCTCGCAGCGCCTCGTGTTTGTTTATTTGCATTTCCGCTTGAGTTGCAGGCTACTCTGTATGTGTGTGCCTGTGTGTGTGTGTGCACGAGGCTCAACAGGTTGTTGTCTCCGGCTCGGCTGTTTTGTTGCTCTTGTTGTTGTTATTGCTGGCATTGTCATTGAGTTTTTTTTGCTCGTTTTCTAGTTTCGTCTTTTTTGTTGCTTTCAAACACTTTTGCCAGCGCATTTCTTTATGTGTGTGCGTGCGTCGCCGTCGTCGTCGTCATCATCATCATCATCATCATCATCACCATTGTCATCTTCTCTTTTGTACGCTCTTTCTCTCTCACGACATGAACGCGCTGCGCTCTCAGCAGCATTTTGACGGCGACGGCGACTGCGACGCCGACATGCCGCTCGTTTTGTGTTGTTTGTTCGCCTTGTTTGTTTATTTGTTTGTTTTGCTTCACTTTTTGTGCGCTTCTTGTTGTTGCGGCTGCGACTGCTGCTGCTGCTGCTGCTACTTCTGCTTCCACTTTTGTGCATAATTTCTTCGTTTGCTTTTTGCACTTTTATATATGGGCGAAACTCAAGTTTTTCTTTTACTGCAGCAGCCGAAAAAAAGGAAAATAAAAAGCATTTGCCAAGGACGTTAATTGTTTTGCTTCTATTTTCTTCTTATTTTTTTTATATGCGCCCCGCTGCATGTGAGTGCGAGCGAGTGAGCGCGCGGGTGTGCGTGTATCTCTTTTGACTTTTATTTTTGGCATGTTTATGCTTGCTTGTTTTTTTGTTGTATTTTTTTCGGTTATTGCCGCTTCAATTTGCGTGCACTTTGTGGTCGTTTTTCTTGCTCTTGCTGTTGTTGTTGTTGTTGTTGTTGTTGTTGTGTTGTGCGTGGCCTTGCCGTTATTTTGATTTCTTTATTTCTTTCATACGCCGGCAGCACGTTCTCGCTCTCTCCTCTCGCACTTATTGTTTACTTGTCAGGCTCTTCACTTTGCGGCATAAGTGGGCGCTTAATTTATCAATTTGCGTTTCGCCAAAGGAATTCATTATTTGCCAGCTCGCCCACACTCTCTCTCTCACTCTCTCTCTTTCTCTCTCTTTGCTTATTTCCTTCGTTCTCCTACTATGTTTAGTTGCTTTTCGTGCTGTGTTTAGCATTGTCTGGCTTAAGTCCGTTGTTTATTTGTCATCATCATAATCATCATCATTATCATTGACATTGTTATTTTTATCGTTGCTGTTGTTGTTGTAGTTGCTTTAACGGTTGCAATGCAATTTTTGCCTTTCGCTCATAAACGTAGTCAAATTGCTTGTTATGAGTGATTCCTTTGAGTGTATATGTGTGCGTGTGTGTGTGTGTTTGCCAATCAGAATTTACTAAGAGATTACAGAAGTGTCGAGTGAGCAGTGTGGAGAGTGCTGTAACTGCTATCTCCATCTCTCTCTATCACAGAGCATATCTAGCAGAAGCACAGACACGCAGCTTTGAGAGCTTAAGTTAGGGTCACTTTATAAGCTCATTGTTCAAATATTTATGCCAAGTTTTATATTTCAAATATTTATATAAATAGCCAAAAGTAAACTAAGATTTAAGCATAGACCCATTCTCTAACTACATACATATATCTTCTTCAATTAATGTAAAATGCCCAAAACATAACCTCAACCAAATGTGTTAAGTTGCATGTAAATCCTGGGCTATCGCTAACCATCCCAAGTAATTAAAACGCGAGTCGCTGCAAAGCCAAAATAAGTAATTGCCACCTTGTTTGGCAACTTGCAGAGCTCATCAGCAAACAGAACAACAACAGCAACAACAACAACAACAACTAACGCAACAAATTGACAAATTAAAAGCAAGTGAAAATTCCACTCTAACCAGGAAAAAACAAAAAAAAAACATAGATAAAGGACAGCTATCCAAAAGGAAAACAAGCCGGGCACACAATTAAGCAAAGCAACAAAAAAAAAAGAAAAAAGAAGAAATTAACGGGAATAACGGCTCAACAATTAGAAAGAAAAAAGGGGTTCAAGAAACAATCGACAAGTCGCGCGGGTTGGAGGAGTTGGGCGCTTTGGCGCTTCTTTCGTCCGCACTTTCGGGCTGCGCAATTATGATTATGGGTGCGTCTGCCTTCACCTCATTTCCTTCACACCACCCTTACCCCACCCAGCCCTAGATTTGCCCAAGCACCCCTCGTAAGTACACTTTAATTGTGTTTTATTTTTACTTTTTTTTTTTTTGTTTTGTGCTTTCTTTTGAGGGTTGTTGCCCAGTTGCTTGGACGGAAATTCATTAGAGCATTTCGCTAAAGATGCTGAGACTGAGACGGAGGCTGCGGCTGCGGCCGAGGAGCATGTCAAAGCAGTTGCCAAGACGTTTTCTCTTGGCTTTTTCTTCTGCGCAAAAATTGCAATTCTAACAAAAACCGAACACCCCACCTTCGCCTCCTGCCCTCAGCTCAGTGGACAATTGTCTCTGGCAGCCGTCCATTTGGACGTATCGTGGCGGGGCTCAGCAAAAAAGGGCTTCGCATCCTGTGCTGGCGATAAAAAATAAGGACCGCTAGCCAGGCGAGCAAACATAAAAATGCGTTCGCCCTGAAACGGCTTGGGCGGGGGTGGGCTGGTAGCCTGGTGGACTGGTGGGCGTGGACGGACAGGCACCTAAAACAGAAAGTAATCAACCCACACAGACGCACACTCAAACACACGCACAGATAGACAGCAAAGGAAGGACAGCGCATAGCTCGCTCTAACCAGACCCCAATCTCCCATTCCACAAGCCACCCCCTTCGCTTGACTCTCCAACTCCAGCTCCAGCTCCAGCGCCAGCTCCACCTTCACTCATTTGCACAAAACACACCCACAACTTGGCAGCAGGAGTAACTTTTCTATACACTTAGCGAAAAAACACTAGACTTCAATTGAGTAAATAGAGAGAAATTTATATATCTTACTTAAGTAAGTTCTTTCTCAGCAAATTTGTATATGTCGAGAATAGGAAATGGAAAATTAAGGGCACAATCAAATATTGTTTATAAAAATATATAATTTGGTGAAAATTTCGAATTAGAAAATTAAAAAAAAAATCATCAGAAGTCCTGATATTAACCTGAGGCTAAGGAAATTTTTAAAATATTATTAGACTAAAAAATTAAAAAACTTTCAAGCATAAAAATTTATTAAATATATATTTATATTTTAATATATATTTTTATATTTTATATATATTCAAATTTTGCTTTTTCTACTTCTAATACTAAGAAAAGCATAAAAATTGATCAAAGAATTTTAGTTTGATTCAATATTATAAAATATATATTCAAATCTTGATTTCTCTACTTCTAACACCAAGGAAAAATCATCTAAAATAAGTTTAATTCATATTTAAGTCAACTACATGACAGCCGTTGCCCTTTCTTCAAGTGTTCCTTGCGTTTTCCTTCTATTTTTTTTCCATCATTTCTGTTTTCTACGTTTTCATATTGGAGCTTTGTGGATTGCAGTGGCAGGGGGGTGGGGACCAGAGAGAGAGAGATGGAGGGCCCGGCCCTGGGTCTAGGGGGTGCGTCGTTGCGAGCATTGTTCTTGTGCCGCCATGAAAATTAATGAAGAAGTGCCCGACCCATGTTCCAAACGGTCCTAAAACTCCGCTCGGTCCGCACAGTCTGACTGACATGCCCGAATCCCCCGACGCGGTCAAGAGCAGAGTGGGTAGATGACTGGTGAGAGGGGGTACTGTTGGTGTTGGTGGGGCAAGGCACCCTAAGCTCCATTTGTCGTTTTATTTTTCTGCCTTCAACTTCTAAGGGTGCGTGCCGTATTCTTGGCCAACTCCTGTGCGCTCCTCTCAAACAAGCCAAGAAATGTTTTTCTTTAGTTTTTCTACTTCTTCTTCGTTTTCTTTACTTTTTTTTTTTTTTTTTTTTGGACTTGCCTAACATTTATGCGGACTCTTTAATTATTTCGAGCGCACAAAACAATTTTAATTAAGCGACTTATTAAAGACCAGATCCCATGTGCTGTTTAAAGGATTAGAAATCAATTTTGAACTGAGGCAAATCTATCGAGGAATAATTTGGAAATTTTAATTGCCATTGAAGTTTAAATATAAAGTGGGCTAACAATAAAGCTGTTAGTAGAGCTAGAAGAGTGTTTCTCTCGCTAGAAAATATAAATTGTGAAGTTGACTTGGAATTGTTTGTAACAAAAAGTTTTATAAATGTCTAAAAATTATTTCTGTTTAGAAAATTTAATTTTTGTAATAAAATCAAATTACATTTAACATCTTTTAATAAGAAATAAATTTAAAGAAGTTTTTTGTGAGTTTATAATTTAATATTATAACAATAATATAATATATTATTAAAAATTACATAAAACTAAAGAATCATTTTATAATTTGAATATTTGTAAAATAAAGATAATTAAATTCATTTTTCTGACTTTTTCTCTAAGAAAACTTGTTAAAAAAAATGATTTAAAATTTTTCAAAATATTTTTAGACATTTTTTTGAGAATCTTATGAAAGATCCAATTTTATCTAAGCTTTTATTAAACAAATTTTAGAGATATACCAAAAACAAATCTTTGTTTTGCTACTGCTGATTCCCTTAAATACCACCTAAATAATCAGATCTTTTATGGCAAATATTGCATTTGGGATAGACTTTAATTTAGACTCGATGGGTCACAAAAAAAAAGCAGATAGAAAATAAAGGGTGCTGACCACTTTTTTTTCTTTTTTTGTGGGGGCACAGACAATCTCTACGAACGAGACAGATAAAATGGCAAACGTGGAATGGCAAAAGGCAAGAGAAAAACCAAAAAAGAAGAAAAAAAACAAAAGGCGAATGTTTAAAACGAGAAACGATTTGAGCAAACAAACGTCGCATTGGTTAAGCCAAACCCGGCGGATAGGATAGTCGCAAAAAAGGACACACACATGTTCAAGAGGGTGTGAGTGTGAGTGTGAGTGTGTGTGTGTGTGTGGGGGTGTGTGGGGGTGTGTGCAGGTGTGTGTGTGTTGAGAATTGTCCACGTTTAGAGGTGCTTGCCGTTCCGTTGCCAGTTGCTTACTTTTTTTTTCGGCTGGCATACTCATGCAACGGCCGCTAGATGGCGCCAGACGTGACGCGACGTCCACAGAGTGAGGGTGGGGGGACGACCAGGAGTGGGTGTGTGGCTGTTTGGGAGGCACTGATGACGACGCCTTTGCTTTTAGCTTGATTGCCAAGCCTAGTTAACTGTAAAGTTTTATAACTTTGCCCAGCTACGAAGGACTACCCAGTGCACCCTACACCCGCCGCCTTGCTCGGTGTTAAAATCGCTTGGTTTATTACACGCGCCATCGCAGCCCTTGGTAAAGCTCCCACAGCTGTGCGGCCCACACACATTGTCCCGTCCTTAACAGCAACGACGTCACTCGACCCTTTTAAAAAGTCGTCAATACTTGGCATGCCCACCCTACCCTCACTCCACCCAAACCCCATCTTGGACCCACGTCCGATTCCTGGCTGTACCTCTGGTTCACCCACTGAGCGATTCCTGTGTACCGTGCAACGGCCTCTGAACTTTGCCAGCAACAACGAGGACAGTCGAAGGACGAGTCACAGACCGACGCCCAGGCGTCTATCAAATTCCAATTTCGGTCCGTTTTTTGTATACCCTGTATCGGTCAACAAGGTGGGTATATATAGTGTGTGTGTTTGTACTTGGTGGAAAGAGGAATGCAAAGGGTAGTTTAAATGCTGAATATCTTAAGTTGGGTTCGTCTATTATTTATGACCTTTATATAGAGCTTATTAACAGTGACTCAATATTGTTATTTGTACTCTATAATATATAAATAAATTTGATTGATAATTTCTAATCAAATAATAATAAATTTGTTGCATATTTAACTTCTCCTACACCACATTTAGATAAATAAAGTCTAAATTTCCAACATTTTTATAAATTTCAACCACCTACAGGGCATCTGTTAGTCGTGCATGCTCAGTTGTAGCTTATACGTTTCTATTTTTTTTGTGCCTCCACCGGCATTCAAAGTTTATGGCGTCTTTTTAGCGTAAATCCTGCATGGGTAACCGGCAACCCGTAGCCCCTGCAGCTAACCTAACCACGTGCCCCTGCCCACTCCCACCCATTTCGAGCGACCTTTTTACTGGGCCGCCACTGGACCATAGACTAAGGACTAAGGACTACCTCCCTAAGCCCGAGACAGCATCTTCTTTATTTTTTATAGATCGTTGGATAAGGGATTTGCGAAATTGGGGGCGGTTAGGCTGAGCTTGTTTCCTGTTTAACTCTCATTCAAATAAAGTTCAAAATTTCAATTAGATTTTTGGTTTCTCACATTTTTGACGCTTACAAATTTTGTTGATTAATATATATGTGATGGTAATTATATATATATTATTTTACAGCTGTGTTCATCAAAATAGTAGTGAAAAATGTTATCTATCTATATATATATATATATATTTATATATATTTATATGTTTTTAAATATATATATATGTTAATAATAAGGTCAATCTTAGTACACGCTTTAATCTTGATACTTCACCTTTGCTTCACAAAATTTTGCTGTCCAGCATTTCAGTTGCACTACTATTTTTATGAACACAGCTGGATATACATATTATAGTTTATTTTTTTTAAATACTTCAATAATTGTGCATCAGGAATGCAGCCAAAAGCTTGAATTTGTTGTACAATAAATTATACAGAATATACTAAAGGAAGTTGTATTTATGGCCTGAGAATTGAGCTCACAACTATTGCTTTGCGTATATATTTCTATTGTCTTTCAAACGAGTTTTTATTTCAATTTTACTTTTTAAGAGATGTTGCGACAATTATTGAAAATATGAAAGATTAAGAAGAATGAAGTATATAAATAAATATTTTAAATATTTGTCTAATTTCAAGTCTAAAGCACCTTAAAAGCCAGTTCGCAGACTAACACACAGATGGTAGATGACGAGTATTAAGTTCATATGAATTTTAGTTAACTTGAACTTAAAAAAAAAGCACATATAAACATTTTACAGCTGTCGTGAGGTAGAGCATTTTGAGTGAAGAAACTGAATAAAAAAGGAATTTCGTGTGTTAATAAAGTAAGACTTTTTAGCGAAAATGAATGATTTTGCAGCAAGAAAAAAAACCAAGCAAGAAATCAATCATTAGAAGTGGTTTGCCAAGTTTAAACGCAGCGAAATGAGCATCGAGCACAATGCAAGCAGTGAAGAAGCTGTTGCCAGCGAAAACATCAAAAAAGTCCACAAAATAATATTTGGATGACCACAAAGTGAAGTTGATGGAGATAGCTGAAACTCTAAAAAATCAAAACATGAAGAAAGAAATCGAAACGTGTTTCTGTTATAGCAGATAAAGCAGATTTGCCACAAACCTAACCTAGATGTATGGAGAATATCTGAACCCATTTTAAGACGCGGGTACCAAGGAGTAAGATATGTGCTTAAAATTTTAAGTCTCTAGCATCAAAAGTGGCGAAATGGCTTGCATTCATTCTGACAGATGGACAGGCGGCGGAACGGACGGACGGACGGACGGACAGCAAGACGAACATTGCACAAAACCAATAAATTCTATTAATTTCTTCTTCTTTTCATTCCGATTTATATTTAGAATTATTATATATATTTATATACCCTATCCATAGAAATGCGTTATGCTTGACTATGAATTAAAAAGAATTTTCTAGAAAAACCTACTCCATATAGAAAATCAAGTTTATTATATTAAACTTGCCTTTTTATATAGAGTAGATTTTTCAAGAAAATTTATTTTAATTCATATTCCAGTATGACAGATTTCAGTGAAATATATAAAAAAAAATAAATTAATATTTAAAATAAATATTTTATATTAGTTTTGGGAATTTAAATATATATTATATATATGTATATATTTCAATATATATTCCAAGCAGTTGTGAAGTGCACTGCTGACACTTTTAGCAGCGATAACCTTTCGAGAACAACCGACAGACATATACATATTTATATATATATATATATATATATATATATATATATATATATATATATATATATATATATATATATATATATATAAATTGTATATATATTTCAGTCGCTCATCTATCACTTCTACAGATTGTATATAGGAATTCTACAACTGGAGTCTATTTAGTGGCCGCCCGCTCAAGTGCTGATCTCAGTTTCGTTTCAACACTCGCAGCATGAACGGTGCAAATTATTTTCTGCTCTTCAGCAGCCTGTTGTGCCTGGTGGCCCTGGAGGTAGGTCAGTTTGTATTAAATTGAGTGTGCAATGACGTCATCCTGCTTATCTCAGCTAAGCAGCGCAACGAGCACCAGCAGCGGGACTAATGAAACACCCAGCGTTGCTCTAACTCGCCAAGCCATCGAGCTGGGCATGGAGCCGGCGGCATTGGGTGAATTGTGGAGAACCAAGCAGCCGGTGATAATCAGTAAGCCGGACGAACGGGGACAGATGCAAACGACGACCTACACGCTCTCGCCGGATGGTCAAAACATAAGCAAGACTTCCAGTAAGCAGGAACTGCCGACAATTACGCCCCCAACTTTGCCAACAGCCAAACCCTCGGCGAATCCTCAGACGGATTGGGAGTACTTGCCATCGAGTGTGGGCAATCGGCGCACTTTCACCTTGGGCAGCACTTCGCCATTTGACGAGAATTGGCCAAGTTTTCGTAGCTGGCCCAGCTTCGACCTGCCAGCTGGCGTAACGCCGCAGACAACCACCAAAACGGAAAAGAATGATAAAGGATGCACAGTGACCACAACAACCAAGACATACAATGGACCTGTGGGCAGCAGCAGCTGGTCGACGGGCACGGATCCAAAGCCGAATTGGCCAAGTTTTGAATTTCCAGCGGGCGTTGTTCCGCAGACGACCACCAAAACGGAGCAGGATGATCAGGGCAGGACGATTACAACAAGGACGCGCACCTATAATGGACCACTCTTTAGCAGTTGGTCAACTTTAGGTGGAGATGTCGGGGGAGGTGTGCCCACCAGCTGGCAGCCATCCAATCCCACCGTATTTGATCATGGCTTGCCTTCATGGTTTAAGAATCCACAATTTGCTGCACCTGCACCTGCACCTGCACCTGGACCTGGAGCTGGACCAGGATATGCACCTGCAGCTGGAGAGGTACCCAGTTTGGTGCCAGCTACTACTACAGTGAAACCTGTGGCCGTGCCCACTCCTTATCCTTTTCCAGCCAGACAACCCGACAACAGCAACTACCCACCATTGCCTACAGCTCCACCCAAGCCGTCGCCCAACTTCGAGGACACCTTGCGGCCGGTGACCAACATCAAACTGGATGAGCTGCCCACTACAAAAATTACGTATCGAAGCAATTTCAATTCGATTGAACCACCGAAAACCGCCGAAATAGACCCACATGTGAGGGATATGCTGGATCGTGGCGGCATCACCGACGACGATATACAACAGGCCAAGGAGCTGGGCCAAGATGTGGTACGTACGCGTGTGCTGCCCGATGGTAGGGTAATCAAGACAACGGTGCGTGTAAACAATTGGACAGCAGCTGCACCACCAGCACCATCAGCACCACCAGCACCACCAGCACCACCAGCACCACCAGCACCACCTGCACCACTTGTACCACCTTCGCAACGCGATAGCTCAATCGAGAACTTTTTGTCCCAAGTGAATCTATCGCCAACGGATATTAACAATCAAAATGGGGAACTGGTCAAAACGATTGTCGACCAACATGGGCGCGTCTTGAGCGTCAAATTTGTGCTCAGCAATGTGAAGGGAGATGAAGGCCAGCGACCAGCTCAAGAGCAGCCAACCAAATAGAAGATTAAATGGAGTAGCAATAATAAAGGAATTATGAGAAATGTCGAATAAAATATTAAATATATAAATGAAAATATATAAATAAAAAAAAAAATAAATATATATATATATATATATATATGTATATATATATATATATATATATATATATATATATATATATATATATATATATATATATATATATATGTATATATATAAATATATATATACTCATCAAGTTGTAAACAATAAATATGTCTGTGTGAACTTGTATCAATCAATGCTTATCAGCGTTGGTTTAACCCAGAGCCAGTCTAGATGTGCTTGAATGCATTCGTAAAAAGCTATGAATGTAATTGAGATTGCCAGACTAGGAAATGCCCTATAAAATGATTGCAGTTATATATTTATAGATATATGTAATATATATAAATATATAAATATATAAGTATATAAATATATAAATATATGAATATATATAAATAGTATTCATAAAAATAGTAGTGCGACTGAAATGACATAATAATTTGACATAATATTTTGAAAATAATTTGAATATATAAAGAAATATATGTATGTGTTAAGCTTTATTATCGTTTCAAATTATTTTTCATACATATTATGTTTATTACAAAATTTTGCTGTTCAACATTTCAGTCGCACTACTATTTTTATGACCACAGCTGTATGTATATATATATATATATATATATATATATATATATATATATATATATATATATATATATATATATATATATATATATATATATATATATATATATATATATATATATATATATATATATATATATATATATATATATATATATATATATATATATATATATATATATATATATATATATATATATTCTGCTTTATGATGATGTTCTTTATAGATGATGTTAATGAGCATTAAAGCTGATGCTAATGTTCGTTAATCAGCATTAACATCATCCAATGCTCATTAATCAACATTAACATCATCTATAAAGAACATCATCATAAAGCAGAATGAACTTCATCTATAACTCTATCTATATATTACATATTATATCTATATACAATATATATTACATATTATACAATATATAGATATATAGAAAGAGTTATAGATGATGTAAATTCTGATTTATGATTGTATATAAATAAAATATGTAATATATATGATCTATCTACAATATGTATTACATATTCTATTACATTTACTATTTTCTATGAACTGATTGATGCTGAGTTTTAATATCAATTTAAAGACAGCTGATATATTTTGTACAATATATCATATGAAACTAAAATCTTGAAAAAATCTTGAAAACTTTCCCAATTTTGTCTTTACTATTTTATCAGCAAAATAATATATTTAAAAATTTTTTTAAAATATAGTAATTGGTTGACATATATTGAGCTTATAATTGTAATAAGATTTAAGCTTGACCTTGATTCTGATGCCAACTAAATAGTTGAAGAGGAATACCCTATAGACAAGTCATAGCAATACAAATACAAAATTTATACAAAATAGCAGAGATAAGCTGAGAGACGCGTTTAATCAACATTATACATTATGAACTGACTGAATTGATTGTTGACAGCAGATAGAGAGAGAAAATCTTAGAAAAATCAGTTGTTAAACCAGCTAAAGATTAGCATTTTCCATAGTTTTCTCTAAGATATGTAACTTTGTATAGCTTCAGGAAAGTATTTAAACCATACTCATAAAACCATTTAACATTTCGTATAGAATTTTATATTTCAATCAGAAATATTTTACAATATGTCAATTTGTATGACATGTAAAATCTAAGTGAATAACTATAACTAAGTGCTATACAGGGACTTTAAAAAAAAGTTTCAAGTCTCTAGCTCTTATAGGTTCTGAAATCGACGCGTTCACACATACGGACGGACGGACAGACGGACAGACGGACATGGCTATATCGACTCAGCTCGTCGTCCTGACCCAGAATATATATACTTTATGGGGTCTGCCACGCCTCCTTCTGCCTGTTACATACATTTGACATTTTAACAAAACCATTATACCCTGAATTCCCATTTTCAATGGGTTCAGGGTATAAAAATATAAAACTGGCAAGCTGCACAGTTAAAAGAATCTTAACTATAAATTAAACATTTAAACTTTGTAAAGGGGGTAAATAAAATATATATTAATATAAATTATATATATTTATATGTGTATGTTAATATATATAGAGAAATAATATAAAATATACTTAATCGAGTTAATTACTTACCACACCTGTAAAAAACAACAGCACCTGCATCAAATACTATGCAACTACAAAAAGCAGTCTAAAATAAACTAAGCGCATGGAATTTTCAATTTAAATAAGCATTCTAATTTATTACATATTTCTTCTTCTTCCCTTTTCTCTTGTTAAATGCAAAAAGCAGAAATATGCGTTTTATACACAAAATAAAATAAGCATTAAAATTTGTGTTTTACTAATTTATTACATTTTTTTTTTCTTCGCAGGACTTGCGCTAATAACTGAGCTGGAAAATAACAAAAAAAAGAGAAAAAAGAAAGAAAACAAAATAAAATAATATAAAATACAATACGATGAAAAAACAATTAAATACTAAATAAAAAATTTAACAAAATACAACAAAAGCATTGCATTAAGCGTGTTAACAGCGTTATTAAAGTATATAAAAAAAGATTGCATCAAAAAATAATAAAAAATAAATTAAATGGAATTCAATTTAAATTCCAAAAAACAAACAAATTTAAATAAGTAAAAAAAAACTATTGCGTAATTTTGCATTTCTGGTGGCCGAAAATTGTTGTTGTTGTTGTAGTTGATGTTTTTTTCGATTTTGTTTTTTGGGTATTTCTGTCTCGCTCTCTCAATAGCTCATTTACATTGCGATAGATGCGTTAGATTTATAAGCCAAGCATGTCATAGAAAAAAGAAACTAAATTAGTAAAAAATTTGTTGTCGATCAATTGTGAAATACAAAAATTGCTTAAATAATAAAATTTGTAAAAATTAACACTATTTATTGATATATAATATAAAGCAATAACTTCGAAGTGCCCGAAGTTTTAATACCCTTGCAGAAAAACTCTAAAATTTGCCTAAGTGTAACAAACAGTTCAAGATTATCTAACAATCACTCGCTCTTCATTGCCTTTCTTTCCTCTTCTATGCATTGTAATATGTGGATCATGTGGATCTTATTCGGCGCCATTTTCTTTACTTATTTTTCATTTGATAAAACTTATTTTGTGTTCTTCACATTTGGGCACGGACGTTAATTGGATTTAGTATAGCAATTAGATTTTTACGAAACACAAACGCACACACGGCACAAGCTATTAAAGCTTAACTAAAGAAAAATAAAATACAACAAAATAGTTATGCCACCCGCAGCAGCTCCACACAACCGATCAAAATGACAAACGCGCACAGACTAAATCTTCCTACTAAGCTGACACCCGAAACTATTTCTCCCGCTCACACCACTCAAAATGCATACTCCTCTGCTAAAACGCGCTCAGCTAGCTACGCTCATATTATCCACACTCGTTTTAAATAAGATCAAACGCAAGAGCGCAATTAGCAACTTGGGATAAGCCTCCCACTCACACATAGACAATGACCAATGCGGATAGTCGGTTTCTGCTCGCACGGCAATTACCGACGCTTGCACTCACTTATTATCCATACGTCTTGATCTCGAGTGCAAAAATACAAAAAATAACATTGAACGCAGGTGTATGAGTGAGCTATCGTCTACTCTCTCCATCGGCAATCGGCAATCGGCAATCGGCAATCTTCGGGTAGGCGGGCGCTTCCCGCTCGCGCTGTCACTCGGGCCTTGCAGCTCACCCACTCACACTCACACTAGGGCTAGGGCTAGGGCTAGGCTACACTACTTACTCTGGAGCACAAACAGATAAAAACAGATCAGAACCAAGAGCGCCACTTTGTGCAGCGCTGCCCACAACTAAACTAACTCTCCCGTTCACACCACCACTCAAACGCCTCTCGCACTGCTAAAATGCACTCTGCTTGTGCTCGTCTTTGACGTGAGTGTAATTCCCATGCGAGTGCAGTTTATCCGCTTCTATTATCTATTTCAAGTACACTCTTTTAAAACAAAATCAAAAATAAGAGCGCAAATGACTACTTACGCTAAGTCTCTCACTCGCACAACAGCAAGGGCCCGTTTGCCACTCACACACGCATATTATCCATAAGTCTTGCTCTAGAGTGCAAATATGCAGAACGAGATCAAAACCAACAAAGAGTGTGTTTGAGTGAGTGCACTATCTTGACGCGCTCAACAGCAAAGGCCACTCAGTGCTGCAAATTCCTACCTAGCAGCTCACCCGCTCATACTCGTTTATGCTCCCGACTACTTATACTGCAGATTAAATGCACCCTCTCCCTTACTTTCAATAGCAGTTACCACTCTGCTTATAAACACATTCTACCAGCGCTGAGATCCCATACTAATACATACACACATACATGCTGAGTGTTACGGATAAACTTAAGGAAAGCAACTCACTCAGCAATTCATATTTATACACACACACATACAAACGGAATGTTTTGCGCTCTCTGCAAGGGCATGCAAAAAAAAAGGTTACGCTAAAGGCGCTTAACTAATTAAAAAGCTTTGCCTACGAATACTTTAAAAAAACGTTAAGCATAAAAAATATTATTATTATTAAACTATTACAAAGGACGTAAATATTTGAAAATGTTGCTTGCATATTTGATTTCATTGTTTTGCCGCTCAACAATGCTCAAAAAATAGTAAAAATGATATAGATGTATGTATAAATAAATATAAATAAATATATATGATATTTTTTTTTGTTATTATTAATAAATATTAATATGCGCCGAAGGCATTTAAATTGAATAAAAATTTAAAATATAATGGGAAAAAATTGCAAATTGAATTTTGCATAGAATAAAAAGTGATTTGCAATTTGTTGTTTATGGCAGCAAAATGCGTTAATATTATTAAAATTTGGGTAAATGTGTAAAAAGTGGATAATTGTGAAATTTAATATATAATTATAAAAACAACCATTAAAAATCAATTGTCATGGTAATAATAATAGAAAATAGGGTATTGATAATATATGAAGAACTTGATTGAACATGTGTAAATGTATAGAATTTATAATATTATAAAAATAGAATGTAATATTTATAAATTTAACTTTTAACTTTGAGTCTATATAACTGTGACGTCACGTTGCGACTCTGGCATATTAAGATATGCACACTCTTATAAAAGTAAATTGTATAAGTACAAATATGTAAAAAAGTTGATAAAATGAACACAATATAAGAGATCATATTTGTTTACGAATTAAACTTCTTATATATATGTATGTAGAAGAAATTGCTTGTTATCCGAAGTGCAGTAAAACACTCTTATAATCTGCACTGTTGCTGTCTTACTCTAACTTTAGACATGTAAAGTTGAATTATAGCTCTTATAAATTAACACTTATATTTGCCTCTCCCTTCCTCTCTTTAAGTTATCTAAAGAGTGTATTTAAAATCTTTACTCACCAGATTATCAAAACGCAGCGCATCCTCGTCGCTCAGGCCCATGCTGCGAGTGAGCTGCAAATATGTGGATGTTATTGGCTTTAGACGCTCCAAATCGAGTGGCGGCAAAGGTTGCTGCGTCGTAGCACTGCCGGCGCCGACGCCGACGCCGCTGCCGCCGCGCAGCAGCAGCTGCGGTATGCGCAGATCAGCTGACATTGGCAGTGGCAGAGGCAGCGACAGTGGCAGCGGCAGCGGCAGCGTCTTTGGCGGACTGGGCAGCTCCAGCTTGAGCGGTGCAGCAGAAAGGGGCGTGGATGTGGTTGGCGGCTGGCCATTGCTGGAGCTGGAAAATGAAGATTTTGTTAGATTGATGGGAGTATGCGGTGCTGGGGCGGTGGGCGTGGCAGTTGGTGAGCGTGCCAAAGACGAAGTCGATCGCAGAGGGGAGGAGCCACCGCCAGCAGCCGTCGGCTTGCTGCCTGTGCTGCTGCTGGTGGTGGTGGTGGTGGTGCTACTGCTGGTGGTGGTTGCTGGATAGCTGAGACTCTGCAGCAGGCTGCTGCCGTAGAGGGGCGGCGCTAGGACCGGTTGACTAAGCAGCGAGCCGCCAGCATAGAAGCGTCTCATGAAATCGTAATAGCGGACAAGATTATCTCGGGACTTGAGCAGCTGCAGATCGAAGCTGGCGGGAGCTGGTGGCTCCACGGGCGGACTCAACGGACGCTGCAATTGTGGCTTGACTCTTATCTTGGGCACGCCCACCTCAGCCGACGCCTCGCCAGGCGGCTCAGCGAGCGGCACAGCTGCGGGACTTGTTGGTGTTGGTGGTGCTGGGGGTGCTGGTGCTGGTGGTGCAATGGCATCCAACTGGCCGGCAGCCGCCAGCGTTGCATGCGCCTTGAGATCGGCGCTCGAGTGACGGCGACGCTTGGCCGTGGGACCCGCCTCCAGAGAGCTCTCCGTATGCGAGGAATAGTTCAAATAGGTCTCCACTTCCGAGGAGCTCTCGTTGCCAGCCAGGTCATCCTTGGAGGTGGCCGAGGGCGAGGAGGGACGCAGATTCTTCTTGCACTCGGGGCAGATGGTCAGGAAGCGAGTGACTGCCTCGCGGGGCAGAAATGCATAAGTTTCGGTTATCTGGCGTGGGTGGGGGAGGGGCAGGCGGGAGGGAGGGTGGAAGAAAACGAATAACAAATTAATTAAAGAATTTGTAATATAATAAAAATAATAATAATAATGTTAATGATAATGAGAAAATGAAAAGTGCGTATGCTGACGACAATACCAATGCTAATGCTAATACTAATGCTAATGCTAGTGCTAATGCAAATGCTAAAGTTAATACTAATGCAAATGAATGTTGCTTATGGTAATGCTAATGCTAATGCTAATGATAATACTAATGTACTTGCTAATGCTGATGTTAATGTTTATGTTATTGCTAATGCTACTGCTAATACTTATTCTAATGTTACCCAATGATACCTACACTAATGCTAATATTTATGCTAATGCTAATGCTAATACCAATACTAATACTCATGCTAATGCTAATTCTAATGCAAATACTTTATATATTTCTAATATTTATGCTAATGCTTATGGCAATGCTAATGCTAATACCAATACTAATACTCATGCTTATGCTAGATCTAATGCAATTACATATTCCATTGCTAATATTTATGCTAATGCTTATGCCAATGCTAATGAAATTGCTATTAGTTATGATTGTGACTCATACGCTACACTCACAATGCGATAGGTGCGCTTCTGTCCCGCGTGCATGCCACTGCGTCCGCCCAGCTCCATGTGCACATTGTAAATGATGTCGAAGAACTCCTCGACGCAGGCCACCTTGCGATAGATGCGCCGACCGAAATCTTTGCTCTTGGAGGCGGCAAACAGATCCACAGCGCCGGGATTGTCAGAGAGCACAGCCGTGCTAGACAAGGGCTCGAAACGACGTCGGCTGCCAGGCGCCTCCTCGAAGCCATCTGGACGCTTGGTCGTAAAGCCTGCAGGAAAGTAAGCGAACGATTAAGCTGGGCAAGAGAATGACACTCCAGCTAAAGAACTTACCCTTTGTCTTCACCCAGAAGCGAAACTTGGAGCTATCTGGACGGCTGTGCTCTTTGCCCTCGAGCGCCTTCAGGATGCGCACCTTCTTGCGCAACGTTATCGTCTTGGTCTTTGCCTGATCGCCGTAAGTCTTGAGCGCCCACGGCTGGAACAGCTCGTAGATCACCTCCCGTTCGCTGGCCAATTTGCCCAGCGACAGGGGTGGCTCCGGCGCCTGCTCACCCACCTCATCCACATCTGCATCGTAGGCCGTCTCCGGCTCAGGCTCCGTCCGTGCAAAGCGCTCCTCGTGCTCCTCGTCTATCGCATAGAGTTTGCGCTTATGGCCACAACTCTCGCCCAGACCGAGTGCCGAGGACTCTGCGGACGAAGCCTGATCCAGACTGTGCTTACGATGATTGCCATTGGAGTGATCCATGGGAGCTACAAGACTCAGAGAACGTTTTACTTTCACAATTAACTCTTTCGATCAGGGCAAAGTCCAAGCGATAAAGCAGCGCATTGAGTGAACTGAGAATTTTGGGAAATGATTTTGGGATATGATTTCTAGAATATTGGGCTAAGCGAAAAATTAGATTTCTTCATGGAGCTGTAAAGAGTGGGAAATATATTGATTAGGCATCTAAAAATAATAAATAAAATAAATAATAATAATAAATATAAATAATATGTAAATAATTTAAATAATATATAAATAATATATATAAAATATAAAAAATAAATAATAAATAATATAATAAAATATAATAACAAAAAATACAAAGTAAATATTTATTTAAGAAATATTTAGAAACTTTGCTGAAATCTTTTTAAAAATTAAAAGAATTAGCTAAAAGATATTTGATCTAAATTTCTAGTATGTTGGCCAAAGGTTCGAATCTCTGTTGCTTATTCAAAACTTTGAGTTAATTAAGATATATGCTCAATATAATTAAAGCTTATCCTCATTCATGCTTTAAGCTTTAATAATAATGTTGAAAATGCCTTTAGTTCAAATTTTATTTTAGTGATCCATCATTCTAATCCCAGTTAGCCAAACTCAATCTTAATTAAAATCTAGCATATTATATATTCAGTTGAAGCTAATCATATTTTGCTCTAAATGCAAAAATTTTTACGAAATAAATTCCAAAAGTGAATCAAAATTTTAATTTTAATTAGTCAGCGGTCAGCTGCATGTGAATTGAAGTTTTTAAAATTATTTTAATTTAACTAGAAGCTTGACAAAAGCTATTGTTAATGATGCAACCACAAAAAAGCTAATGCTTCAGCTTTTGCTAATGCTTCAGCTTTTGCTAATGCTGATGCTAATACTAATGAGAATGCTATGCATAATAAATAACTAGTTATTTATTTATTTAACTTTTATTTATTTTGACAATTTTTATTTGTTTTTTATAAGCGTTTCATTCTCTAAGAATTTTAAACATTGTTTTGGCTTTCTATATATATAACACTATAGGAATTGTTTTTTAAATTCTACTAATTCTTATTATAGTTCTAATGCCGCAGATTCAATCACTAAAACTGAAGCTAAATTGAGTTTTAGCATATTTTATATTCACTATCTAAAAAGTCTAAATATTATACTGAAAATGTCTTCAAAACATTTTTTTCTTAAAATTCTATTCATTGAAGTAAACTTCAAAGCCTTTTTATATGGCAAAAAGAACTCTGTAAATTTTTATTTTTAAATTTTAATCAAAACCTGTTGATACTTTTAGCTCAAAAGTCTTAGAATTGGTTTTGTTTTTATTGTTTTGATGTGTTAGTATTTTAGGCACAAGCTCTAATCCCTGTTACAACGATATAAATTGTATTTAAGCACAAATTTAAACTTTTTTTGTACAAAAACTTTTTTTGTATAAAAAGTTCTTTTTGTATAAAAAGACAAATCTTGTTTTCTGGGCATATTTTGTGAATCAAAAACAAAATTTGTGCTTAACTTTTAGTAAAGTTGTTATACAAAAAACGTTTGAGTTTGTGCTTAAACAAAATGTCCTTTTGATTCCTTATATCCTTTAAGATTCTAGTAACGCCAATGTTCTAATCATGATTTATTGACCTTTCACTGCACTAAATCACATTTGAAAATTGTTTTATCTTAAATTTAATTTTTATCTATTTTTTTAATTTTCTACAAAACTCAAACTTCATCTTAAAAGTTTCATTTTCATAAATAGTTTTTCATATATTTCAGCTTCACGCTCAATTTTCACTTACTTTAACAGAAAACTCGTGAGAAAACAATTTTTTAACAATTAATGCAAAATTAACAGAAAATTTAAGAAAACGAAATTGATTCGATAAAACAAAAACAAAACGCGACGAATTGCTCGTCCTTTAACAGCAAAACAAACAACAACAATAAAAAAAGTGCGCGACGCGACCGAAATGAAGTTTCAAACACAACTGATCTGCACTGATGGGCCAGACGCGAGTCCAGTCCAGTTCAGTCCACTTAGTTGCTCAAGGAGGCTGAGTGGATCAGACAGAATCGGGTCCAGTCGAAGACAGCCTGCAAACCGGTTCAACAGTTGACCGCTCATCTTTGAACTGCCCAAGTCAAGTTAATGAAGGCACAGCCAAAAGGGGGGTAGCTCTGCCAATAGTACAAGGTATGCGCCTAACCCTTAAGCCTACCTCAATAATTGCGCAATTGCTAAGGCAGAGGCATGGGCATGGGCATGGGCATGGGCCAACCCAGTGAGCGCACAATACAAAACGTCTTTTGCGCTTTTTAAGAAATGCTCATCCTCTCACTCTGACTCAACTACACTCTCTATATGCATGTCTCTCTCTCTCTCTCCCTCTGTCTCTTTCTCTGTCTTTGTGTCTCTAAACCCACCCTCGTTTGGCTAGGCATATTTTGCATTTTTCCTAGCATACTTTTCGCTGCGAGTGTCTCATATTTCTTTGCATTGAAATATTTGACGCTCATTTTTTTTCTTTTGAGACGCCCGCACATGTTATTCCCATTTGCCGCCCAGCCACACCCCCATGCTATGTTGCCTGTTGCGCCTTTTTGTTAGCCTTGAAGCAGGCATTGTCCTTGCTTTGCTTTCTTTTGCTTCGTTTACTTTGAAAGTCACGAACAAGTTGGGGCATTATTTGTGGAGTGTGTTGACGTTGGTTGATTTGCTAGAGAGAAAAGTTGAAATTTATCGTATTTTATAGTTTTTATAATTTTAGGAATTTATTTAAAAAAATATTATTTATTTATATGATTTAATTTATTTTATGGAATTTTTAAAATATTTCTAAATATTTTATTAAGTAAATGCTTTATGCATAAATAAATATAAATTTATTCACATCACTTTTATTTTTTATATTTTACAAAACTAATTTATTATTCACGTTTGCTTTTAGTTATGCTCATTTAATGCTTTCACATAGTCAATTAAGTTTGGTTCACAGACAATTTATATCTGTCATATTTATATTATTAAAGAAACATATTTAAATTTGTGTAAACAAATTTTAAGTTACACAGGCCAATAAAGTTTGTTAAACTAAACAAACTCAAAGATGTCTTGACTTCCTAATTATGCAGTTTAAATCAAAATAGTAAATCCTAGACAAGCGCCTTACCTTTGGGCCACACCTCAAAGCGGCAGCTAAGAAATGTCGTCATAGACTGCTGCAACTGCGCTGGCTCAACAATAAGAGGAGCAGATTGCCGCTAAGATGCAAAAGAGCTGTATATGTACATTGCATTCTGCCTATATGGCTTTATGGAGTGCAGATTTGGGGGATTGCTGCCAAATCCAATTACAAACGGATACAAGAATAGAGTACTTCGACAGATAACGAACTGTCCCTGGTACGTACGTGGTTCCACACTTCACAAAGATCTGAAACTGCATACAGTCGAAGAGCAGATCGGAATGCACACGAGCAGATACAGCGAAAGACTGTTGGGACACCGCAACCTGCACGCAAGAGGACTACTCCCCGCCAGACCATTAAGGCGACTTAAACGGCAAGGCTTTGCCAAGACTATTGGACATCAATAAGACCTCCAACATTTGAAATCCTCATGACTCGTTATGGGGCTTGTATATAAATTGGATCGTCGGGTGATCTGATCTCTGCGCATAATATTATTATTAATTATATTAATTATTATAATTAGTTTATACTGGCATACTGGCCCACTCATTAGTTAAGGTTTAGAGATAATTGCGCTATAGAGTCTTAGACAATAAGCTGCAACAATAAATTAAATTTAAATTTAAATTTAAAAAAAATTTGCTTTAAGCAAACCATTTCACTTAGCTAGAATTTATTGTTGAGCTTTTAGCAATTATTTATATAAGTTGAAACTACTTTTCTTAATTGATATGCTTCAGCTACAATATTTTTATCATATTATTAATTATTATACATTAATTATTATATATTATATTATATTATATTATAATTCTCTATTAGCTTTATCAATTTTATTCATAATTATATTTTATATTCATATTCATCTTCTGCTTAACATGTTCAACAACTTTCCTTCAACTCCCGCTCAACCCCTTTTGACATTTTTTACTCGCGCTAAAAACTATGCAACATTCTTCTTTTTTTTAAATTTACGCTCATCTTTTGCTGGGACCTACGTCTTTCACTACACATTTTGGGGTGCGTTGTCTTGCTTGGCTTGTCTCTTTAAGGGTTAGGCTATTTGTTTTCATTATCCTCTGTGTGTGTTGCATTGAAGTCTTGACTGCTGATTGGTTGTCACTGTCCCAGTCCAAGCAGAGCCCAACTACACAGCCACAGCCCCTGTCCGCTCTGTTCGTCTTGTTTATGTGACTTCTGTCTGCGGCTCAGCATCGGGCCAAGCCGAAGTTCAACTTAATTGCTGGACCCGTTTAAAGGAAGCAACAAAAACTGGATGTTTTTGCATAAAATCGAGTTGTTTTGTGCCGCCAAAATATGTCAGCAACAAATGCATCAGTTTTTCAGTTTTAACCGGTTTTTGTAACGTTCGTTTTGGAAGTTTTTTTTCTCATTTTTTTGCTTAAATTATCTAGGAAAATCTTTGTAACGTTCAGTTAAGTTGGTCGTAAATAAGCCACAGCGGTCATTGGTGTTTTGTTTTTGATGGGATTAGACAGAAGAAGGTGGCAAGGGTCAGATATTTATCATTATGAGCTGAGAAGTCAGCAGAGCTTTAAAGAAACTGTATCTCAATAGAGTTTGTTTATGTGTGAAATTATTAACGAATTTGATTTTGTTTAAGAAATCTTTGATCTCGTTTTACTTCTTCGCTTTTGCATACTAGAAAACTTTTAATAATTTTAAAAACTTTAACAAATTGAAAGAGTATATTATTTTGAATTATTGGCAGCTTAAGACTTGATGCAGAGTAAAGATATTGTTAAAGCGGACTTATTATTTGCCTTAGTAGCTAAATCAATATAACGATGCCTGTAAGTCTGTCTGTTCTCCCTTTTTAACCTTTTCTGATTAACTTTACAAATAAAATCTTTTTAAGGAAGGAACTTACAGAGAATCGTTTTAATAGTAGTAGTCTAGTTGTGAAGCTTGCCGACGCTAGCTAAAAAGATCCTGTGATATATATAGTTGCTGTCAAGCTGCCAATCTTGCAATGACCATAATCACGTTTCTCTAGACAAAATTAATACAATCTCCTCACTTCATAAACATACACAGAAAGACACACTATATACATTATATGTAGAAAGATATATGATGACATAAGAGTATGTAAGTAGAGATGACATAAGAGTACCATTCACTAACCTTTTGATGCCAACTCCCACACACACACAAGCAAACATAGGCGTTGACCGCAGAAGTTTTCAACTCCCGTAGCTAAACATGAGCTGATGTTTCAGCTCATTAAGGACTGCATCTAATCGTTTATGCATTGAAATTGGCAGTCACTTGTGAAAAAATCAATGCATGTCTGAGTAATCGATGCCGCCTAATGGAATACCTAAGCTAATAGGGCCGCCAACATGGAGCAATACAATCTGCAACCTGCAGCGAGGACATCAGGCAGGCAGAAAGGACTGTGAAGGCGTGCTCCTTGGAGGACAATTAGTGTTGGGTGAGCTTCGAGGCAAACAATGCAGCAGAGGCCGTTGGCCATTTGGTGAGCTAATGTTTGGCAGAAGACGTCTTTTGGCATTTGGTTAGCAATTAGCCAACTGGCCAAATAGCATGAATAAATCGCTGGCTAAGTGGCCCAAGACATTGCCGCTTGCCTCAGCAGCATCTCTGGGTTGAGGCGGCCCAGCGACTGCAATGCAGGACATTTTTTTGGGAAACAAGTTTTCGTTTGGATTTTCTGTATTTTTTTCGGGGAAACTTTCTCACGCTCAGCATCCGTGGCAGGACATGAAACTTTTATAAAAATCTTCTGAACTTTCACATCAAAATTTCAACAGTTTTTTTTTTTCTTTTTCATTTCGTTTAGCCCAGAAACATATATAGCAAAGAGATCTGTGATCCATGGCCAGGCCGGTTTTTTAAACTGGACACAGCATCGCATCAGACGTTGAACTTTGACATCCATTCCGGCCAAGATGCTACACAACCCCTTTTCCTTGCTCTATTCTATTTTGGTCAACCAGTTTGGCAATCTGGACGCTGGTCACTCTTCGGGGTGGGTTTCCGAGACGAGATGCTGTCGCTTTGATCCGCAATCTTTTGCTTGGCCCGCATGCTCTGCTCAGCTCAGCTCTTTTGAGATATATCTTCCGTCTTTTTATTTATTATTTTCGGCAGAGATAATGTCCAGTTTGTTCTGTTTGTGTGAAAGAGAATGGTCCAGAATTGTACACGCAATTCGAATGCTTAGTTTTCGATGTGCTGATCTTGCTTTTGGCTTTTCCAGTTGTTGTTGCTCAAGTTCCTGTTGTTGCGGCTGATGATGCTGCTGTGCCAAAGGACACCCATAAAAAGTCCACACATCCTTTGAATCTATGCGACTTTTCGGTTAATGAACAACCAGTTTCACATTTAATGGCAATGAGATGATTTGAAATAAATGCAGAGAAAAGATTTGCTTTAAATTGTTTGATATTATTGATTATAAAATTGTATTTAATTTATTAATATTTGTATTTATATATAAATATTTTTTTAAATGTTTATATGTATTTAGTTTTTGTTTTTACTTTAGTAAATATTGTTAAAATTCAGTATATTTTTATATAATATGTGATAGTTTTTCATTGCCCATAAGAACTTGTCAAATTCTTACTAGTATTTTCATTTAATTATATAATGCAAACATATTACAAGCCTCAGATACTTTTGCATCTCATAGATACTTTTGTATCTCACCGACAGTTATTGTAATTAATATTTATATTTCTATTTCACATGGAATTTCGTGTTCTCTAACAACTTTAGTCGTTTTTATACTCATTTAAGAGTATATTGGCTTTGTGCCATGTGAGTTTAGCTGTTTATTCCCTTTTTTTTAAGCTATTACAGGTGTTGTATCTTTGACAGTCATTTAAGCTAGAATCCCAGAAAAAGGTTACCAAAGACCTACTCTATAGCTCGACTAAGAAATTATACATTCGTATAATTTTTATGTGCGTGGCTAATGAGAAGTTATTACACAGCGATTAATATAAATTGAAATTGAAAATATTGAGCAGCCTAACAAACATGCATAGTTTATATACATATCATATAAATAAATATGTGTTTATCCGATTTGCATTCTTTTTAGGTATATCTATATATACTTGAAATATTATATACATCTTATATGTATATATACATACATATGTACCTACGGGGCATGGCAATCAATTTGAAGTATATCTACCTCAGCTTTAGAGATAGGATTATGAAGTTTTGCAGCTAAATCACTTTTCATCGATATAAACTCATTTCAAATAGTACGATCTGGCGCTTTAGAATTGATGCATATACATATCTCGATATATCATACATCTTGAGTCCAAGTTCAATCAAAGTTTTTTCATAGTGGTGAACTATATTCAAATCAAGAACAACATCTGCAGATAAGCCCATAAATGATATGGTATAAATTTAGCTGTTTTAGAAAAGTTCATAAAGCCGCTTAGACTAGACTAGTTCTTTCATTTGAACTTCATAGATACTTTCGTATTCTATATATACATTTTCATGTGCCCTTATATAAAGTTTTGATTTTAAATAATAGCCAAAAACTTAAAAAATATCCAACAAATTTGTATTTAATTTTTTCATATTTATTATTTTATTTTTTTTTATTTATATCTTTACTCTCATTGTGAATTAACTTGAATAAACTAGTTCGCAGACACAATTGTATCTCATGATCTTGTTTTGTATCTAAAAGTAATGTTGCCTTATCCATCACAAACATTTGGAATCTCTCTATGAATTGTAAATGTGAATTGCTCCTTAGACAATTTCATATCTGTGAATAACTTGTGTGTGTTTTTTACTTTTGGTTTTATTTATTTGGTTATTTAGGTATTTTTTATGTATTTTTTTGTCTATAAAATAAATTTTCTCGTAGATTTAGAAGATATTTTATTGCTGAAAATACTTGAGTGAAAATGATAAATAAAAATTTAATTAATGACGCGTCTTCTACTGAAAAGATTGCATTTATGGGATCTCAGAAGTGATTTAAAATACAATTAAACTAGACTAGAAATAAAGGCATTTAGCCATCTCACTAGTTAAGGTATATTTAAAAATGCGCTATAGAATTTAAGACAGTAAAATGCAATAATAAAAAATTAAAAAAAAATAAATAAATATAAATAAAATAGATACGTCTTCTAGCCTATATTTAGTGGCATTTTCAAAAAGCAACTTTAACTCTTAATTTACTTTAATATTTCACAGTTGACATTAGCAACTCTTAGCCGCAGGACAATAGCTTTTAAAGCCTCAAATATAATTGTCGCCAAACTCAATTCCCCTGGGTCAAGTTTTTTGTTTTTTTTGTTATTAATAATTTGAAATGCATTTCTTTGAACCGTTGCCATTTTCTTTGTTTTCTATTTATTTATGCGCGTTCGACTTTTCAAATGCGTTCGATTCATTTGTCGCTTTTTATGTTTGTCTCTGGGGAGTGTGACGGCTGTGTGTGTGTGTGCGTGGCAGCAGTTCGATAAATTTCAATTACTAACCCAATTAAAAAATGTTGTGCGCTTTTAGGCGCCCGAAAAATAAAACGCGACAGCAAATAAAACACAAAACTGAAAAACAAAAAAAAGAAAAACAGAGGAAAAAATATGAAAAAACAAATATATATTTTTGCAATATATTTGTGCAGCTTAACAACAACAATGCGAACAGCGGCTCAAACCTATTTTAATTTATTTGCATTTCGTTGTTGTTGTTGTTGTCGCCGTGACACATACGCACCATTGGCCCCGCCGGCTGTGCGAGGGTATTTATTTTTTGTTTTTTTTGTTGTTTTTTTTTTTTTCATTTATTTATTTCTTTTTTTTCGCTGCAGACCCTACTACGCCCTGCCCTACGCCACATGGCCCCGTCGATATGCGCTTTGCAATCACTGCACCTATATATATATACTTAAACATATATATATATATATATATATATACATATATGTATGTATGTATATGTGTGTGTGTGTGTGTTTGTGTGTGTTTGTGTTTGTGTGTGTGTATTATATAGCTGCGCTCTGATCCTGGGTGGCCAGGACTATCGCTTCGGCCCGTTTGCTTGCACGCAGTTTCGCATTTGGGCATCTCTTTTGCGTTTTGTTCATTTTTTGATGCTGGGGCCGCCCGCCATGGAGTTTGGGCGGCGGCGAGGCCAATGTGCGTGTGCGGCGACTGTTGGAGCGGTACCGTTATATGTATTTTTATACATTTTATTTTTCATTCGCGCACGCACACAATAAAACGCATAAAAAACGGACGCACAGCAACATGAACAAAAAAAGTGCAGCAGCAGCGCCAGAAAAACGAAGAAGAGGTAAATAATGTACAGCGCGTGCATGGTGCGAGCGGGCGCCAGGCGCCAGGCGGCAGGATGCAGGATGCAGCCTGACAGATAGGCAGCCAATGCGTTGCATACTTTTAGGCGCGGCGACAGCTCTTTACAGCACAGCAAGTGTGTGTGCGTGTGTGCGTGTGCCTCATAGGGGCGTTGTCTGTTTTATTCATTTTTTGTGCGTTCCGCAGCAGCTGCGGCAACAACAACAACAACAACAACAACAACGAGAACAACGGCAAACAGTTATTGCGCTGTGCTGGCACTTTTGACAACAACAACAATGTTAATGATAACAACAACAATAACAATATAACAACAACAGCATATAATTGAAACGTTGGCGTCGCCGTCGACGTCAACGTTTTGCTGCCGACTGCAGCAGCGGCAGCCTTTCGCTCTTTGTGCGTTTTTAAATTGCAACTGAAATATGCGTTAATTTATGTTGTGTTGTTAAGCCGCACACACACACACACACACACACACACACACACTGGCACACACCATCAGCTCAAACCGCTCGCTTTTGGTGTGTGTGTGTTTTTTTTTTCTGCCGCTCATTATCTGCCCACTCGAAGCAGCCCGCGCCATACCCATACATGCCTGCACAATGCTTGCTATTTATTTTTAACCCCTGCTACCTAGCACCCCTATCTCTCTCTCTCTCTCTCACTCTCTCTCCCACTCCCACTCCCACTCAGTGGCCCCATCAATTCGTTTGTTTGTTTGGCTCGCCAACAGCCAAAGAATTACACAAAATACCATTCAGCTTCAAAACTATGCGATATCATCGAACCATCCATTCATTCGTTCATCCATCCATTTGATTGTTATTTTCTTCTCTCTTTTTTTTCGTTAATTTTCGATTGTAATTTAAATGCATTTTGCAATGAGATTGACAACGCGTTAATGATCATATTTGCTGCGGCTATCAAAGGTATTCGATCTTAGAGTTGCTGCGTGTGTAAAAAGAAAATTGTAAATAAATTAACAAAGAAAAAAAAATTAAAATAAAAGATTTATTTTTGTTGAGGACAAAGACAATTAGACAAATATTAATAAAATTAATTCATATAACATATTCATAGTTCATTCATAGTTCATATAACATTTTCTTTGCACACGCACACACTCAAAGATCGTTTACTTTTGATAATGGCAGAAAAAGAAAGAGACAAACTAGAATCTAATAAAAATAGGTAATAAAATAAAAAAAATATTTAAGAGTATTAAGAAAAGTTTTAAGTTTAGTTTTTTTTTCTCGAAAACTTATAAAATTCTTTAAAAATGGGGAAAAAAAACTAAATCAATATTGCTGCTACCGTAGACATTGTCTAACTTACAGATACTCGAGGATACTCTCATGCGCTCAGCTGTTTTTTCTAATAATTTAACCCTTCTTTATTCTATAAGTTCATTGCTCTGCAACTGCAAACCTGTTAAGCCAAGTCAAAAGCTGACTTTATAAACTATATTTTCAATTTAAGCTTACATATTGTGAAGAAAAAATAAAGTATATTAAGAGCTCCACTGTCTGCCTTAATTGTATAAAATAAACTATTATTCTTTATTCAATATATAAAATTATAAAATTTTACATTAAACTGAAACGATATGCTTTACAGAGTTGCAGATTCCGAAGAGAGCTTGATCAAAGAAATATGTATATGCAGCATAGAGTAGGAGAGATGCTGCTTTCTGCCTCTGTACAGAGAGCTGGCTTGACTCAACTTGCCATTCTCATTTAGAATATATGTCTATGCCTTACAGAGCTGTAAATGCTGGTTTTTGACGCTGAACAGAGAGACGAACAGAGCCAGATTAACTTAGCTCAGATACTCACTCAAGCATCATATACTTTAAAGGGCTGCAGATGCTGCCAAGTGGCTTTTACATAGACTTACACAAATATATAAAATAATTTGTTTTTATTATTTATTATTTATTAAAAAAGTGCAGTTGTTACATCGTTATATGACCAGCCCCGAGGATACATTGAATACCCCAAACCCGCTGCGAATCAACGTGCATATATCTTAATTTCTGGCAAAAGCCAAACGGTGTAAAGCCAAAGTCCAATTATAAGGCTTCATTCATTTATTTGCAGCTTCCTCAAGGAGCTGCCAAAAAATTGCAAAGAAAAAACTAGAAACTAGCAGAGAAATAAATAGAAAATAAATTTTGCAGTCACAAAGGATGCTGGCTGAACAGCGCCTAAATGTATCCTATATAAATGCCTGCTGTGCATATTTATTAATGCAATTCAGCTCTACATATTTATCTATGTGTGTGTGTGTGTGTGTGTGTGTGTGTTTGTCTCAAATTAGATACATAGAGAAAGAGAAAGAGAGAGAGAGAGAGAGAGATGCATGCCAAAGCGAGAGAGAGAGAGAGCAAGCGGTCAGGTCAACTATTTATGGGCCGCATTGCCAAAGGTTTGAGTTTTCTTGAGAAAATTACCAAAATAACCCCTTAGAGAGACCAAAGGAAACAAAAACCCGTAAAGTGCAGCACGAGCAACAGCAACAACAGCAACATCAACATGTGCAGCAGCAACAACAACAACGACAAACACAAAAATGCAATTACCGAAATGATAACATGGCCTATGGATGCAAAAGAGGATTCGAAACGATTCCGTCTTCAAATTTTGCCAAGCAAACTCAAGATGTTGATATTTCAGTGCGTGCATATACATATATACAAATATATATATATATATATATATATATATATATATGTGTGTGTGTGTGTGTGAAGTGAACCATAAAATATATATTAATATATATATAAATGCGAGTAAGAAAAACAATGCCAACAAAAATATAACAAATTTGATATGCTCTAACAACAAAATTAAAAATATATTAATTATTATTGATATTGATTTATTTAATTTTTTTATATTTTAAAATATATTTCTTTAAATTAAATAAAACAATGAAAATTATGAAAAAAAGGAAAAATTGCAAAAATATGTTCAATCCAGCAAACCAAATATCAAAAGAATGGTTCAAAATAATAAACAAATAATTAAATAATTAATAAAAAAAAAATTGTTATAAAATTGTGAATTTCTAAAAAAAAATGAATTGAATAAAACAATAACAGGCAGAACTATAATTAAATAATTTAAATAAATATTTTCAAGAAATTAAGAATAAAACTTAACTAAAATAACATGTTTCATGTTACTTTCTTTTAGTTATTATTATTATATTCATATTCATAAAATTAATAAGCTTTAGAATCTAGCCTAAAAATACATTAATTAAATTAAGATATAAAATATTAAAATAGTAATTTAAACAAAATTAGATATAAAAAAATATAAATTACTAATATTGAAAGTGTAGACATAAATGAAAAAGACAAACAAATATAAAGAAAAAAGAAAAGAATATAAATATTTCAAATATGAAAAGATACAAATAAATAAAATAATAATACGATTGTAGACATATAGATTTTTTTCCACCCGTTTACTCTAGGTACTATGTGAAATATATATATATTATGAATATATTATGAAATATAAAATAAATATATTGTATTTTTCTGAATTAAAATATTAAATCAAAACATTTGGAGATTGTGACAAGTAGCAAGAGCATATTATAATGTACCACAATTTAGCTAGAGCACAACAAGCTTCTGTCTTTGTACAAACATATACATATATGGCATATGCATGTTGATATAAAATATATATATAAATATGTATACATACATATTCATTTATATATATATATATATATGCTTGTGTATATATTTTTGAGACAAGCCAAAGATTTTCTATTAAATTTTAAATAATTCAATTTTACATTCTACCAAAAACATTGCAAATGAGTAAAGCAAACCAATACACAGACACAAACTGCAGTTGCATGCTGTGCGTGTGCGTGTGAGTGTTTTAGTGTGTGTGTGCGTACTGCATCTTGTCAAAAATGTTGCATTATATTTGGTTTTGTCTTGCCTCATGCATTGTGCACTCTCTCTCTCTTCAAGAAAATCTTAAGCCTACTTTGGCAATCTCGACCCGACTACCCGCTTCCCCCAAAAGTGCTCAAGTGTGCTGCTGCCTTGGCCACAGCCATCTCCAAGGGGGGTTTGAGGTTTATTTTAGGGCAGTGGTTGGTCGATTTTCAAGTGATTTTTCATAGGCACCCCGCCGCCAACCCAACCCCTGGCACACACTGTTTGTATATAATTAGATGCCAGGCGACGACGAGTACAGTTTTCTATGTACAGTAAAATTTGCCAACAGCAGGCAAAACACTTATGTATCTATCAAGTGTATATAATAATAATGTGCGTGTGTGTGTGAGTGGGTTATATGTGTATGTGTGTGTGTGACTCGCAATGTTGTTTGTGCATGCTGCATTTGTTCATCAGCCATTAGCCAAATTATGTAATTGCATAGTTTTTTATTTGCACATTTTCACATTTTGCATTTAGTATTAATGATGCGATTCGCAAATTCAAATATCTATAAAAAATGAACTTTTTTGCCGATGGCCTGCTAGATAATATGACTGCTGCCCTTAGTGCAGTTTTAACAGCTACTTTAAATATTAAAAACAATTTACGCTGTTTTTTGAAGAGTCAATAGAGCGAGTGATACTTAATTGCAATTTGTTTTTCCTTTTTTAAATAAATTTATTTTTTTTGCTAAGTTTTTAAGCCGCTTTTAAGGTATTTTTAAAAAACATTTTAGAGGTACTTGTGCGTTGATGTATTTATATTAAAACGAAATGGCTTAATAAACATATTTCAATTTAAATATTAAACTGTTGAGCTTGCTCAAAAATGTCTTAATTCGAGCATTGTTTTTTTTTCTAAATAAAAATTGAAAATAAAATCTTAGGAAATATATTGTTTAGTCTATAAATATTCATTTGACATCAAAATAAAATCATAATTTAAATTTAGCTTAAATAAAATTTTAGTTGAATCATATTTTGTTTCAATGAAATATGGTTAGAGTTAAATGTTGCAAATAAATTATATTTTCAACTGGTTTAGGCTTGAATATTTATCTTTAAAAACTTGTACATTTTTTAGCTGGCTTTAGATAACCATAAATGTTCTCAAATAGTTATGGCTTAGTTAGAGTAACCAGGCAAAGACGAATCAGCAGGCGATTGTCTGCTGATGATAGTCTCGGAGGTTTTTTTTTGCAATATCTATACAAATAGCCTTCACACAACCCTTTAGTATGCTAAGCCTTGTTAATTTGTAGATTAATAATAGTAAAAAACCATATAACAAAGTTGAAATAGAAAGGTCGCTAAAAACTAATTACTATTTGTTTTTAATAATATTACAGTCGAGTCCCGATAATTCGAAATGGCAAGGGGATCAGTTTTTTTTCGATTTACACAGAAATTCAAATTATCGAGTCTCGACTGTAAAGAATTTTTTTGAAAGGGATAGAATTTTGTTCAATTTATCGCGATTTTTTATTTAGCGGGGTACAAATTATAGAGACTCGACTGTAATAGTAAAATCAAATATTTGCACAATTATATTCTGAATTGAAACAATTTAATGTAGTTTAAATACATTAATACATGTAATATGAGTTCTGTTATGTTTATAAAAAAGAGTTGAAACAAAACAAATTTAAATGCAGCTAAAATATGGATTGAAGCAATTAAATTTTATAAATACATTACTGAAAGAGCTGCAAATCAGTTAAGAAATTATAAAAGCAATAAACAAATTGGGAAAACTTAAAAAGATATTAAAAATGTGCAGAAGAGAAATACTTTCAAAAAGTTGTTAATAGACTTCAAGCTGAACTCAGTTGAGTTAGTTTTAAGCTTTTCAAATGAATACTTAAATAATATAGAAACAATTAAGTATTACAAAAAATGAAGTAAAATATATAGATCGTATGAAGTAAGTAATCACAGAAAAAAGTACAACAACTTTAACAGAGTTAAAGAATAACTATGGAAAAGCGAAAGGCCTCAAATAAATCGAGCTATTTCAGCGAGAATAGAAACAATGAAATGCTGTAAATAAATTATATCTCAAAAAGAGTTTTGTCTAAATATTCATCTTAAAAAAACTATCAGTAAAATAAAAGCGCAATGGACTTAAATTAAGAATTGAAACAATCAAATATTGAATATATTTTATTAAAATTAAATATTGAAAAAAATAAATAAAAATGATTTTTAAAAACTTTAAATTAATTAAATTATAATAAGAATAAATATTCAAAAGTTTGAAAAATAAATATGGAATATAATTATATAATATATAGGAGATTATATAAAAAGTATTATTATTAAATATTTTATATTAAAAGTATATTTGTCGAAAATGTCCCAAAAAATATGAATCATGTCAAATTAATATACTCAAACAGAAACAAAATATGAACGTTGTACTGCTTAATAATAAATCATATTACGACTCACACAAAAAATAATATTTTTAATATTTGTGAATAAATAAAAATAAAATGAATCAAATTTTAAAGGTTTGTTTGATTTTGCATACTCTTTAAGCTAAGCGAGCTTCAAACGAAAACCCACAATCAAAAGCCCAAATGCAGCAGTTAAAATTTTGTATAAATTTGAACAGAAGAAATACCAACAACAACAGCAGCAGCAACAACAATAGCAACAACAAGATGAAGATGAACAACAACCAACACATTGACCCCCAATGGAGGTGGACAATCGAATAGCTTGAACCAAAACACCCGCACGCTAAGAACCAGTCAAATGCGTACTCGTAATTTGTGCTTATTGTGCAGTACATTGGACATAGACAATGGGAGGAGCAGCAGGAGGAGGAGGCGGACGGTCATACCTACAAGAGTTTGGAGTGTGTTCAATGTGGGGAGTGGGGCCAACTCAAGATGGCAAGCGCCCACACGAAAGAAGCGGCCAGCGGGTGTGCACAACAGACAAACAGCATGCAGCTCAATATGTATGTGAGTGTGTGTGTGTGTGTGTGAGTGTGTACTAATATTGAGGTAGGCTCACAGTGGACAGCAGCATATGTGTGTGTGTGTGTGTTGCTGAGCTTTGCTTGGGCTGGCGGGGGGGTTTGGTTCATTGGGGTCGACGGTTGCACTCATCAGCAACTCAAACTCAATCAGCTACAACAACAACAACAACTGCTGTGTGTGTGTGTGTGTATCGCTTTTGACATTTACTTTATGTATTCCGTGTAATCAGCGACAAATAGGGGGCTGGCATTGGGTTGGGTGGGATATGCGGCTTATATACGCGATACGTTTGCCCGCACATACATACATATGTGAAATGCCGTTAATTATATACTTTACACTAGCCTACGTGACACACACAAACACACACACACACACGCGTACAGACATTGACAGTAAGACAGGCGGCAATTTTAATATACAACAAAAGCGCGTTACATTTTCCATTGTTGTTGTTGTTGTTGTTGTTCGCTGGCGCAATTGTGCGTGGGCAATGGCGTACATAGAATGCCATTTACATAAACAACAACTACAATAAATATATGCCTATATACACACACACACTCACACACATAGACAATATACATAGTTTATATACCAGCTTAAACCGCGCTTGTTGTGCCTGTGTGTGTGTGTGTGTGTGTGTGTAAAAAAGCCGCATATTATTTTTTATACGCACAAAAGTATGCAATGAAAAAAGCAAACTCTTAAGTGCAGGGGTGGAGTGTGTGTAGAGGGGCTTAGGGATGCTGACCGCCCCCACACACACCCCCTCCCCCTATATGTTTTGGGCTTCATTATCAAACGTTGAGCCATGCCCCACAGGCACTGCACTTGCTTTGAGTATTTGCTATGCAATTTTGATCAACAACAACAAAAAAGATACAAAAAAAGGATACAGAAAAAAATGCACTTTGTGTATTCACTTGTTGTTGTTATTGTTGTCCGATTACAGTTGATTTGCATTCCTCATGCACTCGAAAGTGCAGCGTGTGTGCATATGTGTGTTTGCGTGGCTTAATGTTTGATTTACAAGTGCAAAAAATGGCAACATATTTAAACAAAATGTAAATGTAAACAATGCGGAACGGATATAACTTTTGTGGAAGGCTTAGAAAAGGGGCGGGAGGCAGATAAGCAGATGCAGATGAAGTGGGTGAAACAAATTGATATATTACATAATTGAATAATAGACACATACAAGAGATTACGTCTGTACGTGCGTTGAAGTAGCGAAAGAAGGATGAAATAGATATCGTTGAAGCATATAAGAGATTATTTAAGAAAGAAATTGATTTTTTTTATATATATTAATGTAGTTCTTTTTTAATATATAGCCGAATGCCTATGTAAAACATATGTAGTAAAGAGTTTTGTTTAGGTAATTTTTTGCATATATCGAGATCGCTGCGTTAAGACGGACAGTTGTACAAGCCTAAATCAACTCGAATGTTGAGCTAGACCAAGCATATTTTTACTTCATAATGTCGGAAACTTCCTTTGTCAACGTTTTACACAAATTTGCACAAAAGTACTATATTTACCCATTTTCAATGAGATCAATGAGTTTATGAAGTATAGTTTTCATAGTTTTCAACAGTAAAATTATATTTATAGACGTGTAAAAGTCTGATAATAATTGGTTTTAATTACTGAGGATATCTAAATTGTTAAGAGCAACATTTGCAATCGATAATGATCTTAATCAAGTGCTAAACGTGCAATCTGTTTAGCAAAAATGCAAAAGAATGGAAAGTTTAAGTCTCTACAGAATCAAGGCTATTGATGCTGTTTAAGAATATTTGATATATTCACATTTTGTTATAAATATATTTCTCTTTAATTTCTAGATAATTGTTAAAGCGATAGAAAAAAATTGTGATAAAAAGAGATTTTCAACATACAGACATTTACAACGATCTTTGATTGCAAACGCTGATTTCTTCCATCAAATTTTCTTCTTCATATATAACATTTGTAGGCTAAGCACGTTGCCCATTGTTTAAACTTAACGATTCTGTAATAACAATTGATAAATAAAAAATAAAAAAAATAAATTATCAAAGAAAACAAGAAAACACAATCTTAATACAATAAGCTCAGTTTAAAACTATTGCCTCAATGACACAGCTGCATGCCTGTGTCAAAGTATTGTATATAATAGTAAAATTATTAAAGTTGTATATATAATAGTAACTTTTTAAAAATAGTAGTATTATCTAATAAATAATTGTAACTTAGTATTAGTATAGCATCTGCTGTTACTCTCCAAAAAGACCAGCAAAATTCAAATCGAAACAGTTGCCGAAAATACTGGGTTTATCTCCCAACTATATATTCGTCAAACTGGTTTGTGTCTCTGCTAAAGCTGTGAATGCACAAAATACGCAGCCAACTTAACGCAGGACATTTTAGATGCGCTGCCACCTTCACGCCAGATCCAAATGCTGCGCTAAATGAAGTTGGCTGCGATGCTGAAAACAACCCCTATTGCCATATTGGACTACATAAGTAATGCTGCTGCATGAACTTGGCTGCTGTATACCGATAGTCAGTTGCGATAGTCGTGAGTGAGTGCTCCTCAACAGTTGTGACTCCACACTTGACGTAATTTAAGGCAGTTATATTTTGAATTTGTATGCAATAAGTTAGTTTATTTTAGATTACTAAAAACACATTGGTTAAAACGTTATAAAATATATTTATTACAGTCTACAGATTGTTTTTGTTGTTTTTTGTTAATATCAAATAATTCATTTTTTATAATATTAGCATATTTTTAGTATCCAGTTGAAGCCATCCGTGATCCTCTTGCATGCTAAGAAAAATGGTTAAGATTCGGATTAGTATATATGTTAACCAAAATAATTAAATACTTTTACCTCTCGACAATCAGCGCCATTAAGCATAAGAAAAATAAGTTTATTATATTAGAATTGTTTTCAAAATATATTATTAATATGAAATACATAGAATATTTGCGAGGTGATATTCGCATGCAATTAAAATGGATATTAAATGCAGATCTAAGTGCAGATTAATGAAAAATATATATAGGCTTTATTATTATTAATTTTGGGTTTTTTCTTTTTTTTTGATCGAGTATTGTTAGCTAATTGATAGTGGAATTGGAAGTAAGTAGCAGGAGTATGTAGAGAAATCATGCCGAAATTGTGGGTATACTATATAGATAGGAAATTTTTGTTTCGATTAAAAACAGATTTGTCAACATTTGTACGTAGCATAAATTGAAGATAAAATGGAAGATATATAAATAAATATTATTATTATTATTTAATTTTTATACATACACGCAGCATCCGTTTGATTTTTTTCTGGTTTGCTTGATATTTATATATACTTTTTTATTGTATTATACTTTTTTTATTTATGGCTGTTATAAGAAAGTCTTGTAAAGAAAGGACTTGAGTGCTTAAAAAAATTTTTAATTCAGCTGGTTTTTGTTGACAAACTGCGCGCGAGACATCAGAATTTTTTTGTTGGCGTAAAATTTACTTTTTGATTAATCGTAATCAGAATATGACATCAGGACTCAGAACGAGCGAACTGATGTGAAATTTTACCACTTTGAATATAAATTGCTATAGTTGCATTGATTGGATTTATATGACTGATAATTACCACACAAGACTTGGTTTTTACAATGTATTGTTTAAATAGATGATTGCATGAGTTATAATAAAAAAAGATAAATTTTAAATGTTTTTGTTTGTTTTGTTTTTTCACACAGATTTGCAAATGAGTTTTGAATGATGTTTAACTAAATAATATTTACATTGAACTGTTCCGTTGGTGTTAATCATATAATACATTGCACAGATCTTAACACATGTGCTTAAGCCTTATAGCTTTTACCTTTCCATGGAGTTCAGGTGTTCCAAACGACTCGGGGCCATCCTTCGTTCCTTTCAGAAAAAATAAATTTGCGAATCATCCAACTGAAGCTCTCGTCCTTTTTTGTTTTGTTATTTTGTCGAATCATTTCTTTTTCTTTGTATTTTTATTATTGAATAATAATTAAAATTTTACAATCATTTTTCTCGGGTTTCTTTTGCCTTTCAATTTGTTGTTATTTTTGTTTTGTATTTTCATTATTATTTCTATAATTTACTATTCAGGTCAAAATGACCAATTTTCAATTTTTTCTAATTTATTATTTCATATACTTTTTGGTTTCTTTTTGTTTTTCTTTAATTTTGTCATGTTTTTTTATATGCAATTATTTAAATTTAAATACTAATAACGACATAAAAAATCAGCGCATTTTTTCTTTTTTTTTTTTTGGTTTTCTCATTTTTAAAAATTAATTTAATTTTAATACTTTCTAGTTTACGATTTCTGCTTGGTTTTCTGTTTTTCTTTTCTTTTTCTTTCACTTTTGACTATTGTTAATCTCTAATTAAGTATTATATTAAAGTTTTTTTTTTTGGTTTTTGTTTTTGTTTTAGTAGAGAAAGGAGCATGTTTTGTTTTTTAATAAATATATACTTTTATGTATATTTATTTTTTAAAATTCATTTAAATGCAACTAGTTTTTAGGAAAAAGTTTCATCATTTGCTTTTAAATATTCTGTTTTTTTTTTGTTTTATGAATTATTACATAGTACGCTAAGTTTTATATATATATTTATATATATATATATATATATATATGTATGAATGTGTATATATATATAGTATATATATATGCATATATATATATATATTTATATATATATATATATATATATATATATATATATATATATATATATATATATTTGTTTTCCGTGTAAAAAAAGAAATGTATATATATATAGTATATATATAGAAGTATACTATATATACGCCTATATATATATGTTTTTGTGTATGACAGAAAGAAACGTTTTCCAAACAGTTTTCTTTAATGTATTAGAAATTTAATTATTTATATATTTTTTGTTTGTTTTTCCTTTCTTAATTGTAGTATTAAACTCTTGAACCGCTTGCTTTAGCTTCTCAGCGTTCTCATCTTCACGGGTGCACTTTGTTTATTAATATTTGTATGTTTTTTTTTTTAAGTTTTGCTTTCCTTTTCTTTTTCTTTAGATATTTATTTTAGGGTTCGTCTTTGGGCGCTGTCTTTCATGTATTTAGTTTTTAAATCTATTTGCTGATGCTTGTTAAAAATTGCTTAAGTTTACTTTCAATCGGTCTGTACTTGAATATTTATTTGTTATTCATTTCAATTGTTAAGAGATTGGCAAGCCTTACACTGTTGCTCTATGCTCAATTAAACTGCCTTACAATTGTTTTCCATATTTATGTTTATATACTCAGCTGTGTTCAGATACTAAAAAATTGAGCTCAAATCATGACAAAATGTTATAAAATATTTTAAAATTAATTATTGTTATTATTTCTCATGCTGGCAGCTTGTTTGCTATTTATTTCTTCTCTCTATTATATGTTTGCGTTTTGTTCTTTTTTATGCTTAATAGGATCGAAATTTTGTTTTGTCAAGTTTAACATAAGCAATGATGAAATGATGAAAACCATATATAAATTGTGTTGAGCAAATATTCAAAGTAAAATATATAATTTCACCTTTTTATTAATATACATATGTATTTTTTATAATATAATTCTCGCAAAGATTGGATTTCAGTTTGTTTTTTCCTTTTTGTTTTCTTCTTTTTTTTTTTAGTTTATCAAAAGCTAAACCTTAACTTTACTAAGCTGTCCCACAAATTTCGACATTCTTAAAAAACACTACGATTTCAAAAATTGACTCAAAAATAAAGTGCGTTCATATTGTAAAAAAAAAAACAAATACGAAAATTTAAAAAGAAATGTTGGTTTTTGTAGAGTTTCAAAATTGTGTGTTTGCTTATAAATGGTATCAAAAACAGTTTATAAAGATTTTATAAATTCGAAAATGAAATAGAAAAATAAATAAAAAATAAATAAACTAGAATCAAGAGTTGTTTATAATGCTTTCGATCCCCTGTTAAGTCATTCCATATACGATTTAAACTATTGCTATATATATGTATTTGTTGTTGTTGTTGAGCTCATTGTTAGAATCTTAATTATTACTTGTTTATGATTTTTTTACGATGTGTTAAGCTTACTTTAAACATATGACAATTATTTCTTTTGTTTCTTCTTATTCTTTTCCTTTTATTTTTTTTTTTTGGTAATTGTATCTATTAATTATTTTATTTTTATATATGCAAATGAATATATATTGCTTTTATGGTTAATGTTCTTGTTGTTGTTCTTCTCGTTGTGGTTTGTTTTTGTTTTTTTAATTTTATTTTTTATATTCAAAGAAAAATTCTGATTGTTTTCAATGCACAAGATTTACAATTAGAAGCAGAATTGCTGTAACTTAAAAATTATAAAAGTAAACTGTTAAAATTTGTGAAAGTTTAACATATATATATAGAAATTTAAGTAGAGTTTAGGCATATGACATCACTTGAGACTTCTCAGTCTCGCCTGATGCACATGCAATTGTAATTTTTAAGATTTTTGTTGTTTCTATTGTGTTTTCATTTTGTTTTTGTTTTTTTTTCTCTTATGTTTTAGAAATTGTGTGCTTGGCTAGTTTTGTGGACAGTAACATACGACTTGATCGGAAGATCTTCAAAATACATTTGTATGAAAACATCATCAGCCAATAATTGAGTAAGTGAGTGAGTGAGTGTGTGAATGAAATGGCAGACTCATGTCTAATGAATCTGGTCTCTATATTATATGTATGTATGTATGTTATGTATGTATAAAGCTCTCTCTCTTGTTGTTGTGTATGTTGTTGTGCGCGCAATACTGGAGCAAAGCACATAATTTGCCATGCACCGTACATGTTTTGTGTTCATTGATGATGTTCATTGTTATTGGTATTTTTCCCTAGTATTTTTTGTTGTTGAATTGTGTTGTATTCATTTTGGTGTTTTGTACCAAATTTCAGTATTCCATAGTTTAATGTCTTTTTAACGTTTTTTTTTTTTATAAATTAAAAAATAAAAATATAGAAAATAAATAAAAGAATACCGAAAATTTGTTTTGTGTACAGTTTAGATACATTCGCTGTTCTCAATGCAATAAAAGAGCGAACCTTTGCTTGAATGGGCCTGAGCCCATCAAACAATAGATCGATCGATCATTGTTTGCATCACCAAAAAAATCATGCAATTCATCAACACGCAGATATTATTGCTCGCAACCATTAAATTTCAATCGTTTGTTTGTGCATTTTTTTTTTTTTTTGATACTCAATCAATATTTTTTTGTTTTTTGTTTTTTTTTTTGCTTTGCCGTTCACATCCAGATGTAATGCATTTTAGTTTGCATTTCATTTGCTGTGCACTTTCTGGGCTAGGTTTTTTTTTTCATTTATATACTGAGTAGGGATATTCAGTATTTTTTTTTATACACTGCTCGTTTTTTTCAATTCTTTTCTATTTGATTAAATTTTGTAATTCCAATTGGTTATTTGTGTTTTTTTTTCTGGTTTCAATTCAAAGGATGGGTTATTCTATTGGTTTTGTCTTTGCATTTAGCTTAGGGATAGGATTTTGTTTTTATTGCTTTGGTTTTTAAGTTGTTTTTGGAAATAAAATAAAATGTTTAAGGGAAGTGTTTTACGTACAAATGTCTTGGATATGTAGTTCGTCGTATTGGTTCTGTTTAGAAATGCAGTTTGTTCTATGGGAATCTAATCTTATGTAGTTCATACAATTCCTTTAAAGTTTTGTTTTTTTTATTTTTCTATTCTTTTTTTTTTTTTAAATTGGAAGCAATGGAATTGTTGATCTTATGAGAAAAATCTGGAATCTGGAAAAGCTACATGCATAAACTGACTTGAATTAATATTTTCAAGAAGATTTAATTTTTTTTCCTTTTTTTTAGTTTTTTTTTTTTCTTTGACTCAGTTAGTCTAATAATTTGTAAGCTGGAAGTAGAGCCAGCTTAACATTAAAAAAAAAAAACAATTAAATAAATAATTAGAAATACAAAACAACGTTGGGTTTCGCCTACCATTTGGATCCATTAAATTTCTACTATGTATTTCACTTTATAAAGCTCAATGCTATATCAAAAGGAAATTGAGCGTATACAATCGAAGTCTTCGAAACATTTTATGTAATACTGCAATTTCTTTGAAGATTTTCTTACTTTTTTTTTTTGTTGGAAAAGTTTTCTGTGAAAAATTGCTCCTAAAGTGTAAAATATACAAATCTTTAAAGAAAATATACCCGTGTTATTCTTGTCTTCTTATTTTCTTCTGCTTCATCTTCTTCTAATTCTTATTTTTGAAATATTTCAAATGGAAGAAACTTAATTTCTGGTTTTTTTTGGGGATTTGCGGCTAGGAAAGTTTTTTTTTTTTTGTTTTTTTTTTTGCTTTTTTTTGGAATTTAAAAAATGTAAACAAATTTTAGTTAAAGTTTTGGTTTTTAAGTCTCTTTTGGGGAGGTTTTGCTTTAAGGGATTTGTTTAAACGAGTTTTTGTGTTTAAATTATTGTTGTTTTTTTTTTTTGGTATTATTTAGTCAATGGTTTTTTAAAAGTGTTTTTTCTCTTTTTTTTTGGTTTTTTTTTTATTTTTTGTGGTTTTTTCTTTAAATGTTTTTAAATTTACTTAAAAAGTTTCGTTATTAATTTAATAATTAACAAATTGATTTTATAATAAAACCAATAACAATAACCACCTCGCCCATATGGCTACGAGACAATAATATGTGGTGCTGATAGTAGTACAGCTATTGTGGCTAATATTGTGAACATTGTGAATATGATAAGGCACAGTCTGTCAACGACCATAGCTGCAAATTTCCAATCATTGGCAATGTCATTGTCCTCGTCCTCTTTACGTAGCTAAAGAATTACAATTTTTAACAATTGACGAGTTTTTTTTTTTTGTTTTTTTGTTAAATTTTAATTGTAAATTTAATTAGTTATATATATATTTTCGATTGATTTTATGTATGAGAGAGAAAGTTTTGTTGAGAAATTTTGGAGAGAGAAAAAGAAGCAAAAATAATTTCATATTGGTTTTCTTCTTGACTAAATTAATGGAATTTTCGATAAATGCAAACTAAACTAGGGTTTATATAGGTATTATATATAGGTAATATATGATAGTGCACTTAATATTAAAATTTGAAATCTATTTTTAAACTTGTGTGTGTATATAGTTTTAACGTTTCTGCATGCAACTTAATTTATTTGTTCAAAAAGTTTTTAGTTTCTGCTAAAAAACATGTTAATAAATATGAATATAACATAAATTTTGTTGTCTATTGAAGCTTTAATACCCCTGCAGATATTTTTAATCTTATAAAAAGAATAAAAATCTGAAAAATATTTCTAAAATTGAGTCAATCAAGTTTTTTGACAAAACAAACTAAACTAAACTTGTTTTTAAAAATAACTTTTACAGCTTATATGAATAAATTCTTATGGACATAGGCATATATATAAGTTAGCACATTTGAAGAGCCCAAGCTAGATTATGCAGACCAAATGAAACTTAGACGAATAATAGATAGATTCGACTACAACAAGATATTTGCGTCTCAGAAACTCTGTTTCCGGCAGGATTGCCATTCGTATGCTGCTTTTGATAGAAATGTCATGATGGAGGAAATGGAGCCCACAAGGCTAGCTTTAGCACGAGAACACGTTTGGTATCTAGCTATAGTCCGATTCGAAAATTAACTTATATAATCGTAGTCGTATTAACTTAGTGACAGTGCACAAGTAAAGGTAATACAAGTACTTAAATACATATGCAGCACAATACTTAAAATACTTTTATACTTTATAAGCTGACTATACTATTGAACCCACTCTATGCTTTCATCTACATATAACATGCTCTGCAAGGGTATATAAAGTATAAATTTATCTCGAAAATATTTGCTTCTCAAATGAAAGTAAAGTTGAGTAAAGTATAATTTATTCAAGCCTTAAACAATAGTCTTATTAGCTTGTTTACGTATGTTGACAACGAAAGCACTTACCTGATCAGTAATAAAGCGAATTTCCTTTAAGATTAAACCTAATTCATATTCTGTTGATGATTTGATGCACGTATGATGTGTGACCGCATCGGGCATACGTGTGCTGCCAATTGGCCCAATGCTGCCATCGTCGCCTTGCCTGAAAGCCAACAAGAAAGGTTACGCGTTTATTGGCAAGCCACTAAATTGGAATTAGATGGTGTGAGTGAGAGCCATTGTCTGACTGTCTATCTCTGTGTATATATAATGTATGTGTGTGCGTGTCTGTGTATAGATGTTTTTTTCTTTTTTGTTACCCATAAACCGTGCGATAGAAAGCCGGATTGTGTGGCAGTGTTCCGCCGGGCGTCATGGGGCGACAATTGTGTCGAAAATCATCATCAATGTCGAGCACATTGGCCAGCAGCGACTTTGAGGAGCTTCAAAATAGAAATCACATTTAGCATACAAACAGATCGTGTGCATACATAAGATAAAGATATATGTATATTTATATATATAAAAAGAGTGTGAGTTAGTATATATGTATGTATAGTTAGTTTGGCATATAAGTACCGCTCTTTTAGCTCAACATCGGATAGTATTTGATGTTTGCGCTCGGACGATGTATCCGAGCAGGGCGTTGTCGGGAATTCCAATATCAACGGACGTCCCGGTCGACTCATGCGCAATATCCATGGCAGCCAGCATAAAAATACGATGCGTATCTGTGCGTGCGGTGTGCAGCAGGTGAAAATTGAAACGTTTAGTAGACGGAACTGCAGAGATGAACTCGACTCCAAATGCGTGTAAAACGAGTTGTATTTTGTTTTTGTTTATTTTTCATGAGCCCCAGTGGCGTGTGTGTGTGTGTGTGTGTGTGTATCTGTGTGGGCATGGCTATGGCCAAATATGTGGCATACTTAAGCGGGCAGACAACGATTTATTGCGCTTTGACATGAACAAAGACACAAGCACACACACACACACGATTATGATTTATATTTGATTCTGATTCAACAAATATGACGCCCATTCAGAGACAGAGAGAGAGAGAGATAGAGAGTGAAAGAGACCAGTGTTGTGTATGACATTTGATTGTAGTGTTGGGCAACGTGGTGTGCGTTACACTATTACACTTAGCTATAATAATATTTATGTGCGGCGCCTTTCGTCTGTGGCTCTGGCGCTTATTTATAGCTATGTTGCATGCAAAATTTATGATTTACAATAACACACGTCACAACAGCAGCAACAACAACAATGATAACAACGACAACAACAACAATGGTAATAACAACAACAACAATAACACCGACAACAAATTTCGTATTATCCAAGGCGGAGACCCACATAAATATGCACACACACGCATGCACACTTATTCACACTCATCTCTATTGCTGGTTGGCTATAAATAATCAACGCATTTACACACTCACTCACACACATTCACACACACATTCATACACACTCCCACGCTTGACATTTATTCACATTTGATCTAGAAATGTCTGGAGAGATTTCTGCAACAAGTTTTGTGCTACAAATTGATTTTAAGTTTCATTTTCAATTACATTTTTGGGCCAAAGCTTTAATATTAAATGTAATTTTTATAAAATATACATGAAATATAAATTCTTATTTAAATCATTTGTCACCTACAATTGTGTGAGAAATATTGCTTAAAAATATAAAAAAAATATAATTGCTTTTATTTATTTTTATATTTTAAAGCTTGCCTTCAAGCTTTTTAAGGCAATCTTACTTTAATTCTTGTGCTTGTAATATTGTGTAATCTAAGTTAAAATATGAATTTATAACTAATGTATCCATAAATACCACATGTATAAATTTTTAAGCTTTTTCCAATTCTAAGAATTTGAAATTGTATTCTAAATATTTAGGAGTCGCTTTCTCCAGCCTGTTAGAGTGATTTAAATAAATGATAAATATTATATGTTCTGTCTGTCAATAAGATTCTGAAGACTCCAACTACTTATTATTAAAACTATTAAATTATTCCTCAAGCGGCAAAAACAAAAGCTAAATAATTTTGGATATACTATGCTGAAACTTCAAAAATTAAAAATATGACAAGTGTTTCTTTTAATTATACTTATATTTCAAGAGTTCTAAATTGTCTTCTTAACATTTTTAAAAATTCCTAAAAATAGCAACAACAATAAAATTAAAGGATAAATATATTTTGTAATGTTTGCTAGAATACTCTTCTTTGATATATTCATATTATATTCAAATTAATTTAATATTAATTAAATCAATTATATTCATATTAAAAATGTATTTTTTTTGCATTTTAACTTTAAATATATATCTATATTTTCCAGTTTAAATAGTCTAATACTAACTTTAGATATTTCTGTGATCTATCAATGCCAACCTTTGCAGAACTTCTGCAATCGCAAGTCAATTTGTACCATTTTTTCATACTGTAAACAACTTTCAGTCATGCATTTAAATGTTATTCGATTAAATCTGTTGCCAAGCAAAATAAAGTCGGGTACAAGCTAAAAAGATTTTCTTAACTGCAAATGGAAGTTTTATTTGCCAACAAATCAATCGAGTCGCCCCCATTCAGCTGCCATTAAATATTCCATAACGTTGTTTACTTTTGATTAAAGTTCAAAGTGCAGCTGAGGAAAGAAACAGCTAAAATCGAATCGATTGTCATGCTAAGCTGCATTTCATTCGGTGACTAAACAACGTTTCTTTCTATTTTTTTGGCATGTTTTTTAAGCGTTCTTTTTTTTGCCACATTGACATCTGCTGCAGCAAATACTCTACTATGTGGCTCCACCTACTTGTCCCTGTCCCTGTCCCTGTCCCTGGCCCCCTTCCATTGTCTTGTAGTCCTTTGACGTTGGCGGTTTGCGCTAACAAGCGATGGATACATGGAAATGCGCTTGAGGACGTGGCATGCAAACCAAATGCAAAGTTTCAAATGCGATCCAATGGAGAGTGTGGCATGGCTACAGAAGCAGCTCGATAGGGAGTAGGTACGTACTGCTATCCATATCGCTGGGACGCGTCAAGGGGATGAGATGGGCTGGGGCTGCCACAGACCGCAGCTGTGTTCGAGTTTTTTGTCGCTGGCTTTGTGCAAATTTTGTGCAAATTGATTTGTTGTTATCACACAGAACAACGTAGCTAGAAAGGAGTGTTAGAGAGATAGAGAGGGACAGAGAAAGAGAGAGAGAGAGAGATGGTTGCTCGTACATGCTCTGCCCTAAGCACTGCACATTTCTAATGCACCTGCGTTTGCCAATTGGCTCAATTTTCATGCCCGTGTCACGACAACTTCTTGCAACTGGGCCAACTGTCGCCCTGCCACAATCTACGTGTGTGTGTGTGTGTGTTCGTTTTGGGGCTTTACTTCAATTGCTCCAAATTCAATTGCATGTTGAGTCGGCACAAGGGCCTGTCCACATTCTTGAAAACGAAGAAAAAAAATGCAAAGAACGGCTATAGAAAAGTTTTCATGTGACTGACTTCTTAAAAGCCAATTGACTTTCTCGCTGAGCTGCCGTCAGTTTAGCGGGCTCCCTGCTTAGCCAACTTGTGAGCCAAGAACTTCTTCTATGTATTGTACACTCCTCGCACATACACACACAACGAACGTGGGGAGCATTGCGAGTTTCCATTATGCTCTTCATGCAATTGCAATAATGTGCAGAAATTGCTTTCCACTTGACGTCTTGGCCATGTTCAATTGGCTCAAATAAAAAATATGGAAAAAAAGAACCAAGCTCATGATAGCCAGCATTAGATGTGCATTATGTGCTCTGGTTTCTGATATTCTAATTTTGCCAGCGATACGAGCACTTGACATGAAATTGCTTTCAAAGGCAATAGCAAGCGGATATATAAAAATCAAATTATTCGCAGATGAAATGCACATATGTAGTTTGTTTGGCAGTTGAGGCAGTGTAGCGTAATTGTTTTTAAAATAAAGAACATGTTGAGAAACTCTATTCATAACTTGAAATGAATTTAGAAGTTTATATGAAAAGAATTCTGTACAAAGAAATTTGCAGTCTGGCTAATTGTAGATTAACGTTGAGCTGATCTGATTCTATAGCTAATAGCTCTATTCGACTTATTGTATATTTAAAATTCAGTTGGTCAGTTGAACAATCTTTCTTGATTCAATAAAAAAAGATTCTTCTTATATAAAAAATACTGACTAGATTCAAACGAATATTTGTACGTCTCTACATCACAAAAGAAATGATTGTTTGCGACGTTTATACTTCTATTACTAAAGTAAAATAAATAAAATATATTTTATTTTAGATTAGTTCAAATCTACAGTCGACTGTCAGTCCTTTCAGTCAGCTGTAGATAAAAAAAATATTTTTTAAAGATGTAAACTACACTTAAGACTATTGAATATTATACATTTTTTACTTTATGAATGAGCTTATAAATTAACTCTGTCTACTCAGCCGCAGTTGGAATTCAATTCATTGATATGTAAATTAGATTTATGATTTCAAACTATTCCCATTAATTATTCAGCTTAAAATTTAAAGCACTTACTTAGAGCTAATTATTTACTGACTATAAACAAGATTTAATTAAAGCTCAATTAATATCTATGCAAAAAAAATATATTTAACTTAGGCTTAACGCACTTTGTAGGCCATTAATCTCTTTATATTATAAAACCCAACTAATTATGTATTGAATTAATTTTTTAAACTCAAAAATAATTGGTCCAAAAATATGCAACCTACAACGCACACCACATGACAGCATTGCATACACAAACACATTTAAAGCGATTTACACACGTGAGCTTTATATATGGACAGAAAAATAGATATATAAATATATATATATATATATATATATATATATATATATATATATATACTTATATAGCATATATATATATATGTATATATAATAATATTATTCTGCACTTTCAGCTGTGGAAAGAAATCCAAGAGTACGAAAAAATAGTAAACCAAAAATTGGAGCATATTGTGCAACTAGTTCAACCAGCTCAGAGTGAATAATTGGGTTTAGTTGGATTTCAGTTCGATTTCATTTGGTTTTGTGAATGGGAAATGTGAACAGGCAGACGAAATATACTTATATATATATAGACAGAGATATATAGAGAGAGAGAGATAGAAAGAGCGTGACATTTGCTTATATAAAGTAGGAAAAAAAAGAACACAAGTTATGGGCCCAACATCAACATTACGATATTTTTCATTACATAAATTATTTTATAGTAGACATATTTAGTACTCTTTCTCTTTTTTTTTTTTTTTTTTTTTTTTTGTAGCAGACATGTTGGCTAGTTCACGTGGGTTACATAGTTAACAACATTCAGTTTCTTTCTGTATTTTTTTTTCTCTTTTTTTGTGTACTCTGTACATCCGTCCGTCACATTTTGGGCTCTCGACATTGCATTATTTACTTGCTAACTCATAATTTATAATCTGGGTCACACACACATGGACACATGTGTGGGTGTTGGGGGCTTTGGCCAAATACAGTTCTAAAACAACAAAAACAGCTTGCATAAACGCCTCTAAGTAGGCTTTAAATGAATACAATTATATATATATATAATAAAAAACGAAATACGAAATATCAAATATACGAAATATATTAAATTAAAAATGTATTACACAACAACAACAACAAACGGGGCAGAACAACAATATAAAATTACAATAATAACAACAATTATAATATATTCATAAATATATATATTTTTTTTTTGTGGATATATACGTTTTGGGGATATAAATATTGTATATTATGCAGGTGCAGCAACTAGAAAAATTGCATTTTGCATGATTTGATTTTTGTTTTGTTTTTTTTTTTTTATTGAAGGTTTCCATGAGCCATGAATTGAAGATGATTTAAGTGAATTATGTATATATAGGAGATAAATTCATTTGAACTCTGGCATTTTGTTTTAGGAATTCATTATAATAATTAAAGCATGAAAGCTTGACAACAGAAATATTTATACATAAAATTCGATTTGCTGCGCTTTGCTCTCACGAACATTTCTCTAAGCAATAACAATTTCAGCTCTTACCTGCAGCGAGCAAAATGCTGTAGTCGCTCAGAACGTCAAATGAGAATGTCTACAAATGTTAAACAGGGGCCCAAGTATAAACATGTGTGCATTTGCATGACAAATATGAAATGACCAAAAGTGAGTTTTCAGATTCTTTATATAGCTAATTGTAATTGAATGACGACCTACTCTATTGTTAAGGGCATAAATGTATCTTCAAATGAAAGCCAGACTCAATGTGGTATTTCATACAATTTGCTTTTTATTGCAACTTCTTTTGCACTTGCTCTTATTTGGTCACCCTTAAAATGGCTATGAGTAAATGTTTTTACTGAATTCATGAACATTTCTTCTTAGTACTCATACATATATAAATGTATGATTATATAAATCCCTATTTTATTAAAAGAGCTCAATTTTAATAAATGTATTTCACAGAACAACAAAATAAACTGACAAATTATTACGCATGTGAACGTGGCATCGCCTGACAAATAATTAAATTGCGCTTTTCACCTCATTTGCATTTGGCTAATCAAGGTTATCTCTACTCTGTATTTATGAAAATGTATTTTAAAATTATTTTTAGCATAAATTAACTTTGAATATACATAGTTTCACTTGAATGAGCCAACATTTAGCCGGAAGCACTTCAAGTATTTGCGGCATTTTGGCCGAACAAATTGTGGTAAAGCTTTGAAATTTAGTTGGAGGCTACAATTAAAATTTGTAAATTGCTGATTAAAGTTGGTGGCTTTAAATGTAAATTTTATTTGTTTTTTTTTTTTGTTTATTTCTTTGCACTGAAAAAGCAAAATCATAAATTTACACAAACAACAATAACAACACAAATTAACTAAACAACAAGTAACAGAGGAAACACAACAACAACAACACAAACGCAAAAACATTTCTCTAACACATAAATTATTTTTAGCGCATTTCTCACAAATTTATAAAAATAAATATATATATAGAGCGAGATATATATATATATATATATATAAGCAGGTGGTTTGTCTCTGTTTTATATAAATCATATGAAAGAAAAGCTAAATGGCTAATGGCAGAAGCAGAGCAGGGCGGCAGGTGAGCAAGGTCCTTGCTGGTGCTGCTGCTGCTGCTGCTTCTTTTTTGCTCCTGATGATAAGTGATGAAAGGCGGTGGGAGGGCGGGACTGGCATTTCGCATTACTGCAGTTGTTTTGTTGTTTTTGTTTTAGTAGTTGATTTGGATACGAGTTTGATTTAGAATTCTGTTTGAATGACCCATTTTGGAAAACTTACCCATTCGGACATTTCGTGCGTATCAGCATTTCGATGATGATAATTTAATATTAAAATCGTTGACACAACGGATGAAGCTACCATAAACATTATGCAATTGAAATATGTACCTGTTGGTTGGTTGGGCGTGTTGTCATTTTATATATATTATATTCAAATATATATATATATATAAATATATATATGTATGCATAAAGAGCATAGTTTATATTTTTAATCGTTTATCGTTGGGTGTGTGATTTGTTGTTGTGGTGCAAATGTGGTTTTTCATTGGATTGTTTATTGTTGTTTTTTTTTTATTAGTTGTATTTATTTTTTTGTGTGTGTCGAGCATAGTTCAGGGTAGCATATTTCGTTCAGAATTCATTCAGTGTTTCATATTTGTATACGTTATATATTATTATTTTTTGTTTGTTTTTGGTTTAGCAAAAGTTGTACATTTTTTTTTTTTTTTTTTGAAAGAAAGAAAAAAGGCAGAGAGATATATACAAATATTTGAGTTAGTATTTATATATAAAATGCATCAAAATCTTTGTATCTTAGCAATTTACGTTTATAATTGTCTTAATAGATTTTATAGAAAAAAAAGTCTTTTTTTTAAACACACACACACAGTTAATATTTTAAGTGATTATATATAGAATTAGACACTTAAAAAATAACTGAATTAGATAGTTTTAATTGAACAATAGAGTTAAGTATATTTTGAATTTTGAGGAAGTTTTTTTTAATTAAAAATTGGAACAAAGTTAAATTGGCAGTAAATTTGTAAGTAATAATTTTTAAGACATTTTTAAATAGAGATTAGAGCTCAATTGGTTGTAATTTAAATATATTTTGTATGGGTTGTTTCTTAAGCAAATATGGGATTGTTTAAGGTATGAAAAGTGTCTAATAAGCATATATTTAGTTAAAGTTTTATGGCTAATAGACAGCATAACTAACTGGAATATAGAATAATTTTTAGAAATTTTTTTTTTTTTGTAAATTCTTTAAATTTTAAACATTTTTTTTTTTTAATTTTCTTATTTATTGCTTTCAAGAAACATCCGATACAGAATTGCATATCGTTCGATTGGAAGTATTATAAATGGAATTGATTATCACAACCCAAAAAGGATAGATAATAGCGTGCAAAAAACTCGTTTTCAAATCTGTGTGCATGTTATCAAACCAACTCGTGTGTTCTGTGTGTCATAACTGCAAATTACGAGTATTTATTTTGGAAATATCAGGTTAAATTCTCTTTAAATTTCTTCATTTTTTTTTTTTAGTTTTAAGTTTTCTTTCATTTATTTTCATTTATTTGTTTTTATCGTTTCTCTACGGATTTTTAAGTCTCTTTTTTTATTTTTTTTTTAGCATCAGCTTGCAGTTTCTTTATGAACTTTAAAGTCAAAGTAAGTTTTTTTACTTTAAAGTCAAAGAAACTGCTTGAAAAATCACAAAAATAAGCTGATTAAAGGTTTTTCTTGGCTTTTTTTTTTTTAAATGGTGTGTCAAAGTTTTAATATTATAAAATCATCGGATTTTATTTGGTTATTAAAATCGTTTTAGAAATGCATGAATATATATGAATGTAACTTCAATAGCAACTTTAGAGTTATGATAGATATATGTAGATATAAGTTTATATGGTTCTATATACTGTGAACTGTAAACAGAAGAACACACGAACTCAAAAGCAAAGTCGAACGTAGACACAGCGCAAAAAAATTAAACAAGTATATATACGAGTATATGAGGATATTACAAGAATTACATTGATATGTTTATGTATATATAGAACATATATGTATGTATATATGTAAAGAGGTTAAGGAAAGCTGGTAAACAAAATGATCTTACCTAACAGTGGCACGGCATCTGAGGTGGCGGGCATTGTCTCGGCAACCATATTAAGGAACACGGTCAACGAGAGCAAGATCGTAACGCCTAGATATTGAAAATGAATATATGGTATATTATGTATGTGAAATATGACATATATGTATATAAAATGAATTGCAATTAAAGTTTAATATTAACTCGGCAGCTAGGTTTGGTTATGATACGGGAAATGCTTGCCTAAATATATTTATTACTTATATAACGTAAATTCCAAAGCTTCAAATAAGCCGAAAAGTTATTGTATTTTAAATAAAAAAAATATAGTTTAAATTTCAATAAGAACTTCAAGTATCAAATGTTTATACCTTACTAAAATAAAAGTAAAATATTCCTAAAGTGTGTATGTTCAATTTATTTTTGTCAAAAGTAAACGGTTATAACCAAAAAGCTATGTTTAATTTGATGTAGGCTTAAATGACTTAAATATAATATTAGATATAGCCCATTCACTAAATCTATCAGAATAATAAGTAAAATAAATATCATATATTTGTATATTTGGTCTATGAAATCGGCTGTAGGTAATGCTTTAGACTAGCCAAAAAGTTGTATTAGTTAAATCTACCTGCATATGAAATTGATTTTAGGTAAAACTAAAATTTGAAAAAGCAACTGAAAATAATTTAACCTACTGACTAGCTAGTTAGACTTATTTTAGGTAGCAGGTACTAAGGAAATGATCTCCAGGGCTAACTAGCTTTTTTAGTTAGTTCAAACTTAACTGGTCTTTGGCTAGTTTTCAGCATTAGCATAAATCAATTTCATGGTTAAAGCCATCTTAAAAGCTAGTTAAATTATAATGAAAATAGTTAAAAAGAGATTTCCTTATTTCATCATTGCCTGTCAAACTCGCACTTCAACTACTTAAAGTTCTGTAAGAGCCCATCAATAACTGCTTATGATATTCAAATTTGGCTGCTTTCCGGCTATACAGCCGCTATCATTTGAGGCACTTCTCGCATAGCTCACATTTTTGCAGCCCAGTCATGGCACAGTCATGGCTACATTATAAGTTCAATAGTTTGGCTTTTTCCTCCCCCCAGCTTATGGCATCATCAACACCCAACAGCAGCGACGCTCTACTCTCAGTAATAACATCTAATGTGAGACGTCAGTCATCGAGTCAGTCACTCCGTCAGTAAGGCTCCAGGCCTGTCTAGCTCCTCTCTAAACACTCATCAACAGCAAGAGGAGGCCGTCAATTTTTCTTCTTTTTTATCATTTTTATATGAGTTTTTTTTTTTTTTTTTTAGCTGTTGGAGGTTTGGCTGTCATTATTGTAAAAAGCACTTGGCAAATACTTTTTTGAAGCGCCTCTCAAGCTGACAAGTATTTGTCTTATAGCCTGGAAAATTTATATGAAAAATATTCCTATCTATTCAACTGGCCATTCGAGAGTTAACTAGTTAAGTTGCTTAATTGGAGTTAGTTATAAAATAAGCCAACAAAAGCTGCTAACCAAGAAGGTCTAATGAGACGAAGAGATGAATTTTTATGTACTTTCATAATTTTAAATGATATGTTTAACGATTTTTCAGCCTTGTTAACTTACAAATCTTATGATATAAAACTACTTTTTTTTTAATGAGAATTAATCACGTATACTTAATATTAATAGACCTAAATCGAGTTGCTTACCCAGCGACAGCTTTTCACCCGAGTCCGGCGGCAGTGTAAATCCGAGCAGAGCCATGGATGCAATCAGCACACAGGGTATAATCAGATTAAAAAAATAGTACAATGTACGTCGTCGTATGATAATGGCAAATGTGATGTCTATATACGGTTCCGGGCAGCAGTTGTAGTAGATCTCATTACGTTTACCGGGCACACCTAGGAGCAGCGCATTCAACGCACAGAACATCAAGATATATTAGTAAAGACAAAGACTAAATTATCACATAAATTAGTTTCTCGTGTTTGATTTTCTCTTTTATGCGTGTCAACTTGGGCCATTGTCTGAGCTTTATGTCTAAATCGAGCATGGCATACAGGCAAGATAGTAAGTAAATAGTATATATAGAGAGAGATAGAGAGAGAGATAGATGTAGAGAAAGTAGTTGGTAAAGCGTGTGAAGAGTAGTATTGAAAAGCGTTAAGAAATTTGAGAAAAGTTTGATGTCTATGTGTTGTTCTTAGATTATGAATAGGTTATAGTTGATAGGAGAGTACGAAATGATATATGCATTAGGTATGAAAACTTTAGTAGCCTGTGTGCATGCTGTGGTTTTCTTCAAGTGTAGTCAAAAAGTTCTCAGTGTGACTGTGAGCGGGTGTGTGAGTGGGTGTGCGAGTGTGTGTATACTTCTATGCGCTACTTTAGTTTTTGGGCGAAAAGTTTTATTTGCATACGAGCGAGCAACTAATTTGAAGTAAGCGCCGAGACAAACATGTTTCCACAAACTTTTATCACTTTTGCTTGAGTTGGCCGAGCAACAGGCAAAAGTTAGTTAAAGTAATGCAAATGCTTAGCGTTCTCAATTTGAAGACTTTCATACCTAGCAAATCTATCTATCTAACAATATATGTATGTATATGTATATATATATATGGCTGTAAATATGCTTTAGCAGGTAAAGCCTATCTCTTAATTGCCAACTTAACTTTCATGAACTCATACCTTCATACATGCATGAGCATTGAAAAAGTTTTGTGTAGCCAACAGCATTTGCCATATGCCAAGGGTTGAGCTAAATTATGTGCTCTCGACTTAAGCATAGATTACCAGTGGAGATTACACAGACAGCGCACAAAGTATTTAAAAATTATTCTAACAAATTGTGAGAAAAAACAACTGCGGGAAACTTCCACAGAAAAATATTTTTGCATAAACTGGCAGCCAAAGGCGATTGCCGCAAATGCGCATTGAAAATGGAAGCGAAAAAAAATGTTAAAAAAAAAAACAGAAAAAAATTAAATTCAGGCCAACAACTTGAGCAAAACTCCCAAAAATTTCACAGCAAAAAAAAGAAGAGAAAAATATTATATATAGAAAAACAAAAGCCAAATGAAATCAAGAAAATGAATATAAAAAAAGCGTTTCAAGGAAATGCAGCAAAAGTAAGAAAAAGCGAACGAAATAAAAAGACGCAAGCGAAATTTGTTGCACAAACTTTCTCAGCACTTTTGTGTGTTGTGAACTTTTGTGGCCAGTGTTGAGTAGGGAACTTTTTTTTCCTTTCTCTTCTTCTTTCCTTATACGAGTGTGATTGTGTGCAACTGCTAATTTATAGTGTGTGTGTGTTTGTGTGTGTATTTGTATTTGTCTTTTAATTTCTTAATTGGTTTGGTGCGTGGTTGAAAGAGCCAAATCTCTTTCACTGAACAAAAGTTCAGATCTATGTGGTTGACTGTGTATGTGTGGGTGGCTGGGTGGTTGGGTGGTTGGCTGGTTGGTGTTTATGTGGGCGTGCTTGGTCTGCGCATTTCAGCTGCCTTAGCATTTTATGCGGAAAAGTGCAATTTACGCTTTTATGTGCAAGTTCTGCTCGGTCCCTTTTAATTTCTAACATTTCCCAATTTGAGTTTTTATTTCATTCTATTTGCGAGTTGAAGTTCTTTGCTTAGTTGTGTTGGCATTTGGGGTGGAAGTAATCAAAACTAATGTCAAAACCATTTGAGAATTACAAAAAGCGCCAATGAATTGGCCAATGGATAATGAAAAGCAATTAAAGAGCTTACAAAAAGGGCGGAATAAAAGTAAAGTTATAATGGTAGGTGGTTGGGAATTGCTTCTATATATTTTAGCTATGTTTTCGCTTAGTCTGCGGCGGGGCTTTACTTAAAAGCTATATCAAATGCAATCATTTATATACAATATATGTATTATTATTTCTAGGCCGCATTCATTATAGTCTTAAGAGCGCTTGCAGTTCTAAACTGTTTTGTTGTTTATTCATGCCATAAGAGCTTCATTTAAAAGAAATAAATGTAGATATGAGAGAGAATTTGAGAAAATGTTCTAAGGGGTTGCATACACGGGCCAAGCCTTACCTCTTACATAGGTTTTTCTTTTTTCTTATTTATCTTTGAACTACGCGCCAGTGGGCGTGGCATAGCTTAGACTAGCTGAAAACTAGATGCCAAACTATGCCACGCCACTGACACGTACTTAAACAATATATTTGTTGTTTAAACTAGTTTAAACGAAACGTTTACGCGGCTATTTCGGACTTGAAAAGTTAAAGCGCCCAAGTTTTGATGATAGTTGATTGATATTTTTTCATTTAATATTGTTGATAGAGTGAGTGAGTGGGAGAACACTGGATAAGCGTGTAATATATATTTTATTTGGTTTTTTTTTTTTTTTAAGTATTAAACAGTAGTAGAGTAAAGCTTAAAGAAGTTGAGTTGGGATTTGTTTTGACAGGGTTCAATAGATGCCGTACTACATTCCGTATTCGATGGCCTCGAAATATAAGTATATAAATATGGTAAATGCAAATTATTAAGGTAAGATGTGTTCAGAACAGTGATGTGAAACGTTTCCCATTGATTGCAGCTGCCTGCGTTGGCACTGACCAACACTGGCACAACAATCAATGGCTCAAAACAAAAACGTTATTTACTTTTTTCCATTTTACAGTCTGAGTTTCGAACGGAACGAGTTCGGAACTTAAGCTCGCAACCTGAACCCTGCTTCGGTTGAGTGAGAAATGTCTAATGCCATGTTTAAAGATTGCAGAAATAGGAAAGTACTAGATAAGTACCAGAAATCTTCAGGCTTTAGGCCTAAGTGTGGGAAACACGTTTTTTGCTTTATTCAAGCAAATGAGAAATATATTTATGTATCAAGTGGATGACAATGCCAATGCTCTGGCAGTCATTTCTCAATTTTTCTAATGTCTATGTTTACGTTATATTTCAAGACAGATAGACAGAAATAGAAAGAGAAAGACAGAGAGAGAGAGAGATAAAGAGAGTGTGAGACAGATTTGGAGAGAGAATTGCTTGACATAAGCAACGGATGCCCCCGCTCTAAAGCCAGTTTTGTTTTTGGGTTTTTGTTTTTCAAGAGAATTGTTTTTCGTTGTTTTTTTGTTTCTTGCTAAATTTTTGTTTTGTTTCTGGCATTGGCTTACTCACCCAGTAGTTCCCACTCGCCGTTGAGCACGTAACTGCTGATATCACCGCCAGTTTCATCTTGTAATTGCAAATCCAGCTTTAGTTACAATGGATAATAGGGGGAGAGGGTAGAATAATATAAATATATATATATCGCTACGCCATCTCCACCTCAATCGAAAACAATGAAATAAACGTTGAAAATCATAAGAATAAGCAAAAGATTCAATTTTTGTTTTCTTTGTAAGCATAACAACTACGAGCTGTGTACTCCCTTGGTTGCCTTGCTTTTCGCTCTCTCGCAAATTGACTGAATCAAACCTGAAATCCATCATAGGTCCAGCTGCCGAATTTCATTTCGCAGCGCTGATCATCAAATGGAAACCAAGTGATATCAATTTTACACGTCGACTTGAATATGCCCGGCGGCACGTAGAGACAGGAGCCATTGTTGCGCACCACCACGTTCGTCTGATAGGTGCCGTCGAAGCCCTCGTCGGCGCTGTTGTACATCAACACGTCCGGCTTCCAGATGCGATGCGGCGGTATTCGCAGATCCTTAACGCCGCCATAGTCGGACGTATTCCAGCGCAAATTCATATCGTTCCACTCCAGTTTTAGCCACACATTCGTGACCAGCAATTGATTTTTCTCGTCCTGCAACAACAGAAACAACAATTTAATTACAATTTCATTTAAAATTCAATTAAAAACTAGAAACTATAAATACAATTAACAATTTACGCGCAAAAGAGATTATAATTAGAATTGTAATTTGATATAAATATTTATAAATGCTGAAAAAACTGTTTTTTTTTTTTTCATTAAAAGCTTTTTTATTCTAAGCCATTTTTGTTTTATTTTGTTAAGGTCTGTTAGTTAAACAGCTATACTCAAGTCTGTATATGCTCTAATTCTCCGTAATAATATGCAACATTATTAAAGCCGCAGCGCTTTAAGGGCTTATGCAACAATTCGGTTAGTCCATCCGCAATAAGCCCAAATAAATATCTATATATAATGAGTTCAGCCCTTTGGGCCACGAACATTTTCATCAGCCATCAAACTATTGCATAATTGACGAGCGACAGGCAAAAAGCATTTCAATTTACAACAGCTTTAATCAAGCGAGTTAAATTTTTAAATACGCGCTAACCAAAAGCGGGCAGAAAAATAAGTGTTTTCCCCAGGCGCATGGTCCAATAACCAAATCCGTGCATTACAATAAAAACCAGCTATGGCAACGGCAACGGCAGCGACAAACAACAACTGGCAAACAATTGTAAAAAATGCATAAAGCGCACACTGGGCGTATGTGTAATTTACAATTAAATGCTTGAAATATTCAGCAGTGCACTAGCCGCGTACCAAAAATACCCAAAAACCCAAATCTCTGGGCGCTTAACTAACGCAGACTGGGAAACTGCAGGCAGAGGCCACAGGCTACAACAATCTGTGTGTGTGTGTGTGTGTGTGTGTACTTGTGCTAGTCGTGCCTGGCATTTCACAAATATTTTGACCGAACAATTTCCGGGTATGAACTGTGCGCAACTTGCAAGTGCAATCACAAAATGCGCCAAGCTGCAGCAACAACAACAATTGAAAGCAACAACAACAACGACAACAACAACAGCCACAACTGGCACAAAATTGCGACAGAAATGCGGTAAAATGAAATGGAGCAATGGCCAGGGTAAGTCAAGCCTGGGCAAGAAAGGCCAGCCCAGGGCACAACAGTGTAGACCAGGCCAGGCCAAAAAACAGGTCCTGCTAGCTGCCTCAGGGGCGTGTCCAAACTGCAGTCATCAATATGTATTGGGCAGGGAGGGGTAAGTGTAACGGCGAGCATATTACGATTGTGCAATGGTTTGCAGCAAAACTGAAACATCGATGACAGAATGGCATAACTGATTCCCTAATAACATTTTTGGCTAGATAGAAGGGGAGTTAATCGCGCAGGATTAACTTAGGAAGAATTGATATTAAAATGTTTTGATTTCTGATTTGTTGCATGTTTCATGTTGAATCTATCAGTCTATGTTTCACTATATGCGTGTATTTATATTTATATCTGTCTGTTCGGCTATCTGTGGGCCCGGCTCTCTGTCTCTCAGTCTACCTGTCGGTCTATGTGTCTATCTAACGATCTAAAACTTTGTTTATCTTTTTTTCTGTCGTTCTGCCTGTCTGCCTGCAAATACATCTTTCTGGGTATATTTTTATCTGTCTAGCTGTAAGTTCATCTGTCTATCCGCTAATCGCAATCTCAAATGCCTATCTCTGTATCGGTCCTCATATCAGAGCATCCATAAAGCCATCTGTCTATCTGATGGATCTGCTTTCTCTCAGAGACTTTTAGAAAGAAAGGACACGAAAGAAAGCGATACGTTGTGAAAGAGAGAAAAATAGAGAGAGATTGATTGAGAGAGAGAAAGAAAGAGAGAGTGAGGTATTGACATTAGACAGATAGAGCGACGCAGAGATAGATGGAGAGCGAGAGAGAAAGAGTGGAAAATGAGAGAAGATAGAGAGAGAGAGAGAGAGAGGTCAAAAGAGAGAGGCATAGAGACATATGGATTGAAAGATAGATATAGATAGAGAGAGAGAGAGAGAGAGAGAGAGAGAGAGAGAGAGAGAGAGAGAGAGATAGACAGAAATAAAAGATAAATAGAATAATTTAAGAGCTCCAGACACGAACTTTCGGTAATTTCTGCGAATCGTATACAAATCAATAATGTGAATTTTCATTCTCAATATTTCACATATATCTATAAATATCATCTGAAAACTCTGCAAATTTCAAAAATATCCAATCACAAACATAAAACTTTTCAAAGAAAAAAGATAAGTTATCTTTAGCAAAAAACTTTACTGCATTTGCGGAGTATCTCAGTGCATCCAACTTGACATCAGGAAAAGCTTATTTTTGTCTTCAGTCACTTATTTTTTTGTGTTTTTTGGGTGCTAACAAAATTGAACTGCTCGCAAATAAAAGCAAAAAAAATAATATAGAAGCGGCTCACGGAGTTGCTTTCAATTCAGGATGCGGCAAGAAGTGTGCACAGGACACGTAATATTGCGGTCATAACAAACGCAACAACAGCTGCAGTTCGCTCGCTCGCTCTCTCTTTCTCTCTCTCTCTCAATATATTGCTATCTCTCTCTCAATATAGCCATTACATTATTGCACTTGACTACAGCTTCCATTTCACTTAGTATAGTATATATACCACCCACAAGCTGAACCGCAGCAAAGTACGCTATGTTTTTGTCCACGCTTCCTGCTCCCCCGGGGTGTATGTATATGTGAATGTTGGTTTGTGTGTGTGTATGTGTGTGCCCAGCGTCAACCTAATCAAATTTCGTTTTTCAACAAATTACAACAGAAAATTGGTTTTTGTGCGTTCCGGTTAGTGGGTTATTACTGTGCTCGACTGCATGCGGCATAGCGGTTGTGTGGGGGCGCTGAGGGCGTGGTCAGTCGCATTATTCGCGTTTTGGTAGCTCAATTTACCAGATTGTTGCAGTCGCGCATTTTGGCGGTGCTTAGCGCAAACTGTTATTGGCTATTGTATGGATTGGCCAAAGCATTTAGCGTTTTATTACAATTTTCTATATAGCTGCAACTGTTATAAGAGTAAAAAATTCCATTTCGATATTTTACTTAAAATGAAAAAACTTTATTCCAACAGAGTTTAAAAGTATTATTATTTATGGAAGAAATTATGCTTTGATAATATTGTTATGCATAAGTAGGTAATTGGAATGGAAGGAAGCAGCATATCAATAACTGAACTGGAATGTCGGTAAATGTTTTTTTATTGTTTTTATTTATTTATATTTCGTGAACGGCAGCTGTGAGACAGTTCATGATTAAATGACATATCAAAATTAACATTTCAACAGCTTTAAGTTATTGATAACAGCTGCCACAATATAATTGTCGAAAGAAGTAGCAGGATTATTTGCTCAACTGCCACTAAGGTAATCTATTTAAATAGAACTAATGAGTAGAGAGTTGCGTAAAGGATATGGAAAACGAACAATATTCACAGCTTTACAGTGAATTTGACAACAAAAGATATATATAAATATTAAAAATAAAGAGAAATATATTTGGTATGTTAAACATTAATTTGAGAAAAAAGTGTTTGCGAAAAAAAAATATTTTAAAAATTTAATTAAATTATATTCAACCTGAAACTTAAACAGAAATTGCAAGCTTTGACAAATAATAAATTATTTCTTCACTCTATCTATTTCTCATAAACTCATTATCTAATAGAATGCCACAACTCATTTGGCCAAATGGCAACTCCTGCTCGCAGCTACCACCAATTATTTGGTTAACTTTCAAAGCATTTTCTCGACACCACACCACACCACACACACAGAGACACACATACTCCTCAGTCGAAATTCCTATTTGCATGCACATGTTCATTTGCAGAACTTTCAACACAATTATAAAGCTGAATGCGAGTAAAAAGCCAAAAAAAAAAAAAAGAGAGAGAACAGAAAATGAATAAAAAATTGTGCAGAAAAATATATGTTAAGAAATAAAGGCAGAGCAAAAAGAAAATTCCAGCTTCAAGTTTAATTAAAATAAAAATGTGGGCACAGAGGCATGGCAGTGGTAGAGCGAAAGCCAGACGAATGCGAAAATGTTAGCCACAGAAATTGTGGCGCTTATTTGTCGTCGCCTTCGGTGGCCTCTGCATTTGCCTTTGTTGCTGTTGCTGTTGCTGCTGTTGCATGCATGCAAAATAGCAGACAGTCCAAGGGGGTGTGGCAGAGTGGCTCAGTCGTATAGGCGCATAGTGTGCTACCATTTTTTTTTTTTTTTTGCGTGTGTTTGTTGTGTAGTGTAGTCGCGAGCATCGAGCAACAGACGTAACATAAACGAGGCTTATTTCCATTCAAAAAGCACCAGCGTATGCATGGCACTCGCTCTCTCTCTCTCTCTCTCTGTCTTTCCCTCTCTCCCTTGCACACTCTATGACTATTCTTTTCTCATTCACACTGCGCTCTTTCGCTGTGGCAGTTGTTGAATTTGAAATGAGCGGCAAAAAAAATAACAGCAACGGCAAACGGCAAAATTATTACACAGGCAAGTTGGCTCTGCCACGCCCCACGCCCCACACCGCTCCCGCATTCACTGCCCAGAAGACAAGTTTTTGGCTGGGCTTATAATTTGCATATATTCCATACACACACACACACGCACACTCCAACTGCAGCAGTTCATTGACTCGCGGCGCGTTCGGGGAATTTAAAAGCAGCGAATAAAAAAAAAATATCGCATAAAACGCGGCGCGCATTCCCCACGCACACACAGAGAGGCAGGCACACGCACAGTCGAGCCTAGTTTCTTATTGTCCTGTGCACTAAAAAAAAGGCAAGTATAACGCCTTGCTCCTTGCTCGAGTTCATTACTCATTTTCGCTGATATCCGTTGATATGGTTCCTCCCCTCTGGGCGCCACCCTTGGCACCCTGCTCTCTACTTAATCACTTTTCGTCCTTGTCATTGGCTCGTCTTATCTCTCGCTTACACTACTGTTCTTCACTCTCTCTCTCTTTCTCTTTCATTCTCTTTCCGTTTGTCTGCTGCTCATTGACGCCAATTAATCTGCGCCTCGCTTTGTCTGCGCCTTTTAATTAATGCGCCCGGGAGTTGTTTTTCTTGTTGCTTTTTGCCTTTTTCTTCATTTTATTGTATTCTTTTTTGTTCATTCTGTTGCTTTTTATTTGGTCTTAAGTTTCTTTTTTGCCCGCATTTTCTTGGGTGTTGCGATTATTGCCCTCTTTCATTTGTCATTTCGCATTTCCCGCAGTTGCACTTAATGTATTTATTTGACTTTTACAACAAAAATAGTATTAGGTGTTGCCTCAATAAAGATGAAGAATGAATAATGTCTGAATAGGGTTGTTTTAAGGAATATCTCAATTAGAAGTAGCTAATTAAGTGTTAAATGAGCTTCAAGATAGTGAATAATAGGTAAATTAGTTATAGGTTGTTGAATAAAATAAATATTGAATAAAACAATGATTAAGTGGGCATTAAATTAACAGAGAATTGTCGAGTATTGATCACAGCTATGTGATATAGTAGTTTAGCTTACTCATAACTGTAAAAATACTTTAATTTGCTTTTGTTATATACAATATCTTTGGTAGATATGCTATGCGAATAAATGCCAATAAATAATTCTAGTTTTTGAGTACTGTCAAAAAATATAAAATAAAATATATCAATTATTTTTTAATCTTTTAAAATACCTATGATGAAACTATAGACAAGATATCAGGGTTACCAATATGAAAAAAACAATACATTATGAACAGAACTTGTATATGCATAAGGTAACTATAGATATAAAACTTATTTATATATGTAAACAAATAACATCTCTCACATTTACTGAAATGTCTATTTCCTACAAGCTGCATCTAGATTTCAGTAAATTTAATAATTTATTTATTAATAATTTAATAAATTTTTAAAATTTAATTTCAAATTTATCATGCCAAAAATGATGTATTCTCACTACTCAAAACACAAGCTTAATTATATAAATCTAAAATATATTTACTAGAAATTTATAGAATTTGTTTTGAAAATCGATTTTCACAGAGTTGAGCGCATGGAACACGTGTGTATTTTGTACAGGTAAAAATTAATAGAAAATATGAGAGCCAAAGAACTTTTGAGGCATGCTACGTGCGCTTTTAAAATGCAATTAAATCGAAGCGTGGGCGGCTGGCAAAGGCATGGCCCTTTTGCATATTTTAAAAGCCAACAACAATCGAGTGTGCGTGAGTGTGTGTATGTATGTATGTAGTAAGCCTGCTCTCATCGAAGGCAAACACAGTTGCCTAGTGGAGGAGCTGGCAAGAAAATGAGAATGCGAATGGAGCATGGTTGTGAAAGGAACAGAAGGGAGGTGGATGGGGGCAGGCAGAGTATAGGCTGACTGCTTGAGGCTCGGGTGGAGGTAGGGCGTTTCTGGGCGGTCTACCAACATGTGTTTATGAGCATGAATAGCAAACATTTGAAACTCCATTATCAAAATGACAGCTGCCGGCAAATATTTACAGCGCGGCACACATATTATATGCCAAGACATATATGTGCATAAAATGTATATAATATATATATATATATATATATATATCTATATATATATGGAATATGTATATACGCTATAAACTCGATATCGAGCGACAACAAAGACAAAAGGCAATGCAAAGTGCGCTGCTGTGTGTATATCTGTATCTGTGTATCTGTATTTGGGCTTTGTATCTTTCGGGTACAGTTAATTAAATTGCGCTTTTATCAACAGCTAAACACACACACACACATTCATATACACACATACATGCACATAGCCCAGTTGGTAAGTGCTTAGCGTTGTTGTTTTTTTTTTTTTTTTCAAGGACTTGACTTCCACAGTGAAGTGTTTACGTAATGTTTCGCTGGCTTAGCTGCTAAACCAAAAATGCCATTGTGGCCCATAAAGCTCATCAATTCGCAGCCGGGCTAAAACCAAATGCGCCTTGGCCCGAACGCCCGACTGGCTTCAATGACAATTAGAGCCATTTGTTGGCAGGATTTGCAGTCAAACTATATATCTTGCGCTTTCCTTAGCCTTGGCTGCCAAGCCATTTGTGGCGACTCAGCGGCAAAGCAGAGAAATGTCATTAACTAGAGAGCGAAAATAATGAACTCAAGCGTTTATCAGCAAATCAATTAAATCTTATAAACTTAAATTTAGACTCAATGTGGAATTTGTTGATGTTGGTTAGGATTTTTGTTTCTTTTATAAGAAAGCATTTACCGAGGTTTGGGTATTTATATTATTATTGTATATTTATAAAAAATTGTTAGTCATTGCCGTAGAATTTAAAATGGAAATTTACACTATTAAAGTCTTAATTAAAATAGGTATGTAATATAAGTTAAGACAAACATTTGTAACTCATCATATTGTCAGTATGACTGTCTAAGAATTGTATACATACGAATATATTGTTTCTTTGTCGATATTTATCTCTAAAATTATATGTATCTCCATTGCCCACTTAGCTAAAGTAATCGTTGCGATACTAAAAACTTTCAACAAATCAATTTAAATAACAGTAGCATTTGGTATTGCAACAAAGGTTCTTGAAGAAACCGCATACGCAGACCAACTTCACTCTTAATAATCTATCATATTTTCGTTTTTATTAAAACTATATCAAACCTCAATTATTTGATTATGTATCGAAAACTTCTATCGTTGAATTTTGTAAAAATTACATATTAAAGCTCCAATATCAACATATTTTCTAAATCTATCTTTAACATTTACCTTCTTATATATACATTTCAACCTCCTGCTAGCTTGCCATTAGATGGATTTCTTGAGTATATTTTTTGCTTAGGCTCAAGTTGAGTTAAGATCATTTGAAGCGGAGTTGTGTCTTTGGTTGTCAAAGTGCTGTCCCAATTTGGGACGTTGTAAGAAAAACACTCGCAAAGGCCATTGAGGAATGCTCTGGACATGGCATTCTGTGTGCATATGTGTGTGTGTGTATGTCAGAATTTTTTTCGCCTTTCAAAGAGTAAAGCACACACATGATATATATGTGTATATGTATATATAGATGGGAACACTCGAGCTGCAGTCATTCGCACATGCAACAACATCAATCAAAGGGAAAGTGACTGCAGCTGTAGAAGCACCACATGAAACCCAAGCCAAATGCATTGAAAAATGTTGAAAACTATGCCAAGCATGTGTATGTGTGTGGGTGTGTGTGTATATGTGTGAGGTGTCCCGTTTAAGTTGATGAAATGCATGTATGGAGCGCTTGCCAAAGAATCTGTTTGGCACCTTTGAGCCACACACACGCACACATACGTCAAACTGTTAACAGCAAACGAAAACGAAGACAAAATTGACGCCAGTCTGGAATTAGGCGAACATTGCAAATGGACAGGGGCAGCAGGTGCACACGGGCTATAACTGTAATGGCAGCAGGAAGCCAGCAGGAGCCAGTTGTAAACAAACTGCAACATGATAACATTCTAATTTGAGAAACAGGTAAACAAAAGTGTGCTGCATAAAATACATAGCATACTTTTCAGGGCAGCTGCGCTGCGTTGCGACGCTGCCTCAGCATTGTTTGCACAGCTCGTTAGGCGTTTGTACGACTGGCTCTGGATGTGAGTGCATGTTAGAATTAGAGATGGCAATTTGATGAATGCATTCAACACAATACCAGGTTAGTTCAGAGTTGACTAACATGTGGGCGTACTTATTTTCTTTCTGTCAATGACAGAGATAGAGTTTCAGAGATAGAGTTTTAGAGACAGACTTTTAGAGGCATACTTATGTAGATAAACTTTCAGAATCAGCCTTCCTTTCAAAGACATACTTTCAGAGGTAGAGTCTCCGAAATAGACTTTCAACGACAGACCTTCGATGAGACCCCTGTTAGAGATGGAATTTTACAGAAAGATTTTCTGAGAAAGACTTTCCAAGACAGACTTTCAAAGGTTTCAATAATAGACTGTCAGAAGCAGACTTTCAGAGGTGGGCTTTCCGAAGTAGACTTTTAAGAAAGATAGATATTCAGAAAAACAGAAACAGACTTTTTTAGACTGACTTCCTAAAAGATAGAGTTTCAGAGGTAGACTCAATATAACAACTCTCTTCTTTTTTCTAAACACTTGGTCAGGCTGTTAGGACGAGAGCTTAGTTTCTCGATGCATTAAAGATAAACTTTCAGAGATAGATTTTCTGAAACGGACTCTTAAAGACCAATTTTTGGGAATATAGTTTTGCAGACTTTCAGAGGTTGATTTTCATGCACAGACTTTCAGACAAACTTGCATAGGTTCATCTAAGAGATATGCTGCTAAGAAGCGAGTCTTTTGAGCATAAATTTCGAGATTAGTATAACATTTCCTTAAGCATTAAGTATATTTGCTTGCCTTGTATGCATCATGTTAAAGAATCTATACAAAAAAGAGCTTAAAACAAATTATTTACCTGAAAGTTTCTAAAAAACTAAAAACCCTTACAAAAGATCACGAAGAACTATCAGCAATGTCTCGCCTTTAAATCGAAGTTTCCCACGATTTTTTAAATTATTCTCAAATACCTGTTGTCAAATCTCAAATACAAGCTTTCCTTAAATAGATCTGTCCAAAGAAATCTCTCCCGCCTCCCCATGATTCGTGTCACTTACATGTTACGTGTCACGCTCTCAACTCTAGCATATTGCTGAGCTGCAACATTTGTAGCACAATGCGACGCATAAATTGTGACTTATTCAAATGCAATTTTCAGCTATGCCGCACACAGAGTGACATAGACACACACACACAGACATACACACAAACAAACAGGACTTAATGCAGGATTCGTTTTCCGTTTTCGCTTTGTTTTGCTTTGTTGCATTGTTGCTGCATTTGGCTTTGCCGCATGCCCATGTCCTTTTACAGTTGACCTCCCAGGGGCGCAATTATGACATGTGCTTTGGCGCCTGTGTAAGTCACAAGCGATAAAAATGCATAGCTGATAGTATACAGGATAATCGCAGCTATCCTTGAGCAGGAGCATGACCCAAACCCCCAGCCAAATCTAGCTCCATTGTTCGGCACGCTCAGTTAAACAGCTTGCGTTGGCATCCTTAAAGCTTAATCACTTGGCAACTTGACAGATAAGAGACGTTGACTGTCTCGATGATAAGCAGCTGAATTGATGATGCTTTGCAGTCACCCACACTCGCTTATGCTTCCTTTCTCTATGACTCTCCCTCTCTCTCTCTGTCGGTGTGTGCCAGTTTTTTGTGCTTTAAATTGAATTGCAACTGCTCTGGGGACAGCCACGCTTGGCCTTTACACTGGCCTTGCCACGCCCACTAGCACTAGCTGCCAACAGCAGCAGCAGCAGCAGCAGCAGCAGCAGCACTAGGAGCAGCAGCTGAGGCAGCTGTCAGGTGTTAAATCTTCAAATTGCTTTGAGACCAGCCCCAAATACCCCGTTACACACACCCCCATAGTCCCCTTAACTGTTGCCCAAGCAACCGTGGCATCCAGCAGCAGCAGCGTGCACGTAAAATATGCAAATGCAGCTGCGAATGCAGTTAACACTTAAAATATTGCTAGTGTCAAATGCCTCAATATCCCTGGGGAGCATGTAATAGCATGAGAAAAATGGAAAACGAGAGAGAGGCATTTGAGATTGCGAAGGAGTGGGATAGAGCGCGAACGAAAAGTGCATAAATATTATGCTCAAGTGTAAATAACAAAATTTTAAATTATTTTGTCTGCTGCGAGCGAGAATTGGTCAAAAATAGAAAAGATTTATGTGATATTTTTTTGTGCTAGAATAAGGAAAAGTTGTAAGACTTATATAATGTATAAATGCATATATACGAGTTAAGTTGCATAACTAGCAGCTTAAAGATAGGATTTAGTTAATATAACCTACTAACTCTAACTAACTTTAGTCAAAGCTGCCTGTATATGAAAGTAAAACTTATAGCTATAGCTATCACAGAAGATATAGATATATAGATAGCTCATATAAGTAATTATTACGTATCTTCAGTCTGATTTGTATACCTATATATATATATCGTATTGTATAGCTGATTAGGAATTGAATATACTTAGCAAAAGCATCAAAGAGAGACAAATCTCTAAATATGAGGTATTGATTTGGACATTCCATGCTGTTAAATGCTGGCAAGAGATTTCTGTTCTGCTTAGGCATTTCATAGATTTAGTCTGAGTGAAATATAATTCTAGTATTGGCACCCGAAAGGCACTTTTCAAAATATCACATCAATTGTATCATGGCAAAGTGAGTATAAATACAACTCTTGTGGAGAAAACTTGCGAGAGTCATGCAAAGTTCTCTATTGCAGAAGCATGACACATACAAAAGCTATGAGATTTGTCGTGTAGCAAACAAATTTTAGACACTATATGTTAACTTTATTGCTTGTAATGAGTTCTCACAATTTGTTCTAAAAGAGAGCGACTTTGGCTGTCGTGCTGTCCATATGTATATATTTGCTGAGCTGTCGACGCACGAGCGTCTGCTTTAGTCAAATGATAATTGGATTCTCATTATACTCAAACTGCGAGCGTCGGCGTATCATGATCAAAATGTTGCGCTGAGAGGACCAACATGCATGTATCGAATAGAGAGCAAACGAATGACCACAATCTCTTTACAAATATAAATCTCGTTCAGAGCAATTGAGCTGACTGCCGCTTTTAACTGCTAATTTTCAAAGTAGCAACTCTTGCTGGACACAAAAAATACTATAACGTATTCTTCGACATATCAAATTTATTTATAACTAAATATTATTTCTAAGTAAAATGTATAGCTTTAAGCTATCAAACAATGCATACTTTGGCAAAGATTAAATATTGTTTATAATAATTTATTACAATAGTATAAGCTTTGAACCTATATTTAGGTAAAGAAGTGAAATTTTTACTTGGAAATATTGTCTGAAAAATATTGAATGAAGTTTCTGCGCATTAACTAATAATTAATAATAATTAATAATTAATAATTATATCATATGTTTCAGTTACGATGTTGATAATAACATAAGCTATAATGGCTTTCACTAAGAAAGATGATCTTATTTCATTATTAACAAATTATAAGTTATTTTAAATGCCCAGTAAGTAGCTCAGAGAGGAATATAGATATGAAAGCAAATATGAAGATATACATATATGAAAATATATATAGATATATATATATATATATATATATATAAAATATCAAATACAGTATTGATACACATGATATTTAAGCAAAGCTTCAATTTCACAAAAAATGCTTTTTAAGTAAAGTATTTTAAGCACAAGCAATATGAGCAATACCCCACCCACAAACACACACACACACACCTCAACACTTATACATTTCCTCAACTCACTTATACACTTTCATATTCTCGTTATTACTTTTGACTTTGACAGCCTGTCCGAACAAGAATCATGTTTTATATATATGCTAAATCTTAATACCTTAATCGTTTATGGTCGCATTTGAGAAATTTGCCACATTGATTGTTGGCGTTAATTGCGCCACATAATCAGGGATATTTACATGCATCATCATGCAGCAGCAGCAACACAATGGCATTTGCCACACCTAAGCAATTCGCAACTTATGCCTTAAATAAAAACTTTAAGCACCGCTAGCTGGCAGCAGAGACTCCCAGCCAGCCAGCCAGTCAGTCAGTCAGTCAGGCACACACACATACTTCGAGATGACGCGCTGACACTTTGCACAGAACATAAACTTTACGATGAAGCAGAAGCTGAAGCAACAGCAGCAACAGTAACAGTTCTTGTTGCATTGTTCTGCCCCGTGCTGCTTTACAGGGTAACTGATGGCTGTGTTAACACCCCCAGCCAGTTCCACTGTAACAAAATGACCCGATTTTCGCATTTTTATGCCTGGCACAGCAACTGTAATTGCTGTTGTTGTTGTTGCTGCTGCTGGTGGAGGAGTGTGTGCGTGCTGCAGTTTTTACTGCCAGCAATTTTTGAGTAACAACTGCAAAGAAGCAAGAGAACTAACTTTTGTACTGTATGATCAACGTGAAGATAACCTGCAGAGGAACTAGAAATTGTCAGTCATTCCTGAGAGATGATGGCCTTATTTTAATTAATTTTATTGAATTTTTGTTTCATTTGTGCACATTCTATGATTCAATCAGAATATTAATCAAGTAAACCTAAACTACCATTAAGGGATTAAAGCTCAAATCATTTGTATTAGTGCCTGATTTACAGCAAATTTAATGTGTGATTTGTGAAACCAAAATCTTTGTAGGTTTTAATAAATAAATAAGCTGAAATCAAGATCGAATTAATATCAATTTTTTCTAGTCTATTATATGCATGGATTTGGATCTTTAATTTATATATTTGTGTAAACAATTTAATTAGGGTTGTTCTTAAATCTTAACACTTAGTTCTCTGTAGCCAAGCTAAGATTTAAGGAAAACCACTTTCTCAGCAACAAACTAAGTTACTGGTTCCATTTTGTTTTATTTGAGTATGGAAATAACTGGCTTGTAATAAAAAATGTATCGATTTGTGGCAAAAAAATTTTGATGTAATTAAGTATGTAATTAATAATTAAATATATCAAAAAAATGTTTTAAAAAATAAATATTATTTATATTTTTATAAATATATGTAAATAAAAAAAAATATATATATAATATCTTAACACTTTTCTTGGCAACAAATTTGAGTTAATGTTACATTCGTTTATTTCTGAGAGTAAGAGGCTCTAGCAGAAAAAAGTATCTCAATGTCTTAGCACTTGTAATCTATTATTACAATATTAATCTAATAATAAACTAAAATCGATAAACCCGAGAGTAATACTCTAAAGCTTAATTGAAGCTATGAGATATCTACGAACAGACAGGCAAAACACGCTGTCATCTGCATGTCGATCAAGATAACATAGTTGACACTCGCTTTGTATGCTCAAGTCTAATACATACACATATTAAGCATACACTTTTGTTATCCATATTACAGGGTATAACAAGCCAGTGGCCAAAGCATTGTGCCGCATTTGTTTTCAACTTCATTTTGCAGCAGCAACAGCACAAAAAAAATATCGCAACTCGCAATTCGCAGCGCGCAGCTCGCAACTCGCACTTCATTTGGGCTCGCAACTTTTATGTGTGTGTGTGTGTATTTTAGCGGCAGGTGTGAACACAACACATGTGCAAAATTTTATTTATTCATTTTATTTGCATGCCACATGTGTGTGTGCCAGTGTGTGTGTGTATATTGTGAATGTTTTGCAGCAGTTTTTTCTTCGTTCTGTGTGTGACTTTTAGCGCGCGCCAGTGAATGCGCAGTTGTAGGCCTATTTTTATGCCTCGAGCAGCAGCTATCCCACTGCAAGCCCTACTCTCCATTGCTCTTCACCACTCTTCTGCACGCCACACCCCTTTTGACTGCGTGGCTTTCAGGCGCAGTGTCTTTTGTTTGTGCGCTCCATTTTTAGTTTGAATCCCAACTTTGCCCGGGACACAGGCAGGCAGGCAACAAACAACATGCACACACACACACACACTATAGAGAATCTAATATGAATTGAGGTTGTCTCACTAACAAAAGCAAACGCCTAGCACCCGACTTGATATATGTAGGTACAAATGAAGCCACCTTTGGCTGCCCTCTACGCAACAGAAACTTTGCTCCAATGAATGCAGCATGCAATGCCTAACACCCTCACACTCTTGCTTTAGCACATTGCCCACCTTTAGCGAAAGGTGCGAATGAGCCAAATGCCACATGCCACATGCCACATGCCACATGACGTTGCATGTAATTTGCTCGACACTCGCCTGGCAGGCGGCCTGGCAGGATGTGTGCGTCCTGTCTACATCCAGGCCAGTCAGCCAACCTGAGAACTCAAGCCAAGCTGTCATTCAGGGAACACACACACACACAAATACACTCACACACACACACCTACACATAGGCAAATAATTAAAATTTCACTTTCTTGGCAATTCACTTTTCATGCACAGCTCACAAAATGGTGTCATCAGCTTTTGTCACCTTCGTTTTTTCTATACATACTCCACAGCAAGAACTTTCACTTTAAAGTTGCCTGCTTAAATGCAAAGCAGTGGAAAATGGGTGCAGTTTGAGCGTGGCTAATCAATTTTTAATTTAAGTACTTAAGCGCTTAAAATGTTGAGTATAATAGGTTTAAGTGCAGCTGCATAGGCGAAAGAGGCGAATGAAAGCTGTTGACAATTTGAACTTTGAGTTTTGGAAAAGAAATTGTAAGAACTTAAAGAAATAGAAATTTGAATAGCGTACAGAGTGTGAACTGCAGGCATATTGAATTTATCTTAATGGAAACTATGAAATTTATTTATTTTGAAGCTATGAAGTAGTGTAGAAAGTGAAATTCAACTGATCCTCAATGAAACTATAAGAGAAACATAGATATCGTTCATAGTTGCATTCCTGATGCAACTCTATTTTAGTTTTCCTAACAAATATATTTTTTATGCATCTCACCTTCTGTATTTATTATTTAAACATTAATATTTCTTCATAAAGACAATAACTCAGTGAAATGTTGGGCCACTTTCATAACAGCTTAAATTTATTTAAGACTAAGAGATGTCCAAATAAGAGCAATAAAATAAGAAATTACGATAAAATAAAAGAAGTTTGAAATATTATATTCTTTTTGATTTTATTTTAAAGCTTCAGCTACTCCAATACGCATTCAAAATCAAGTTATTCTAATGATTGCTTCAACTTAACTGGCAATACTTCAAACGTAAGGTTTAATATGCTCACTATCTGTTATGTTTTGGTAACATTTTCAATTAATTCTTCAACTTTTTCAGCAATAGTCGTATTGCTTTTTTATTTATTTTTTATTTATTTATGATTAAATGGCAAATCATATTAAATATTTCGCTAGCAAAATATTTCTAATGGTTTAATCAACTACTGCACTAGAGTTACCGTAAGAAATACCTCTCATGTTGGGTCGTCTTATACATTACATTTTAATAGCTGGGGATCAATAATAAGCAACATTCTGTGCGTATTTTAAAACATTTTAAGACAAGGCAACTAAAGTCAAATGCAATTCTCTTTATCAAAACTTTTCAAACTTTATTATAAAAATATTTAGCAAGTTTATCTTCTCATTTATAACTTTCTGTAAATATTATAAATAAAAATTTGTAATATTCAATAAGCAACAAAAAAACTTGTAAAGAGAATTTCTATTAATTTCCTTTTCGTCTTATAACTTTATATAGAACGTACATTCTGTCATATCATTAAATAATTTATTATATTTTATATTTATATAACATTCAATTATATAGAATATATATTCATTCACTTATCATATCACAATATAAACCTTTTTTATTATTATTATTTTTTTTATATAAAAAATAATATAAAAAAAATTATATATAAAAAAAATAAAACTTGTACTTACCACATCGATAATTTGCATTAAAGTTAAACCAAAGCTTAATTGTAACGGGTCCGACTCGTTGAGAACCGGACGTTCTAGTGTATTATAAGGATCCAATAGATCATGTAACAGTCTCTTTTCATGATATCCTGCTAAGCAAACTGTAAATATAGAGAGAGAAACAAAAAGACAAAGATAAAGACAATGACAAAGATGAAAATTAGTTTTTACACAGCGCTTACAAAGCAACAGCAAAATTGACAAAAGAGAGTGTGGCCAGGGGCTAGCTGGGGGTATAGCTGCATACATGTATATAGACTGCAGATAGAGCTGCAAGTGTTTGCCGTTTGCCGTTTGCCATTTGCCATTTGCCATCTCACAATAGCACCGCAAATCAACATCAATAATTCGTGTGGCAAATGGAACAAGATATAGTTTTGTGTAGACGGGTAAAGGTCAAAGGGCGGGGGGATCTGAAATTTATTGATATGCAAAAGTTTACGAGTTTCTGGTTTTTGGTTGGTGCAACTTGGTTCAAAAGCTGATTCGATGCCTGTTCCGTTCCTGTGTTTCCACTTGCTATAGCATGCGGGCGGCACTGGCACTAAATGAAAGTTTTGCGCTTTTTGTGTTTTTTTTTCCCCAGTCTTTTTGTATTTGCCATATGTCTCTGTCCCTCAGCTGTACCCCTCTCTGCTCAGTTGTCTCTCTATTGTTCTGGCTTGCGCATAACAAAGGCAAACTTTTATTGAGCCAGAAAGTTTTTAACATACAAATTTTCTTGGTTGCCTTCTGCCGCTGCTGCTGCTGCTGCTTGGACGACTGCTCGCTTTCTTGGCGATAATAAATTGGCTCTGACAAACATACACACACGCACGCACCCGCACACACACACACACACACACACACACACACACACATACACAGAGTGCGCAGCAAAGTAAGTAACAGGAAAAAAGACTCATACGCCCCGTTATTTGTCTGCCATCGTTATCGTCGAATTATTTATGCATGCAAGCTGAAAACGAGCAAGAAAAACTAGAAATTCTCAGCCTCACTCTCTCTCTTTCCCTTTCTGCATCTCAATTTGATAATTTCTTAAGAGTTCTTTGCAGTTTTTGGATCACAAGTTGCCTTACTCTTGCTCTTGCTCTTCCTCATCCCTACACTTTTTTTGTGTGTGGCATGCCACACAGCGCACAATGGGAATTTCATGCCACTAAGTAGCATTCAGTGTCGGATTTGTGGCACGAGGCAAGTGCAGCGAAAATTGCGGCTGCGCTTGCTTGAGAATTCATTTTTAATGATTGCCACTTGTGGCGCCCACCAACAATCTCCGTGCGAGCTGCTGCATAGCTGTTGGGTGGGCGGCATGGCAGTAGCAAAAGTCTGTGTTAATACTCTGTCCATGGCTGTGTGATGGATTTTCATGAGGTAGCTGCCAGCAAAAGCCAGCAGCCAACTTGAAGTTTGATAATGGCATATTGATTACAATGCCATGCCAGCGAGGTAGTTAGACAGAGACATAGAAGAGGGCGACGTAGTGCTGGGGCTGCATTTTAATTGCACTCGATTATAATGCAGCTGAGAATTGAAAACGTTTTCGAGTATGACACCATGAATGGGGGCAGTTAGCTATTGGTTGAGCTGTTTGCGATAAAATTAATTAAAATGCTATTTCGGTATTCAAGTGGAAATTATTTCAGCTTTCTTAATTGCGGATCTGATAAGATTGCATTTTAATGCGAAATTAGAAGTTTATATGTATATATATGTATTAAATATATGTATATGCAGATATATAATATATATATTTATATCTATATCTATATAAATATTATATGGTATTTACCAATTAATATTATTTTGTAACTTAGAAAACTTGTTTAACAATTTCATCCACAACTGTGAAAAATTGTTTAAAAATGATTAATTTAAGACTGTTTTTAGTTTCTTTATATACTTCAAGAAAAACTATCAAAGAAAATGTATTTTATAAGGTCCAATTTCGTATGGGCTTAAGCTAATATAAATATTTTCATTAAGCATCAAACTGTACTTGAAATAAAGCCCATTTTATTTTTATTTATTTTAAGCTGCTTAAATCTTATTAAACTATTTTAATAAAATAACTGTGTATTCAATTTAATTTAAAAGTATTCCCAGTGCTGTATCAAATAAATAAATTCAAATGATTTTATTTTTATATGTAGGTTAATTTATTTATATTTTAAATGCTGTTTGACGTACTAGTCTAATATTTAAAAAATTATTGAATCTATTTAATTTATTTATTTAATTTTGTATATTATTTGGCGGTTAGCAGCTGCTTGTGCGTCTTGTCTACATATTTTCTACATATATAAATAAAGTGACGGATATCACGACAACCATAGTCGCTCGTTTAAGTTTAGCATAAACTTTAAAGAACTATCACAGTGCATTGAATTTATTTGTATTTAAGTTACAGCTACGTGAAAAATTTTTTAAATCTATTTATCTTTCCTAGCTTTAACTACCTCTTAAAAGGCAATATTTTCATTTAAAACTATATAAATAAACGTCCGTCTCTAACACTAAATGTAATTGCTCACGATTTGCATACAAAATGAACACCTTACGAAATTATGCACATAAATTTTAGTTTGTTTTTTGTTTGTTTGTTTTATTTTTTATTTTTTTTTGCTGCTGTGCTTAGGTTTAATACGCGTTTTAGTCTTTTGCCAGGCCAGACTCGGAAAATGGGGAAAATTCTTGGTTGCTTTTTTTCTCAGCTTGCAGCACGTTTGCATATTGCATTCTCTTTACGCGCCCATTTGCTTTGCATTTAAAATTAAAAAATTCTTAAACAAAATGCAGCGCCCGCAAGCGTCGCAGCTAACGAGCGCACAGCCTGACAATGGTAGGGCGGGACGCGGTTGGCGTTGGACATGGACGTGGGCGGGGCAGCTAAGCCTTTAAGGCAAAGCATTGACATCAGAACACAAAGCAAACAGGCAGCAACGGCAGCTGCAGCACCAGGAGCAGAAAAAAAAATTATAAACAGGGCCAACGTCTGATGAAGTGTCAAAATGAATGTAATAATAAAACAAACAGAGAGCGAGAGAGATAGAGAGCAGCGCAACAGGATAAAAGCGCATTGTATATTTAAAATCTACTTTTACACAGCTGAGTCGCTGCTGCTGCTGCTGCTTTTTATTTGCATTGCAGCCGGGCATAAAAAAGCGTAGTATACTTTTTTGGACAGCGCATTTTTAACAGGAAGCGCAACTAATGAATATGCAGGCGGATGCTTGAATGTAATTTGGCATTTCTTTAAATGGAAAGTAAAACGAAAACGAGCGCAGAGAAGTAGAAGTCTGGCGTCAAGTTGGGAAACAATTCGGAAAGATTTTAGCTTTAGACAAATTTAAATTTAATTTGAAAAGCAAATCGTTGAGCAAGACAAATGTTCGCTGAAATGTGAGAAACAATTACAGATATTTAAAAGTTGTGCTTTAGCAAAAGCATGACCCAAATTTGTGCCATTAAAATTCCTTGGAGTTGACTGCTTTGGAGAAGCAGCCGGTATAAGTTTTTTGGCATATTCTAAATGATTTCTTCCTCTTCTCTACAAATAAAATGTTATGTGAAATGTTCTATGAGAAGTCAGAGAAAGTATACAGATATTTAAAGATTGTGCTCGAGCAAAAGCTTGGCCCAAAATTATATTAATATAATAATTATAAAAATGTACATTGCAATTTCAATTCTCTTCTTTAGGTATTTTATATTCGATGCCTATAGATTTCTCTTTGCCTATTATTTTAGGCCTTCAAGCCACCTCAACTAAAACTTTATTTGCTACTTTAACTCAACGCGTAGATAGCTTTGCTCAATATGCAGTTTCGCTTTCAACATTGAAAGAGGAAAATGCTGTAAAAAAAACTGAGAATTATAAAAATAAAACTTTTTTGACCTAAACTTATTCAATTGCAATTCAGACAATGTAACTTCTTTAGGCATTTTTCCACAGAATTCCCAAAGAGTTCCGTTTGCCTGCCCATTTTAGGCTTTCAATTCAACTTAACTTTTTCTTCAAGCCCAATTTAATTTGAAAATCAACCTCGTAACATTGCTCGAGTGCATCGCACATATATTTATTCACTTGATGCTTATACACTTCACGCCCTTTAATGACTCCACATGACAGTTAAATGCTCTAGTCATGGCCTGTTTTGTGGCCTTAACTTTTGGCAGCGACTGTTGCCGCCATAAATTGCGGCCATTTTGAAATGCCTTTTCAATGGCTGCACTTCCGTTCAGCTGCCCGTTGTTGCCGTTGTTGTTGCTGTCTTTGGGAGGCTTCGCTTGTTTGTTGGCTGGCCGCATAAAATTGCAATTTTATTGCAGTGAAGCATGAAAAAGTAATTGCTATTTCACAAAGCCAGCGTTGCCACAGCGAGCCACAGCGTAACAATAACAACAACAAAAGACAAAAACGCTGCAACAGCTGCGCCAGGACATGGCCCAATGCCTGAAGCTCCACGATGAGACCAAGTCATTTGAGCCGGCTCGACTCGATTCGCCTAGCCTGGCCCACGACCGCAAAGCACAAGCCAATTTAATGCGCAAAAAAAAGTAAATAGAAAAATAAAAGGCAAAACAAACACAACAAAATTGGTTACAAAATGCAGCCCGCCTACCAGAGCAAGCAATAATAAAAACAACAACAAAACCTGCCGAGATAAGAGTTGATAAGGGGCACTTTAAATGCTCTATAGCTATATATTCTCTGTCAATATAAAAATTCCATATTAAATTTGTATATTTAATATGATAATATTAAATTTTAATCTGATATAGTTTTACTCATATTAAATTTGCGCATTAGCTTATATTAAGTATGAGAAAGCAACTGCTAAGACTGTTCTGCTTGAAGATGTTTTTGCTTTTTGTTTGCGATATTATCCTAAGAAGTATATACTTATATTCTTATTTATATTATTGTCTGGCTGTCATTCAATGCATATTCTTTTTTCTTTATATAAGTTTACATATTTATAGTTTGTTTCTTGGGTTTTTAGAATTTCTGATTTTGCTTCTCAATTCATTTCTTTGGGCAACACAATATAAATAATAGAAGATGTATGAAAGTTAATCTCCACTCTCATAAATAGATAGAGTATACATATAAATATTTATATATTTGGAATTATTATTTGAAAAATTTGTATATAGAAACCAAGTTTCTAAAATATATATAATTTTTAGATAAAACACTTTAATTTTGTATCAAAAGGGAACAAAATATTACTTCTAATTAATAATTTTTGTAGTGAAAAAAAAGATCAGTACTGATTAATTATGTTTGTTAGTGTTTAAATGATCCATAGATCCATAAGATTTATTAGATTAGCTAATAAGAATCTGCTGCCTTTTCAAATTCAAGACTTGGACACACTAAATGTCCAACTAGAATGCAAATATTAGTATCAAATATTCGTCAGAATTGTAATCGCAGTTTGGTAGTTCAAAGCTTGTTTTAACAGCCTTAGAGTAATAAACAAGACCCATTTCAACAGCTTAAGGCTGCTTATGCAATACAAAGAGACTATTAAAAACTAACTTGTTTTTCTGTTCCTCACAAGATATACTCCATATCTATTTCCTTTTCAGGCAATTACATACATTTTATTTGATCACATATGACCACTCGCCAAGTGAGCACACATTTCACCCCAAAGTCAATAGACTTCATCTGTAGAGAATGCACTCACAAAGAGCTAACAGTTCCGCCATTTGGCACTCCTGCTGTCCGTCGATATTAAAAATTGAAAGCAAAATGAAAACTGACGCGGCGCCAAACCACTTAAGCTGCTAAAAACCGATACAAAAGGAGTGAGCAAAAGGTTAAGAGGAATGTGAGGAGACTAAAGAGAATGAGAGGGCGGTTGGGTGAGAGGTCACAGCGCGCGACTCGTTAGACTTGATGGCCTGTCTGAGCAGCCATGTGGCTAAAAGCAATGCTGAGCACAGCGGGACAGCGACACCTGCTAATGGGTTCGAGCGCAACACAGAGAGAGAGAGAGAGAGAAAAAGAGAAAGATATAAATATAGACAGAGAGCAGCAGCGCCAACTGGATGTTGAGCATTTTAATAGCGCCAAGGTGACGCTTAACCATTCAAAGCTTAATTTATGCAATAAAAATTTCAACAGCCAGCCTAGGATAACCTCAAGCACACACACACATACACACACACACATACACACACAGACCTACACCCTAATTGGATACAGCTGGCAAAAGACAAGAGTATTTAATTGCTTATGACTAGCTCTCTGTGTTTTTCTTTCTCCTCTCGTTTTTTGTTTGTTCCTAGAAATGTAACCTGAGTCCCAGGAAAACTCAAAAAAATGGTTACAAATCGAATAAGGGCGAGGGGTAGGCGTGGCAACAAATGCCGTTAAGCGTTGAGTGGAGGCTGTCTGACATCCTGGGCGTGGCCTGACCCATCAATCAAACGCCTGCGTCCACTATTCAAATTATGAATGCTATCATATTTGATGATTGATTTCAGCACAGCAGCAAAAAAAATGTTGCGCTCCCATTGTATGGCAACCGAGGCAGAGACTGAGGCAATGTGTGGGTGTGTGTGTAAGTTGTTTGTGCAGCATGATGTGCCTATATATACATATATATGTGAGTGAGTGTGCATATGTTAAAGGCTTGCATGATATTCTGTTTTTCTTTCTTGTGTAAGCCTTTAGCTAATGATGGAAAGAAAGAAAAAAAAAGTATTTGACATTTAAGGGAAGCCGAAGATGAGACGTAGGCGCATCTAGATTGATAGAGCTAACAGCCGAATGACAGTTGATATGCATGGGAATTGTATAAGCGTATTTCACGCAGAGGTATGATGTATAGAAAATGTATATAAAATGAAGGTAGAAGAGTGCAGAATAATATTGGATGGCAGCAAAAGAGAGCAAGATAAAGGCAGATAAAGCAAGTTTTATATTTGAAAAGTAGACTTATAGCTTGATATAGAGATGACCCAATAAGAGTCATACTAATTCCGATAACTATGCTTCTACAGTAAAAGTTCAAATAAATTTCATTTTCCATTGGATTTATATGGTCAGCCAGTATATTTACAGTAAACTATATTTCTGTTATTATAGATTGTACTATAAATTTTTTTAGGACTGTATTAAACAATTTTCTCTAACCAATCGCTTCTATTCCTCTTCTCTTCCTCATCTCTATCAATTATTAAATTATCCCCATGCCTCAGCTTGCTTTATTCTCTAACGTTTCTCTTTGCTGTCAAACCCTTTCCACCCACATGTCACATATGTGACAGGTTTAAGTATTTCTTAACTTTCTATATATATATATGTATATGTATATATTTTTAAAAGCCAACAATTTGCTTATTCTCTCCCTCTCTCTCTCTATCTGTCTCTTTCTCTTCCTCTCTTTCTTTGCTGCAGCTCGTTAGTGAGTGGCAACAAAAACAACAACCAAATAGAAGTTATTAAAATCAACTTGGTCGCTTTTATTTGGCTGTCAAATGGCCAAACGAAAGAGGAAAAAGTCGGAAAGTCGGAAAGTCTGAAAGTCTTGAGGTTTCGCATCGTTGTTGAAGTCTTGAAGCATGCCAAAAAGCTTTCCGTAGCAATAAACGTCATAACAGTGCCACTTGGCTGGCCAACGGGGCGTATGAACGATGTCATAGGGCAGCTGCCACACACACACACACGCGCACACTCATACATGTCCACAAACAGTTATGCATATGCAGCGACGTTGACGCTGCGCAAAGTTTAAATCTGATTATCGTTGGCAGCCAAGGGGCATACACGCACACACACAGAGAGACAGAGAGAGAGAGAGAGAGAGAGAGAGAGAGAGACATATGGCAGTACAATATGGCATAACGGAAACGGAAGTGCTGCCATAAAATCATAAACATGCACACACGCACATGGACAGCGACAGTTGCTACTGCTGCTGCTGCTGCTGCATGAAACATGAACTCTGGGCACCAAAACAGACAGACAGAACAGCAACTTCGACTGCAGAGCCAAAGACGTTTACAAACACACACTCACACACACACACACACGTACAGAAAAGTGTGTGTGCATATATCATATAAGTGTTTTCATAGCTGGCAACAACCGCGACACGCAAAGCCCAACGACTTATTCCGCCTGGGCACAAATCAACACACACAGCTACACTTTGCCACTTTGCTGCACTACCCTGCGCCGCTGCTCAACAACACCTAAGCCGCACTGTGCCCATTAATAAGCTCAATACACGAGTATGTGAGTGGCAGACAGCAGGCAGCCGGCAGGCAGCGTCAGCTGCTCTCTCAGCCAATATATAAGCTGCTGCTGCCGCTGCCGCTGCCGCTATGCCTGTCAACCAAACCACCTTCGCCAACATTATAAATATTGTTGTCAGCGCTCGAAATTTGTAAGCTGCTAACAAAAAAAAAAAATAGTAAAACCCATTAAAAAGGATTTTTGGCAAACTGCACACGAAAATTTGCAACGCAAAATGCAAATGGAAAAGCCAAAGGCATCTCTGCAGGAGGCGTGTGGTTTTCCCTCTCTCTCTCTCTCTCTGTCTCTCTGCTGGCATGATAAAATATTTGCTAAAAGTATTTGGTGTCATGCTAAATTGTTGCAGCTAAGCGTCACACAGAACACTGTGCAACATAAACTGGCAACAAGCAACCGAGCAGAATATTTGCATATTTTCAATTTGATTTACTTTACGGGTATTTCATAAAGTGAAACATAATACGATTTTGTCTAGCATCTAAATTACTTGGCAATTTTATGTACATATCTAAGTGAAAACCCAAAATATCAGATATACAGAATGAACTTTCAAACCCTTGTTGCTAAAGAGTTATATAAAAAATCCAATTATATTTTTGAATCAATTAACATGTTTGGGAAATTCTAAACTATTTATAGTGTACAATGGTTCCGTCAGACGTCCGCCCTCTTGGCAGTCCATATGTGTGAAGTCTAAGCCAATAAGATAACAATATATATAAAATAATAATCTATAACTATTTACGTTTCAATCTATTCAATGTAAAAAGATGTCAAACTTCAATTATTAAATTATACCTCGTAAGTCTAGCTCTCTCTGTCAATCTCTCTCCCATTTACCTCATTTAATTTGCCCACGTTTCTCCTATCAAAATCGATTTTCATTTAATTATTTCTTTTCCAAGAATTCTGCAATTAATTCTTCAATTCTCACACTCACACTTACTATTAAATTTCCAACTGCTTCGTTTCTTTTTGTATAAGGATTATATTTATGCAGAGCATACGTTTAAGCGTTTTAAACTGTCTACACAATTCATTCAGGTGGCAACCGCTCAACCGCTGTCTTTATGTGGCTTGCCAAGCACAACAGCAGCAGCAAAAAAAAAAAAAAAAACCAGCCCTAGGCGCAGACGCTTTCAAGTGCCATAGACAGCCAGGCGACGGGGGCTGCGGCTGTGGCTGAGGTTGTCTCTGAGACTGAGGTCGGGCCTCTTTCAGCTGTTGTTGTTGTCGGCATGCTTCACTTGAAGCTGTCGTAAATGTCACAACTAACAAACGCCCCCACGGAACAAAAAAAAAAAGAAGAGAGAAACAGATGAGATTGCGCCCACCCTTGAGTGGTTTTATGTGTCAAAGTGACAATATGTTGCCGGCGTGCATTATGAAGTTGCCGCCGCCGCTGTTGTTGCTGGTATGCAGCTAAACAATACGACAGCTTGTGCGGCAACAGTTGTTGCCAAGTGGTTGCGACAACAACAACAACAAACACACAACTAAGAGGCAATGTTGTTGCTGTTGCGGTGCAAGTGCTAGGCACTTGTCTAAGATATGTTGTTAAGCGCATAATTGTTGTTGAGATTCACTTACCTTTAGCAGATAAATTCAAATATATCAATAAAAATATCCATGAGTGTTTATTTAGTCCGTTGATTAGATGTGTGCCGCTGCAACTGTTGCTGCTGCTGTTGTTGCTGCTGTTGCTGCTGCTGTTGTTGCTGCTGTTGCTGCTGATACGTTTGCAATTGCTTAGCAGCTGTAGTAGATAGGAAATAATGGCGGTGGTTGTGTTAGCAAGCGCTCGTAGCAATATTGCTGCTCGCTGTTGCAGTTGCAGCTGCATTTGCCACAATCTCAACGCCGGCAGCAACAGTTGCAATGCAATGCCAACGCTAATTGGCCACAGGCCATGAAATAAATTTATGCTGTTGCTCTCACTGTTGCTGCTTTGATTGCTGTTGCTGTTGCTGTTGCTGTTGCTATTGCTAAGTGTTGTTGCTGCTGCTGGTGTTGTTAGTTGTTTTCTTTTTCGCCGCCGACGTAATCTTTGCCGCTTGCGTGCGCACAGTCTTATGTTTGTGTATGTTGCTTGATTGCTGCCGCCTTTGGCCGCTGACAACATGTTGCTGTCTAGCTGTTGCTGTTGCTGTTGCTGTTGCCGCTGCTGCTGTTGTTGCTCTTGCAAAGCTCTTGCATTATATATAACTACATGCTGTTTCTTTGTTGTTGCTAATGTTGTGCTGCTGCTGCTATTGTTGCTGTTGCTGTTGCTGTTGCTGTTGCTATGGTGTTTTGTACTTAAGCTCTTTAGTTGCTGTTGAGTAAGTTGCTTGTTGCTATCGCTGTTGCTATTATTGTGGCTGTTGCTGCTGTGTGCTAATCTAAAAGCTAGTTGCTGTTGTTGCTGTTGCAGCCACAGCTCTTCATCATCAACTTCACTCAGCTTCAGTTGCGCATTTTTCATAGTCTCTTCGGTGTTTGCTGTTGACGATGCGCGTATATTTTATTTTAATCCCTTTTTCTCTCCTGCTTTATTCCTCTGCTCCTTTAGCTCTGTCAATTTCCCGTCCTGTTTGCTGGCTTACATTGTCTCTAGTTCAGTTTTCTTTTTTCTGTTGCTTAATAACTCTTAATTTTACAAAAATCTCTCAACTGGTTTTTCTTTTCTTTTCTTTCAATATATGGCGAGTATATGCTTTATTGTTTGCAATATTATTATATTGTTGTTGTTGTTGTTGTTGTTGTGTCTTCTTTTACTTTTCTTTCCCAACTTTGCTTTCTTTGTTTGTCTTTACAACCCAAAGAGTCTCTGTGTGTGTGTTTGGTTTTTCTCTTACAGTTAAAGTTTTTCCACTTCAGCTTCGGCTTTTCTTTGCTTTTTTTTTTTTTTGCTTAGTGCATTTTCATTTTCGTGTTTAAGCGTCTTGTAAATTATTATTTTATATCATTTTCTCAAGTGTTCGCAGCTGTTGGCTTTGTAAAATTTTCTTTTTTCTCTAGTTTTCCTAGTATATTTTATATATATATATATCTATATATATATTGCGCAATTGAATTGTTAGTTGCAGTTGTTGTTGTATTTGTTGCAATTGCAGTATTTAGATGGCAGTGCTTTGTAGCTCTTTGCTATTGTTGCTGTTGCTCTTTATTGCTGTGGCAAGACGGGCCTGTAAAATAGAGGAAAATAATTTCAAATATGTTAGATATAGTATAATACAAATATATAAAGAAAGTTGTATAGATATGAAGTGATATATATAGTGAAGTGATATATATAATATCTTAAATATTGTTATAGATATTATCAAACACCTTACATTGTCTCTATTATATTAAATGAATAAAAAACTAGTCTATCTTTCAGCTTTAATTGTGAGTAGACCACGTCCGACATGATTTGATAAAAATAATTATTATTATTTAGTCAATATTTAAATAATCCTACATCGCTGCTAAATGCCTCAACTTAGAAAAAAAGCTAAATTAGGTAGAATCAAATTTGTACTCAGATAAATATAAGTAACCTATAATCAGACTCTCTTTCCCGATAATATACAAAAGTTTTAAATTCATCAAGAAAGAATTTTAAACTATCTGATATTGAGCTTCCAAAGCTACAAAGTTCTTTGCGTGCATATGCTAACTATTTGATAAAGATATTATATCAAATGGCCGTCAGATACAACCCGAAATGCCAGCCTTTAGCTAAATATGCATTTCTGCTAACGAAGACATTTCAAGCTTTGAGCTATCAGACGTAAAATCAATTATGTCAACTATTTGGAGCAGCCTTGACTGATATACATATATATATATAGATAGATATATACATATATATCTTTATATATATATATATATATACATATATATGAATCATTAATATCTCATTTGGGTTAACAATTGCATTGAGTGCATTTCAAACGGATTTTGTGCACTAAATGCTGAGCACATTGAGCAGAATGTCAAAACTAAATGAACACACGCAGCGCTTTGTATTGCCAAACTAATGAAAATCGTTTCAGTTGCGGCAGCAACAATCTAGGCGAGGAGATATCGAAGGGTGTTGTTGGAAGATTTTGAGTTTCAATTACAGTTCAGAACTAATTAGTTTTGCTAAAACAATAAAGCCAAAACATTTTGCATGCTAATCGCTTGGTTGGAATTTGTGCAGCTGCTGCTGCTTGGACAGAAGAGAGCAGACAGAGATAGAGAGAGAGACAGAGAGAGAGAGAGAGATAGATAGTTATAGAGGGAACGGTGAACAGGTCGTTGTTTGACATGCTGGTCAGGCCTGGCAGACAGGCCTACTTAATGCTGCATGGCAAGCAGCCTTTTGGTCTGTGGCTCTCATAAATAATGCGTATGCAAACGATAAATGCACAAGTGCATCCTGGACGCCTGGCACATCCTGTCACTGTGTGCGTGTGAGTGTGTGTGTCTTAAGCAACCAAATGACCAAACGTAGCAGCTGCAGCAGTTGGAGCCACACAACAAATGCAAATGCTAAACTTTCAAAATGGCTTTGTCCGGAGTTTTTGGGCGTTTGGGCGACGTTGACGTTGACGTTGACGGTGACGTTGACGTTGATGGACATGTGCGGGGCATTTATGGCATGTCCTGCTGTGGCAGAACACTTGACAGCCAGCACAAGCAAAAGCCTTGATGCATATTCATAACCAAAAACTTGTTACATTCTGCACAAAACACAACTTTTGCATAAGAATAACCCACAAAAAAGAAAAAAAAACCGAAAACAAAACCAGGCAAAAGCTGAGCAATTGCAATTTGCCAAGTGGGGCCCACTACACTGCAGGTTGCTCGACGAATTTAGTAAAAGGCTTTACCAGAGCTGGGCTTGTGTAGGTTTATAAGTGCTCGCTCGTTGCTATATCGTCTAACTGTCAATTGTTTTTGAAAAGCGCATATATTTTTGGCTAGAGTGGCGATAGTTTTGCAAGGCAAAAGTAGAGACATGGGAAGAGAAAGAGGGCGGGAAAAATAGAGATATATATATAGACACTTAAAATGTAAGAAAGACTTGACAAGCCATAGACAAATTTGAGAGGTAATCTATATTTTGAGTGTAACCTATTCTTGTCAATGTTTAGCAAATAAGCAATATATACAGTTGCGGTCAGTAAAATAGTAGTGCTGCACGGCACAACACAAAAACCAAGTAAAACTATACTTTTCCCGATGGAAAATAAAAAGTTTTATATTCTTTGTTTAGAATAGAATGTAAAGAAAAGAATTAAGAAAAAATCCCGTTACTTTTGGTCATATTTAGTTTTTTTTGACGATTTTAGAGAAATGCATTGAAAATCGACCGATCATTAAAATAGTAGTGGGTATGAGAGCTTAAAAAAAAAAATTAAAAACAATATTAAATTTTCAAAAACCGTATCCATGTGAAATGTTATTAATTATATTATATTTTAGTAATTTAAATTAATTAGAATTGCAATTTTTTTTTAATTTAGTGGGCAGAGGAAGGCATTGGTCTGCAGAAGAGAGATTTTTACCTGTTAAAATTTAAAATCTGGGTAAAATTTAAAAGGCAATTGAAAATATTGTTGGGTGCAGAGCTGTTATGATATTTAACGACCCTTACTATAAGAAGAAGCATAAAAAACCAGGTTTTACCTTTAAAACCAGCTTGGAAGAGGGTAGACAAAAGGTGCGATATGCAAGGGTTAGTCCGTTAGGTTCAGCAAAAAGCATTAAAAACGAATTTGATCAGCCAGTTAGTGATGTGACAGTTAGTAGTTGATCTAAGCAACATAATTAAATTGCCAAAAGTCCCAGGAAGTTATCAATTTTCACTAAAAAGTACCTGGCCAAAAAAAATTTAATTTGAGAAAATTCACGGAAACTGGCCCATCACTAGGTGGGACCACTTACTGTGAACGGATAAGACCAAAATTGTTCTGTTTGGTGGGAGAGGCTCTAGATAGTACGTACAGAGACTACCAATCACGGAACATCATCCCAAGTACACTCAGAAGGTGGTTAGTCATGGCGGTCGGACCACCATGATTTGGCCTTGTTTTTCATAGGCAGTTTACCCCATGTGATAAATGGAATCGTGGACAAAAATGTCTACATCCATTTATTGAAAAATACAGTGCTACCATATACCAGTTGAAAAATGTCTTTGAAATGAACTTTCCAGCAGGATAAGGACCCCAAATAGGCGAGTCCTTTTGCTTAAGATTGGTTTGCGTCAGAAAAAATCGTCGTAATTCCATGTCCAAGTCTGTCCCCAGGTTTAAATCCGATCATAAACCTATTGGGGGATGTTAATAAAAGTATGGGAACTTTAAATCAATCGACTGCGCCAAGTGGTTCAGGGGGCGTGGCACCAAATCCTTCTGAAGCGGTGCCGGGACCTTATTGATTCCATACCACGCAGGTGACAAGCCGTAATAAAAATTTTTGGATTCAAAACTAAGTATTAGACCCTAAAATATGTTTTAAACATAATACATGAAGTAAGACTAATGTTAAATAGTTTTTTTTATCTCTTTTAGTATCCACTACTATTTTACTGATCGACCAAATTTTGAGAATTTTCCTTTTTCAAGCCCTGAAACTCACATGTTCTAAGATTATAGCAAAAAAACATCTGAATTAATAAGAATACATGTTATTCTTAATATTCCTTTAAAATTGCATTAAAAAAATTGTGTTTATCACTAAATTATGACGTCTAACATCTAGTGCCCAGGCGCACTACTATTTTACTGACCTGTATATATATATATATATATATATATATATATATATATTTATATGATTTCGCATTCAGCTTTCCTTTCTATGACAGCTACATCATGTAGTTACTATGATAAACAGATTGAAAATTGAATCTGGGAGCATTATGGCTATGGGAAAATGCATGTATCAAACAAGCCAAGTCAGTTTAGTCCTGCTTGTCTGTTCATCTGTCAGTTGTACACATACATAATGTATATAATGTAGTATATACATACATATGCTCGTTAATTAAAACTTATAAATGTTAGACAATTTTGATATTCTAAACAAGCTTCCTTCTCTGCCAGTCGCAAATTAAGTTTGTTTGTCAAATAATCGGTAGCTTTCATGAAATCGATTAAAAACAATAACAAGCTACAGTAATTTGAGCAGAGCTCAGAAGTTTTATGAGTTGCAGCTGACAGAAATAATGTGTAGACAACTTGCTAGATACTCTTATTTGTAGAATCCATTAATTTAAGAAAAATATTGATTAATGATTAATGATAGACTTAACTTAAATTGAATGAATTAAATTTGTATATATAGAAATAAAAGTATTTTAAAATATATGTAAATATAATTTTAAGCTTTAATTTCTTTACATTTAAATAAAATAATTTAAAACAATTTAATTTAAGAACCATTTTAAATCTTGTATCTCTACTTTTAAGCTGTACTTTATATAGTGAAATTTAAATAAACTTAATACATTTATTTCAAGAACTATTTAAAAAATTTTGAAATTATGATCAGCTTTATACTATAGCTGTATACTATATTTGTAGTCTCTATCCTATATACAATATCTTTATATTCAGTTCATTTGCTGTTCACATATAACAAATCAATATAGTAAGCTAATTATGCCAACCTCGACATAGGTATTGATGACACCAAAAGAAACAAGCACTATGAAACATCCTGTTAATCAAATTTTAATGTTTTAAACACCCAGAGAGAGAGAGTAAGTGATAAACAGAATGAGAGAAAAAGAAAGAGAGAGAGTAACGTTAGCCTGGGCAAGCTATCAAGCCATTGTCAAAATCTCGCATGCAACTGTCAGCTGCAGGCCAAATTGAATGAAAATGAAAATAGTTTTTGCAACAAGAGCAGCACAGCTCCTACTCCTCCTGCAGTTGCAAAATATTTTGCATCTTCCAGCTGACAGTGTAATATGATAAATGTTTTAGCTCAACTACTTGGATAGCTGAAAGCAAAAACCTTAGAGCTGACAAGAGAGAGGTAGAACGAGGAATATTGTTATACAATCCGATTGGCTGTCAAAAAGTTGTATGCAAATGCGTTTTGTATGCAAATGATTTTGCTGGCTAATAAACGAGAGCATTCAATTTTGGTTTTGAATAATTTGCCGAGACAACAATCTGTATTGATACAAATTTTGTGTAAAATGCATATTCATGAATGGAAACTGGACGTTCCATGTGGACAAGCTAAAACAAATTGCTGTCAAATTAGCTGCTCTATTTCTCACACTTTATCAGCGCACTTAACTTGCGTTCACTAAATTCTTGTCACATGCAAAAAACAACTTGAAAAGCCGCTAGACAAATGGCTGTGAATAAAACCAGGCGTAGTTCGTGCAGTTTGTCATCGGGCTCTCAACTTTTTTTCTCTACTTACAAACGAATGCTTGCCCCGAAATCCACTTGTACAAATATTAATTTTCCACCACTGTCGCCAGCGCTCTAACAACAGCCGCAGCGCAAGCCCAAAACATGGCTAAGAACATTTTGCACATAATTCTTTCCAGCCGCAAAATAATAAAAAAATATTTAAAAAAAAACCAACTTAAGAGGCAAAAAAAAAAGGGAAAGAGGCTGAAAAAAAACTTTTGCTGCACACAAAACGAATTCATAATTCATTGAGCGAGACGCAGGAAGTAACGAAAGGGAAAGATAGGGCACAGAGAAATGGGCCTCAGGGCTTGGGACCTCAGCTAAGAGTTCTTCTACTGTCCGCCATATCATTTATGCCATGCAGCCCTAAAGTGTGTGTGTGTGGGCATATATATACCCTGTAAAGAGATAGCAGGGGTATGCGAGAGATATGCTCACAAATATCTGCCAATAATCGAAAGAATAAGACAGCAAAAAAAACTTTAAATAAAGCTGAGACCGACAGATCCATAATCGGAATTGTAATGAAAAGCAGATCAGAATGCCTAATAGAAGCTTCTAAGAATCTAGCGATAAATAAAATAATTAAATATATTTTCTAAATTGATCTAGGGTACTTTTTAGTCTCTTTGCAACTTTATAATTCTTTTTTCTGTTTCATTTCTTTCTTTTTCTTTTTTTTTGCGCTTTCAACGATGAAAATTAATTTGCTCACGCGCCAGTCGAGAGTCGCATAGCAGGCGTTGCCGCTCAAAAAATTGGTTTCATCTGCAATGCGACGCGGTTCGCTTAGCCGCAGCGTCCACATTTCAACCACACCACAGCGCACAGCCCCAGCCAGAAATATGCGAAAATGGCGTCCATTTTATGCACACACAACTCGTGCGGCGACCAGCGCATAAATTTCATAAAATTTCATGAAATTCCATACATCAATATAACGATTCGAATAGGGGCCAATAGGGCCACCGAATATCTTTATATATGGACATAAAGGGCCTGCCTGGCGGCGTGCACTTCAGCTGATTAGGCAAACAAGAGGAAGTCAGTGAGTGAGTGAAGGCTGAGAGAGATAGAGCAAACGCATCAACCCGCACAAAAATGCAATCAATTTATTTGCAGCTGCATTACAACACGCGCCGTATGCGCAATAATTTTTTTTGTTCTACTTGGCAAACAGCCAAAAAGAAATAGCCACGAAACGCGACACCCAGTTTTGGCCTGTGCACAGGTGCAAAATTAAATATCTATACATATATATATATATATATATATATATATATTTTGTCTGGCCACCAAGTGAACCATCAAATTGTCTGTCTGTAAGCGCCAACAATTTTACCTGGCCCTGGGCGCGTCGCTTTTATGCAACTTAACGTTCTCCTTTTATTTTGGCCAAGTTCAATTGCAGTTTAAACGTTGCTCTGTGCGCTCTTCTTCTTATCTTTTGTGGCATTCTAAAAGTCCGACATTTCGGCTCTCGACTGTCACCTGCTGCTGGCCCTCAAGGCATTTAGCAAGCTGCAATTTGCTGAACAAACATGTTTATTAAGTTGTGCGGCAGAAGTGTTTAGTGGAAAGGCACGGCAGTCTGGAGAGTTTAAGTGAAATGGAATATTATTTTGAAATTTATATAAAAATATAATGTGCCATTGACATAAAAATTATTAGGTCTTAATTACTAGACAGAATACGTTATATTTCTGTTATATTTTAATATTATTTTGTGCTCTGCTGTCTTTGATAGATAACAGATAAACATCGAAACATGTTAGCTTATATTCAAGTAATAAATCAAATGAATAAATAATGAAAATTTAATAAACAAAATAAAATAAAATAAAATAAATTTTAAAAAATAAATAAAATAATATAAAAAATGTATACTACTTTTAAATAAAAAATTTTTGAAATAATTCTTTATTTCATTTAGCAACTTTATCTAGATAAGTTTCCCATGAGTTCAAGTATCTTAGACAACGAATCCATTAGCATAGAGAATCTTATTACAGGCTAGATCATGTATGAAGTAGAGCTCTGCATAAATAGCAACAAAAAAAACACGTTTCAACTGTAAAAAGCACAAAATGCGTTGAGTGAAATTGAATGCAAAGCAGAACAAGTTGGATTGAGTGAAAGCGCTCACGTAAGACTCAGCCTATAGCTAACAGAGTCACTTGAAAAAGAGTGTGGACGAAGAGAAACTCTCCTTATATATTTTTTACTTATTAAGATCAGAAGTCAATATAGGCAGGACAGCCTAAAATTCGTCTCAGTATAAACTTTTATGTCTAGAAATATTTATAAACTAGATATAAAATATTAAGCATTTATCCAAACTGCAGCGTTTCCAATAGTATAACAATAAAATGCGCAGACCTTGAGAGAAGTATCAAAGAGAAATTATAAGTCTACATTTAACTCTCTCAAATAATATTGTTGACTATTAAGTCGACTACCCAACTAAAACATAAGCCAATAATGCTAGAGTGAGTGAAAAAGCTGGTACAATATAATACAATTGAAAAACTTTCTCCATAAAAACCTTCCCTCCCATTACATCAATCTGCTCAACTACATAGCTTCTGTCTCAAACCTCACTCAATTTAAAATATCTTCAGCAAGAGCTTTAAAGCAGCATCATTTAGATAAACTGAGCACATCTTCTTCTTCTGTTTTCGGCTGACTGTCTACAAAATTCAATTTCACAATAATAATTGAAATAATTTACCTGATTTATGCCAAAATATTTATCACTTCGCTTAACCATGAGCCAAGCCATGGCTGCCCATAGCAACCACAACCACAACCACGAGCTTGGACTAGTAAATTTTCAATACATTTAAGCTGCCAAGTTCTGGTAAGATTAACGCCATGTCCTTTGCTGCCCAACTGTTAACACTCTTCTGGCCATCTAAAACTGCTTTTGACCCATTTACCCAGCAGGCGGCAGGCGGCAGCAACAGCAGCGGCACGAGAGAAAAAATGTCAACGTGCTGAAAAGTTTGCACAAAGGCAAACCAAATAACAATAAGAACAACAAACGAACCCTTTTTCCTTTGCCTTTGCCTTTGCTATCGTCCTGTCGAATTAACTATAAAGGATTATATTAGCAATATTTTATGTGATTTCTTAACGGCCCTCCACTAAATTTTCTGCGTGCGGGCAGCCAATTGACATGGAACAATGCGACGTGTCCCACGCAGGCCTCAATGCCAGTCCTCATGTGCCCCAATATACTGATAGCATCTTGCCACAGCCAACAAATGCGACAGTGTGTCAGTTGGCATGTGCGGGTGTGTGTATGGGAAGTGTGTGTGGGGTGTGTGTATCAGAGAAGTCGGACTCTGGCCATTATGGCATGTAATTTATTTCTGCACTAAGCAGTATTTCTATGGCAAAGGGATTTGTTTTTGCTAAATATCCAGCTAAAATATGATTATCTTTAAAAGGGATTATTCGTTTTTAGATACTCTTTAATGTTTTTTATGCATAGTGTTGCCAAAGTTGATTTAAATTAACTTTAAAATTATGAATCGAAATGTATTCAAACTTTACTTATGTTTTCTCTATAGAATTTACGAAATATCTTTCTGCCGACCTTTTATATTATTAGTTTATGAGTTGTTATCTCTAGGAAAATATACCTACCTACCTTTTATCATGTTTTTTTTTTAAATAGATTTTTTAAAAATCTACTCAAAATGTATTTATTATATCTATCAAATAATTTATTGAAAATTTCGTCTGACCTAAAAAGGTTTTATAACAGGGTATCATACGCTATAGTAAGCAAATGTATTAGCTACTGATATTTTGTATATTATTTCTTGTTTACTACTAAAATATACTTTTAATTTATATTTTTTTTAATATTCTTATTTCTAGGGAATTATACTTTAACAACTCTCGAAATGATTGAAAAACTTAAGCAAGAGTTTTTCTAATATTCCACTACTATAATTTAAATTGTAGTTTTTTTTTCAATACACCAAAAAAATGCTGAATATAATCAAATATACAAAATTTGTAGTAAAATTAATTACAGAGTATCTTCTAGCCACCAATTTATATTACATTTTTTATTTTTCTGCTGGCAGTCAGCGTTTTTATGATAGTCACTTATTTTTTGACTGGATCGAGCGTTGCTTTTCCCCATTTTCTTCATATTTTCCCACTCAGTTGCATTGAAAGGGTTTTTCTTATTATTTGTTACTTTTTTTCTGCTCAAGCTAGTTTGGCAAATGACAACTGAGTCATAAGCTTTTTAGCTGCTCTTGCACTCCCTATCCACTGCTTCTCTCTCTCTCTCTCTCTCTCTTTCAGTTTTGGCAGCGTGTCATTTTATGTTCATGGCCTGGTCCATTAAATTGGCCATATTTTTGCGCATAAACAAACGTCGCATAGTTCGCGTCCTCCCCAACCTCTCGATACTGATCAATGAGCTGGAAGCATATTCGCTGGCCACATTCTGGAACCGCCCTTAAGTATATAGTTCAACATATCGAACAATGCACAGCTTATATGCGTACATAAAAAGCTGTATAGAAATTTCATATAAAACAAATTGCAGAGCTCAGATTTTCATTGGATATTTGCTTTCAGCTTTAAGTTGTCAAATTGCAAATTGTGGGAGCAAGCAAAGAGTCTTAAAAATAAGTAATAAATTAGTTTGTAGAAATATTACCAGTTTTTAATTATCACATTACTGCCCAGGCTTCTACTGAGAATGTTCACTTATTTTTCATTAAATTTAATTTCTTTTAAAATATTTTTTCAAAGAATTAAAAGAAATTAATTTCATCAGCCCTTTTTTTTTATCGTAACTAGTTCCTTTAACGTCTTTTATTTATCTACTTGACAAATGTCCAAGTATTTATCTCTGTTTCAATTCTGCTTACTAATCTCTTAGCGTGGCACTCTCCCTAATTACGCACATCAATTGCTGCTGTCTAGGTAATAAAAGCATTCGTTCAGCATTGTATTTCCCCCTACTTAGGCGCCTTTAATCAACTCGTTGCCAGGGTCAATGCAGCAGCTACTTGAACTGCATTTCAATTTCGCCTGCTGCTCTTGATTTGAAGATGTTTGGTTCACGTTTCGATGTATTGGTTTGCACTAGATTACAGGGTATTGCTCTTGCCCGGGCAATGGGTGCATTGAACGCCAATAAAACACGTTCACGTTCCGTCGCTCGAGTCATAAAACAATTGTTTGGCGTCGCATTTTGCATTTTAAATGCAAATAAATTATTTTTGTCGAACGCACATGGCTTTAGAAGGAGACGAAATTTATGACCGGACAGCGTGGGACAGTCGACGAGGGAGGGAGGCGTCATCATCATCATCTATGAGGCAATGGCTGCAACAAACATGACAAACATGTCTCATGAATATTTGCCAGTTGTCGCTGTCGATGTTCGCATGGAATTTCTGTCAAGCTGTTTGTCGATTGTTCTTGTTTGTTTGTTTGTTTGTTTGTTGGTTGGTTGTACACTGTCTATTTGATGCTCCTGCTGTGCTGTGCTGCGGTTGCTTTTGCCTGACAGCCTTCAGCAGATATATGGCTGTATGCATGCATGCATATTAACGGGCAACACTTTTGCCAACCACAATGCCCTTACGGCCATACTCTCTGTTGTCCTTTTCCTTTATATACGGCATATATGTAGTATATACTCTCTCATAAATCCAGCTTAAATAATGCATATGCCTGAATTACATTAACATTCACACTCTCTTGCTCCGTTCTGCCTGGTGTCAGCTGTTGTTGCATTATTTTCTCACATTTCTTTCCAATTTACTTGACAATTATTTATGGCACATGCTCTGTCAGGGCTGCAACTGCCAGATACGGGTGTCAAGTATGCCAAAAGATATTTATGCCCATTAATAAGCAACATTCAGGTTGTTAATTAATGCAGCTTCACACACAAATTGGTTAAATATCAAAGAAACAATGAAACTGCATCGCAGAACTGATAAACATTATACATATTTCAAATAAAAAGCAAAAATCAGTTGCAATTGCTGAACAGTTGAAGAAAATTAACAGAAAGGCAACAGAAAAATATTTTTGGAACAGATCATATCAAAAAAAAAGAAAACATCTTTGAAGAACTTGTGTTCAAATACAACCAATTTTTATGCTCTCACCAAGAATTTTTCCATTAGCTTGGCAAATGAAATTGAATGTGTATAAAAATAGTTATAGCTCATTTTGATTGGCAATATTTAAGCATGGCCCTAAAAGCAAATAGCCAAAGCTTAAATACGACCAGAATTTCATTTCCAATGCCCAATGGCTACAAAGCCAAACAAAAAAAATATATAAGTGTATGAATAAAATTTAGCAGCTGCAGTCATAAATAAACATATTTTGTTACCGATTAACCAGCCGCAAAATAGCCAGCAATAACAACAACAACAAGGGAGGGCAAAAGAAGCAGGCCAACAACATGGTCAAGACTAGCAGCCATTTGCCTATTGGCACAACATATGCACACTCACACACACACACACACACATTCACAGCGTCTGAAATTTATTTCTGTACACTCTATAAGGCAATAGGATTAACCCTTAATGCGCAACAGCAATAATTGCCATGACGGCAACGTTAGCAGCGACGCCGACAGCGACGTCAGCTGCGACGACTTAATTTTTAGCACAGGCGGCAACAACTTGACCCATATTTCCAATGCCCACCCCGCCACACACACACACACATACACCCACCGTTGCCTGCCACTTAAAGCTGCTCACACACAAACACTTCAGTTGCCAACCCTCTACCCCCTACCACTGCCCAGAAGAAATCCCCCATTCCCCGCCCATCAACCAATAAATTTGTGCACCTCAGCAGCCAAGCCCCCATATCGCTCGCCATGCTAGCCAAAGCTGAAAACTGAAATTTTTGTCGTCGAAGCGGCAAATGAGCTGGAAGCGTGTATCGAAATGAAATGAGAGGATGGGCAGCCGCTAGAGCATGGGTGCGGGCTTGAATGCTGCAAAATAAATATGTATGTACACAAATAAACGAAACGAACGGCAAAGCGAATGCCGAAAAAGCCAGCACAAGATACAAGGCAAAAGGCAGAAGCAGGCAGCAGCAGCACCAGCTGTAGTAGGAGTAGATGTAGGAGCTGGTAGCTGGGAGCGGTATTAGTAGTAGGGGAACGGAAAGATGCGCAGAAAATGGGAAAACGACTGTGTGGAAATTTGCAAAGCGGCGGCGCACAAAATAAATTAAGTAAAAATAAATGTCACGATGCGAAAAATACAACAGCAACAACCACAACAACAGCAACAACAGCAGCAAAGGCAAAACTAAGAGCAGTCGCCTAGAAAAGCGAAAGCAGCAGCAAGCAAAATATAACACATACGCCGCGTGGGCCATGCCGCCTGCGTGGGCGTTGCGCTGCTTTTTTAATGAGTTTTATTAGGCTGGGCAAGTAAAAAAAAAAAACAATAAAAAAAACACGCATAAACAAACAGTTAAAGAGCGAGCGGCACACACACACACAGAGGCACAGCTGACAACAAATCGAATTAGTTTTGTTGCCTTTGCCACAGCAAAGAGAGCGCGCACTCTACTCTTACGCTCGCAAGTTCACTCATTCACTCGCTCTTTTCTCGCCGTCTTTATCTCTCTCTCTCTGTCGCTCTCGTTCACTGTGTCACGAGTCTGGCAAAAAGCTCGCAACAGAATTTATCCCTGGATGCTGCTGGAAATTCCTTTTGCTGTTTTTTCCTCTTTTTTCTGTTTTTTTTTCTTTCTTTTTTTCTGTTGCCTACTTATAGGCCTTGTGGCACGCATAGAAATGTTAATGTTTGTCCTCCATGTTCAGTTTCGAGGGCAACTGCGTGTAAATATCTCTCTCTGTGTGTGTGCGTGTGTGTGTGTGTGTGTATTGGTATATTGTTGCTGGAAGCTGCACGCAATTTCATTTTGATTTTGATTGCTTTTGTAGTTGCGGTTTAACAAACAAACTTTATAGGGTATATCTGTGTACATACATATATACATTAATATATATATATATATAAATCTGTATATATATATATATATGTATAGGTATCTCCTGCATGTTTTGCACATATTAAAGTGCAATAAATTGTATTGTCCATGTTATTGCAGCCCAACGTGCTACGCAGCTGCATTTTATTAGAATATTTCTGGCCTTTTGTTATTCTATATAGATAATTTATGCTGTAGAGCAACTAGGTCAAACAAGCAGCAACAGTTATGAAGAGTCTTCTACAATATTTTATATATATATATATACACATACCCAAACTTAAAATAACTACGTGTTTTATAGCAGGGAATACCCAGCTAGCAATTACCCTGAACCTTACGCAAAGCTGTTTTTATTTTCATTTTATTCTCTTTGTATACATACATAAACAAGAACACGTGCGCACAAAGGTGGAATTCCGAGAAGGTATCTGACAAGGTATACAAAATCTGAATGCATAAACTGTGAATTCATTAAGTTCATTACAGAGAACTGCAGTGAGAATTTATGATCTATAATAAAATATATCGATAGTAGTGAAATGGCATGAGTTATTGAGGAAAAAACATAATTTATAAGGTTTTTTGGTACTGCTTATGTTAGACAATAATATATATGTAATATTTTAAGCTCCTGGAAACAGCCTGGCTAGATACTGCAGCTTAAAAATATCAAAAAAATATTTTTTAAATAAATAAAAAATAAAAAAAATTTAATTTAGAAATTATTTAAAAAGTTTTTTTTATACATAAAAATATAAAAAAAATATTAAATTTTAAAGGTATTCTTCTATATCAAAAACATTAAAAATTTGATATTATTAACTGCCTCAATTTCTAAAAAAATCGATAATAATCGCTAAAAACTTAACTCGCAGCTTATACAAGCTTGAAACATATAGAGACAATAGCTCATCCAGATTTTCTAATAGTCTCCGCAGCTAAGGCAAACTTCATAACACCCTCCACCAATTTCACCTTAATCGTAATCTAAAGAAGAAGCACAACAGCCTCTTTAATTGAACATATGTCCTAATATTGTTGCTCGCAAGCCCCATGCACTGCTCTAACACAATAAACTGAACAATCTCTTGAGCTAAACAATACAACAAAAGGAAAAGCACTTAAGAGTCTGCCTCGAGTGTTCGCAAAGTCAAGCACAAGGATTTCGTCAATAAACCGATATCCTGTTGCACCTGTAAAATGCATTTAAGGAAATGTTCACCGTTTACGAGTTGCTGCAGCAAAAGGGGACCAGCACGTCGCTGCCACAGCTGCCTGCTGCACATGCCACAAGCCACGTTTATCCATATTTATTTTCTCTTTTCTTTTTTTTCTGTTTTTTTGTTTTTTGCACAAGATTACGCCGGCTGGCCGCAAACTCCATTAAAACTAATTAACGCTGGCTGGGAGTTGCGGGTGGCTGTAGCTGATTTATAAATAGTTGCAACAGGAGCCGTGCAGCAAAGACCGTGGGCTGAGAGTAATATTAAATAATAACCAACTTTATGATGAACACGGTTTCTACAAAGCCAAAGGCATCTGCGTAGCTGCTCTGCTGGAAGGCTAACCAAGAGAGTGAGAGAGAGAAAGAGGGGGAGAGGAGCTTGGGGTTTGTTTTCTGCAAGGCAATTGACCAACATTTTCAATTAATTTTTGCTCCAATAATCAGGCAACATTACGACAACGACGTGGATGCTGCCCTGCCGTGCAAATGCGCGACACACAGAGTGAGCGAAAGACGACTGGGTGGGCTGAGCTAAGCTGGCCTGGGCTGGGCTGGGCTGGCCTGTGCTGGCTGCCTGGCTGCTCCACATCCTTACCGCTAGCTGCACAAACATTTACAGAGCCAACACACACACACACACAGTGACTGCCCCCTTCCCTAGTTTCGCCTCGACGCACAGTTGAGTTATTTGACGCGCAGCTGTTGGCAAAGCCCCGGAAATATCCTGCTTTACCAGCGGCCCCTTAACCCCTGCAAAATATTGCAGCATAATTTTATATGCATGTGTGTGCGCACGTGTGTGTGGGACTCGTTAACCTTTTTCGCCAGCTTCTTGGTATACACAAACATTTATCTTCTAATTGAGGCGGCGAATTGTTAATTTGAGTGCGGGGACGCATTATATTAAGGGAGGCTAGCTGGCCGAAGGGGGCATGGCTGACTGGGCCTCCACCTCCTTCAGTCTGTCGCACTGCAAATGCAGTTGAGCTTTAACTTTATGACAGGTGTTAACGACCACACATTCAACCATTATGAGCGCATTAAACATTCACTTAACAGCATCTCTCTCTCTCTCTCACTGTCTCTCACTCTCTCACGCTCCCTCACTTGTCCTCTCTATTTCGTGTCATGTCTCATTTGGGAATTGCAATGGCAAATAAAATCATTCGACGGAATGGCCCACTAACAGGGTCGCATGCCATTGAGCCTTGGCTAACAAGCTCTGAGACCTACAGAAACTATTTAACTACATTTTGAAATACCTTAAAGGCTTTTCATTCTGCTTAAGCATATTAAATGTGGATTGCATTGGGGAATCTTAAAAAAATAATAAAAATAGTTTCATTTGCTGCCTTCAGCCGTAAGAGTGGATGAAAACTCATTTGATTTTTTACTTATGCCAAGCAGTGCAAAGTTTTTCTAATGAATATGAAAAGAATTGCAATTATAGAAAAATTTTATGAAATTTCATTGATTCAAGATATTATTTTAATTATATACTTAATCGGTTTGAATTGCTGTCTTCTTTTAGTCTTACTATATTAATATAATATTTTTAAAAAATATTTAATTATAAATATTTTATACTAAATTTAAAAGACTTAACCAGAACTTAAACAATTTTAGAAAGATTTTTACTTTTAGATTTTTACGTTAAATTTTTACTTTATTTCTTCTAGCAAATCTTTATTTATTTATTTTTTTTCTATATTTCAATCTTTTCCTTTTGAAATAAATTTGAATCTGTTTATAATTTTATTAATTATTTGTTTTCCTTTTGTAAATCTTATTATACTTTCATAGTTTTATTCAGAATCAATTCTGCTTTTAAAAAGTGATTTTATAAAGTTCCAATTATAATATTGATGTGAAACTAAATCTATTAGACTTTCCCAAACAATAATCAAAATATTAAAAAATAATTTCATTTTGAAATACAATTGAACAAATTCAGAATCAAAATATAAAAAATATGTAAATATATAAATTTCATATTTCATTTTGTATTCTTCATCTATTTTCTTTTAAAAAATATTTACACCTTTCAAAATTTCGTTTCAATAATCTTTGTATTTTCTTAGATTTAAATACTTTATTTATTCAAATTTTAAAAATTGTTTTTCGACTTTGTCCGCTCTTCTTCCTTGTCATTCCATCTACACTTTCAATCCACATGAAACTTTCATTTGATTTGCCCTGCTAAATTTCGCAGATTTCCTATTAAAATTTTAACTAATTTTAATTATAAAGTTTAAATAATATATTTGATTAACCCTAATTAAATATGCCAGTAACTTTGTTGTTAAAGTTTTCAGCAATTATTTTAGTTAGTTTTGGGCATAAAACAAAATGAAACAACGAAACATATTCAAACCTGAAGTATTTATGAAAAATGTGTGTGTTTCGCAACAAAATGTTGAGGCAACCGCAAAGTTTCAGTTTCAGCAACTCAAACAAGATACCACAAGCAGCAGCACCACCCAACCACCCCGAAAAAAAAAAAAAAAAACATTTTAACCTGTCAAACCACATTTCCAAATAGTATATGTGTACAGGCGTGTGTGCGTATGTGTGTGTATGTGCTTGAGAGTGCCACGTGCATTAACTTAAATGCTTTTGTGGGTTGGGCACTTTGCTCTCTAAAAGGAAAAAAAAGCGAAACCGCTTTTCAAACATTTAACGATTTTTTTTAGGTCAGAGACTGCAAAAATATTTTAGCATAAAAATGTGAATATTTTTCTCTAACTTGGCCGGCAGCAGTTTATGAATGTCAGCTAACACACACACACACACACACACACGAAAGTCACAGAGAGCCTAATATAAAGTGCAGTTTATGAGCATTTCTTGTAAAAAGCAACGGAAAAACAACTAAGAGTACTCCAGAGTGAGTGCATATCCGATTAGCAGATACCCTGTAGAGAGTCTAGTTGCTGTGAGTGAGAAATATATTTGTATAATAAACAAAATTGAATGCATTTATATTGAACAATTTCTATACTTTGCTCGAATATCTTGAAGAGAATCACTTTTAAAGATAATTCTAACATATGTCTACATCTGCAACAACTCTATACAGTTTTAGTATATATCCCCTTCATAAAATATACAGAGTAGAGCTAAGCATCTCTCTCTATCTATCTTGACATCCCACAAATTGCATATCTCTCCCCACTTGACTTCCCTCAAAATTAGTCAAAAATGCATAGAGATCCCTTTATGCTCACTTTATAGCAACACTCAAAGAATTTGAATTTACCTATCAGCAACACTTTATAGCAACACTCAAATATTTACCTTTGCCTATCACATAAATTGCACAGGTTCAAGACATTTCTCTATCGCTCTAGCTCAAACAGGGTATATTAAAACTAAAACTCAGCTCACGCGCACAGTTGTAATGCGAAACTTATTAACATACTTCAGGGCAGCATGCATTAGGAGTGCATATATGTATGTACATGGGTGTGTATTTAATTGCAGCTGCGCCCAGGTGGGCGTGGCCTTGCCACAACTTGACAATAAAATGCAGGAAACATTGGGCCTGCAAATTATGAAAGCAAAAAGAAAAAAAAGAAACGCCCGCAACGCCAGCGCAACGGTTATTGAAACCCGTTGCATTTCACATACGCACACACACCTGCTCACACACACACACACACACACACACACACACACACAGACACACATGTGCAGCTATGCAGCTGGCTTTCATATGTGCATATACATATGCAAACGTGGCGTATACGCAATGCTGTGTAACTGTGTGTGTATCTCTCGCCTGCTTTAGCTGTAAGTAATATGAAAATCTGCGTATGTGTGTGTGTGTGGCTGGCAAAAATAGGTCAGCTGTATGTTGCTGTTGCTGTTGCTGTTGCTGTTGCTGCTGCTGCTGTTAAACTGGGCGTGACAGCAAAAGTGGCAAAAGCTAAAGTTCCAGCTCGAGACGGGGCAAAAAAAGGCGAACTTCTGGCCATAAAGTAGCTAACCGAAAAGTCACCAGTTAATTGGGCGCTGGTGGGCGTGGCAGGCTGACAGTCAAACAGGCAGCTGCATACCAGGGCGCAACTAGTGGTTAATATTTGATAGCTGCTTTGCATACACACACAGAGAGAGGGAAAGAGAGAGAGAGAGGAAGAGAGAGCGAGAGGGACAGCTGCAATAGCAGCGACCTACTTTCTGACAATGCATTTTTGCAGCTGCAACAGACGCTGGCGCTCTATGTATGTGTGACATCAACAAGTACATAGCAAAATACGCAGCAGCACGCCCCATTATTCTTCAGTTTTATCAGCTGCAGCTGCAGCTGCATCTGCATATACAAGACGCTGTCAAAAAAAAAATATAAATAAAAATAAGTAAAATATGAATAAATAACAAGAGCAAAGAATAGTGAGAAGCAACAGCTAAGCTGCAACTTTAGGGAATTGCTATGCTCAAAAGTTTCGGTGCTTTCGTTTCTTTTATGTTGCTTGTTGCGCTTAATAAATCAATTTGAACGTCATAAAATACCAATAAGCTACGAAATACTCTCAGAGCTGCTCAAGCGACAAAAGTGCAAGCAAACAAAAATGAATCTCGATATAAGGATATGTATGTGTATATGGCTTAAAGTTTATGCTATGGAAGTTTTTATTTATTTGAATATGATTGCTTTAATAGGAAATATACTCGTAGTTTCGAGGGATATGCTAAAAAATAATTATATTCGTAGTTGCCAACCATTTACCTAAAATAATTATACATGTCAACAAATTCTTTAGTTTGTTGCCGAATTTCTAATTTCAAAAGTTTTATAATACATATCGAGAATATTTTATTTATTATTCAAATATTCAAATTTTCTTAAATGATTTATTATTGGTTTAATATATACTTTCTGAGGGATATTCAATCAATTGAAATATAAATAACTTATACAGATATTATTCATATATATCGTGAACAACGATCGATTTAAAAAAAAAAACTTTTATAATTATTTTATATTATTTATTTATTATTTTTTTACTTTTCTCTTCACTTTGTATTTTAATTAAACATAATTGTTATAGTATATAAGTTTATTTAATTTTTTTATGTAAACTTATATTTGTCGCTATTTTTGTAAATATTTATTTATTTACTATTTATTATTTAATTTTAATAATTAGTTTGATTATATATATTTATTTAACTTTTAACGATAATTCATTGTTTATTTAATTATAGATAAATATTTGAATTTTTTTTATATATATTTTTATATATATTATATATATATTTTTTTTAAATTTTATTAAGTTTTTTATAAATTTATTTGAATAAAGCATATGTGCTACATACATCTATAAATGTTATTGTAAATTACTTGCTTACAAGCAATATATAAACTGTGAATAGAGTTCGCTTTAGAATTTCACAATAGAAATACTCAACTTCTTCGAAAGCTCAGAGCTAAGTTATATATAAATCGTAGAAGCTGAGATCAGCATAGTAATATTAGTCAATCAAGTATTTGCTAACATTGCACAAAGTTCAAAAATAACTCAAATCTAACTCTATAAACTCTTCGAAACTCACTCGTTTCAGAACCGTTTCTAAAATTCTAAAACCATGCACTGTCAACTGCTGTCTCTCTCTCTCTTTCTGTATTGAAATGCCTATTTCAAATTGCAAGCAATTCTATTATAAGAGCAAATTTCATATTTAAATGTAAAACGTGCCAGCCTTTAGCCTTTTATCAAGTCTCGATTCAATTAAAATGCAGTGCCTGCCACGGTTTTAGTGCTTGGCCAAAAATAAATGTTGCAAACAACAAATAATAAATAAATAAGAAAGCAGGTATGCAACAAAAATACAAAAAAAAAAAAGAGAAAAATATATGTACATATAAGAAGAGAGCAGTTAGAATAAGTAGAAGCGGCAGCAGCAGCAACAGCAGCAGGAATAGTAAAGCAAATGGCAAACGAGGCAAACGAGTCCATGTCCTTGGGCAACGTCCCACGCAAAAATGTTGGCACAGCCAGCAAAGGTTACCAATACAAATACACACGCACAAAAGCAATCAAAGAGAATGGTTGAGACACACACACAAACACACACACACACGCACAGTAGGGCACAGACGCACTCAACGTGCGCCGACAAAAAGAAGAGAAAAAAAAAACAACATAAAAATTAAAGAAGCTTTAAGTATCCTTGTTGCTGCTGCAAGAACCAACGCCAACGCCAAAGGAACTATGGGCAGGCGGGCGAGGGGTCTGAGAGGGCTAAGGTTAGGTTAGGGTAGCTGCCCGACTGGCTGCTGCTGCTGCTGTCAGAAATTGCTTGTTGGTTGTCTTTTTTTGTGTGTGTTTTCAGTTTTTTTTTTTTTTTGCTCAAGATTTTGCCTGCCAAAGTTTACGTGCTCTCACGCACTCTCACGCATTCTCTCTCATCTCACGCGCTTTGCTCTCGCACTCACTGTCTAGTGCGCACCTTAAAGCTTCAGCAACTGTGTGCGTGTGTGTGGGTTAGTGCGAAAAATATATAAATGTGCAGCGATTATGGTTAAAAGATCTTTGTGCTGCTGTCACAGCTACAGATACACAGGCTACAGATACAACTACAACTACACACACACACACACATACACACGTATACAAGCTAACGCATATGGCATGCATGTATGTATGTATATCTGAAGCTGATAAAAAATTGCTATGGATATTAAAGCGATGGCTACAAAAAAAAAAAAAAATTTCTCAGCTACATTAGCGAGAGTGACAGCAGGCCTCTCTCCTGTGTGTGCGTATTTTTAGCCATTTTAAATTTTTTTCCTTTGCTTTTTTATGAATTTTTTATTTATATATGCGCGTAATCGACAGATGAGTGCATATATGACTGTTCGGGGAACCAATTCGTTTGGCCCGTTTCGGGCGATAAATGCACGAAATTTGCGGTTACATATGTTCATTTGATATGATGTAGCATATTATTATATGTTATATTCAAATGTTGACAAATTGTTTCAATTCGAAATCCTAAAAATAAACTGAGGTAAACTTAAAACAGCAGTTCCCGGAAATTTTTAAAAAATATTTAGGTGAAGAGACCAAAGAAAAGATAAACAATTATTTGGCTAACATAAATCTAGAAAAGATTCAAAAGTTTCTTGATTTAAGTAGAAAAATCTTAATTTGAAAATTGATAATAACAAATAGAGGCAATAATGCCTCGTTTGAAGAATATTATTTGGAAATACTGACAAAACTTTGGTAAAATACAGTAATTTTCTACTTAAGGTATAAATTTTATTTTTTAATTTATATATATCTATATTTATATTTTTAATCTTTTTTATTTTTTAATATTTTATATTTTTAACATTTTTAGTTATATAATATATTCATATGTTTTATTTGGTAATATTTTTACTTTTTAATTTTTAAAATATTTTTATTGTTTAATTTCATATTAATTTTTTTCATTTTTAAATATTTTGTTTTTTAATATAATATTTTATTTTCAATATTTAAATATTTTATTTTCATTATTTAAATATTTTATTTTCAATATTTTAATATTTTATTTTCAATATTTTAATATTGTATTTTCAATATTTTAATATTTATTTTAAGCTTCTTATTGAAACATTTAATCTTTACTTTAGATCTTTGCATAGATCTCATAATTATTTCAAAATCTTTATAATCTAAATATTATATATTATATATATATTTATATATATATATATTATACACTGAATAGTTCTAAATCCTTTCAACTGGTTCTAGAGCCAGCTAAAAACTTTTCTAGAATAAAGCCAGGGTCTAGCATACAGCTAGCACAACATTTATCTTCAACAATATATGACAATTTATTTCCCGCTGTCAGCTGGTTGAGCTGCTGATAAAACTCTCATTTTATTTTAATTACTCTTGGTAAAAAAAAGAAGAAAGAAAAAAATTGTTATTGTCTTTGTATGTCCGCTGATAAATCTCTTTAATTTATGTCGCTTATCAACTTGTTCTTGGGTAGACAGAGAGAAACACAAACAGTGAGAAAGAGAGTGTGAAAGAAAGTCAAAGAGCAAAAGTCAAAGTGCAGGAAAATCATGAATCAGTTTTATATGCTGCAGTTTAATTGAATAATGAGTAAAAGAAATATGAGATTTGGTTAATAAATATTATAAATAATAGTTTCCATTATGAGTTGTCATAGTTGCGATTGAAATGAACATTGAGATAGATTGCTACAATTATCCATAAATAAAACAAAATATTTATTTTAACTTTTATATTCAATACAATTTAGTTATATTTCAATAATAATTATATTATAAGAAAAGAAACAAGTTCATTAATTTTCTATGATTTTTGTGACATACTCCTCTGTATATATATACATATTCTTAATAATTGTTCATTTCAATATCTATTGTAAAATAATGCCCATATCATAAACAGCCAAAAACTAGCTTGAAATTCGACCAATGCAGCTTGGTTTTAGCTATAAAATTGTTTAAAATAGCTAAACATGGGATATAAAACTACCTGCTTAGCATGAAAACGATCCCTAGTTGAGTAGGGAACACAACAGGGAGGAATTCTAGATGGGACCAACGCAGGCAGCGTTTATTTACGTATGGTCTCTCTCAGTCTCACGCTCGCTCGCTCTCTTTTTCTTTATCTCTCTGTATCATACCCGGTTTCCCATTCACTCTCTACTTCCCTTGATGCCCCTATGTGTGCCTTTTCCTATACCTCTCTGTGTGTGCCGCTCTGTGTGCCTCTCTCCAGGCTATCACCATGAAATTGACTTTAATCTCTATTCATTCATTATTTTTCTTACTTCTTCCTTTTGTCTTCTTTCACAGTTGCTGCTGATCTTTCCAAAAAAAAAAGACTCTGTGAAGCAATAAATGTAAGCGAATTAAGTTACAGTCCTAACAAATTTTCAACTTTTTCCTATTCCAAGAAATCCAAAAAATAATTGCTCTAAAAACAATCTAAAACATTTATTTATGACATAGACTTAGTCGCTAACTATTTAAAAGTTCAATAAACACAGCCAATGCTCTCCAGCTGCTGCATCTGCTCCGTTGGGTCCGTTGGCTCCTTCGGCTTCCGCTTCCATTCTCTATGGCACCCACTCATCCACATCGTACGACTTCTGTGTGTATTCACACTGCAGCACTGGCTCCTTGGGCAGCGATTCGTTCGGCTCTTGTTTGCGTCGGCGACGCACTCCAGTGACCAGTCCCACAATCACAATCACTAACAATGCACCCGATGCCACGCCTACAATGGGTATCGTTAGAGTATTCAATTCATTGTCATCATTGGCAGCCTGATCGATGCTCAACAGTTGCTCCAACAGGCCACGACGACACGAGAGTTTTGCCTTCACATCCTCGCGCTCCTCCTCCACATAGCCCGCATTGCAACCGCACTTGCCCTGAGCATCACAGCTCTGATGCGGACCACAGCCCGTTTGAGCACAATGGTTTTCCTTTGCTCTGCCATCGCTGCTCTCAAAGAACTCGGCGCGACACTCGCCCGCATAGAGTATGAAACCCACTTCACAGTCGGCGGCAATGAATGCCGATGGGGTGGATGGTGATTTGCTTAGATACTCCTCCAGTTCGGTGACATCATCGCTGGTCATCATCATCATCTCGTCGTTGCGCAGCTGGCAGCTGTTGCTCTCGGCATTCCAGGAATAGCCACGATTACACGCACAGACTTCCACATCGACGCACTGGCCATTGGCACAGCCATCGCCCACCTGGCAAACAGGTGCACAGGGCGCACTAACTCCATCTCCGGTGGGCGGCAAAGGCTGATGCCCTGGCTTACATTCACATGTATTGGGCGCCACACAATGTGAGCCCGTTGGACAGATGCTTTCGCAGATGGGTTCACAGTAGTGGCTGCCATCGTGATGTGCAACAGCCGAGATATAGCCGGTGGTGCATTGACAGCGCTGTGGAGCCACACAGCTGGCATGAGCTGGGCAGCCACGCTCACACACTGGCTCACACAAACCCGACTCGCCCACTTGCGCATAGCCGGGACAACATTCCGTAATGAGTTTGTAGCCAATCTGCTCCTCGTGCGTATTGTAGAATTCGGTAATCTTTTCCGCCTTCTTCCACAACTTCCACTTGGGCGGCTGTTTGATTACAGTCCGTTGCTTGGTCACAGGCATCAAATTCCTCGTTGTGACATTCCGTTCACAATAGTTTTCCCTTTCAGCCAGACTTGTGCCCAGCACGCAGAGCCACAGGCAGAGAGCTACACAATTGTTTTTCATTCTATCAACCGATCGTGTTGAGTCTCAGTTCAGCACTGACTTACACGGGCCGAACGATGCTTAGCTGGAGAGCTCGAGAATCCGAAAATCGAGTATAACAATAACAAAAACATCCGTCGCTAGATAACTTTCGACCCTTGCTCTATTCCTGTCACTCTCTCTCTCTCTCTTTATCCCACACACACTATCATACTCTCTCTCTCTCTCTCTCTCTCTCTCTCATATCTGGCGAGAGGTCCCTCTGATAAGTCGGAGCGGAGGGTTGCAATGCATCGATAGAGCGACAAGTCGAGTCAGAACAGAGCAGGCAGATGAAGAATGCATGTCGTGAATTACACTAGACAACAACATTCAGAACATTTCTCAAGTCTTTTAACAGACAGCAAAAGTAATGTGTTTTTATATACAAAATAATAATGTAAATTAAATGCCGAGATTGAGCTCGACTTGATATAATCTTAAAGATCTCAGAACTACATAAATCCTTTCTGCATATCATTTTAAAGCAGCAAAAAATCATATTGAAAGAATGGAAAGCTTTGATTCGATTAGGATTTGTACATATCATATCATAAACACACAACAAAGTATCTATATTTTATAATCAATAAGTAGACAGTAAGAAATACGAACTTTTAAAAAATAAAAACAAATTTCTTACAACAGTTGGTATGCAGTTTAAAAATAAATAAATGTTTAGAATTTTTCTAGTGTATAAAAATTTATATCAATTTTTTGAATATTTATTGTGCATTAATGATTTCAAATTCATTAGTTTTCATATATGGCGATGTGTGAAAAATATGAATTAATCCAAATAAATCATTTTTTATATTTTATATATTTAAATAGCAAAAAATCAAATTAAAAATAAATATAGATAAAAATATACAGATTTTTTTTCTGTTTCAACTAGATAAATTATTAATAGTTTTCATTGATAACAAACTCTAAACACAGATCGGATGACACTGATAATTTATTATATAATATTTCTACAATACTATAAAACTGTTATATTTTAATATATATTTTGAAATATTTTGTTTATTATTATTATTTTTTTTTTCAATAAATAGTTTTTATTATTTATTACCAACGCACATCTCTAGTTTTTAAGCCCTGTTGTCTAGTGTTATTTTGGATGCTGGCAAACTGCACTCAGCTGTTGCTGCTACTGTAGCTGCGCCGCATCAAACTGTGAAATGCTGGTGCTCGTTGTCAGTTGATTCGATGTGTCTGACTTTATCATAATACCAGCTTAATAACTCGCTTAAGTCGCCCGCATATAAAGACGCCGATAAGCTGGAAAATAGCTGCAATTGCCACTTAGTATATGTAAGAGATGCATTTGTGTTTATGAATCACAAAGAGGCGTTCGAGCGGAACTAAATGAATTGCCTTGCAGATTTGTTATTGCCTAGATTTTTATATGTATGTATACATAGAAGGTTTTCGGATATGATATAATTTTTCCTACTCTTATCAAAAGGAAATAAAATAATGTGACTTGACTCATAGATATTTCTAAGGTTTTTTTCAGTCTAGAAACTGGTTTCACCCTGAATTCTTACATAAAAATGCACTTTGATCTTAGGGAATAGTTGTTTATCTACCAAAAGCCGTGACGTCTACCTGCTAAGGCAAATACAATATATTCTATATACAGGTCAACACGGCCAAAGCAGGTAGTTTCCTTGGAATATGTTGCCTCAACAGTGTGAAAAAATCATGAGATAAATACTAATAATACCTTTAATTAGCAAGAACTCAAAATATGATTTATATGTTATCATATTTTGTGTGGAATTTAAGGAATATAACAATTTTGAGTAAACCAAAGATCTAGCTTAATTTGTATATATTTAGCTTGACAGCTAGTTGCGGTCAAGCCAAACATACAATAGTTCTGACGTCACATATGTCAGATTTTGTGATTTTTGTTTTGCCTTAGGGTTTCTTTTCTTTGCAGCCCACACAGTGAGATACATATACACAGGCCAGAATAACAACAACAACAACAACACAACTGTCAATGCAAAAGCTGGCGTCACGGGGCACGTATCCTGCTTTCTGTCTTCCAATCCAGTATGTCGCTCCTGCGAGCCAAACAAAATGAACATATGAACGCTTGAATGACAGCTGACATAGAGAAACAAAAGTGTGGGTGTGTGTGAGTGTGTGTGTGCGTGTGTGTGTCTGTTGTGTGTGCTTGTGACACAGTCACATTCTAATCTAAAATAATTGAATTGAAGTCAGATTGCAACTGATGCCTTGCGCTCTTTTAGCCAACAGAAACAGAAACAGACTCAGATATGTGTAGTTACACTGAGAGAAATGTACAAGGTAATTGTTTGTTTTAAAAAAAGACAAACTAAGATAATAATAAGAAATGCCTAAAAAATTTAAATAATTTTTAAAAATAATTAAAATATGTTCTTAAATATATTAATATACTTAGAGATACACTCAGCGTAATATTATATTTAACAGAGATATAAATATATAATATGCCTATATGTCCAGTCAAGAAATTTGCTGAAAAAAAACAAATACAATTTCTCTGATATATAGACACATATACACTCAGAGAAAATTATATTTAAAATACTTAAAAAGTCAAATTTCTACAAATCAACATTTAAAAAATTTGATTTTCTATAAATTCTTGAAATTTTAAATAAAATGTTCGACTTTTTCGTTGAGTGTTTAGCTAGAGATACATTTTCAGTTAGAGATTCAGATACATTTTCAGTTACAGATACAGATACATGGCCTCTTACAGCTACATATGTTGAGTGCGCGTAAAAAGTGTGTACGCTGGATACGTGTTCAGGCACACGCCTTGTTTTGCTTTGCTTGGCTTTGCTTTGACGCCAGCTTTTGCCACAGCTTTGCATGTGTAGCTGTAGCTGTGGCTGTAACTTCATTTTGTTCATCTATGCACACATATGCGTTCCGTGTTAATTAATGTTCAGCGCACTCGCTAACTGAATTTTGGTTTATCCACTGACAAAAGGTACAACCTACTGTGCCACTGGACGAGATTTTGCCAACTGCAATTAGGGTAAAAACTTTGGGCCTAGTCGAAGTTCGTACGCTTGAGTTATTGCCTTGGCTTTGGTTGCGATTCACGACCCGCTAATTGCCAGCCATAAATTTGCATTATCTCACGTAGAACGAAAGGTACATCCTTTGCACACACATACACAGAGACACTAACACAGAGTGCTTGTCCCGCTGCTTAACTGTTAAATTATCCAAGTTGCGAACGACGAAAACTTTTAGCAACCCCATGTGACATCTGCTGCTCAATGCACAGACACGTAATGTTCTAGGGATAGGGATAGGGATAGCGGCTGGGCATAGCAAGGGGCATAAAGGGGAGGCGTGGGTGGCTCTGTATGTGAACAGACAGTTTAACTAGCAAAGTGTTGAGCCATCTCACGGTCTTCGCCAACTTACTACCGAGAGTGAAAGAGGGAGAGATAGTGAGAGCACATTGTGTCCCAAATGATTAGACAATCGTTTTAATTATGAATTTGCGCTCAACTCTCGGTTGAGCAGTAAAAAGTCAAAGATAAGTATATGTTATTAATAAATTATATCAATGCGTGATTAAGTTGTACGAAAATGTGCCAACAAATTTAATGGAAAAAATACTGCAAAGTAAATAAATAGTTATCAGCACAAAAGTATGCAATGAAAATCTTGTTGATGCAAATATATTATTGACAGATATTTAGTGTACTATTGAAACATATAGTAAGCAATAATAAAAATATATATTGTTGCAATAAAAATTATAATAATATATATAAATATATATAATAATATAATAAATTAAAAAAAATAAATAAGTTGAAGTAAATTAAGTAAAACTTTTATATAAAAGATTTTTATGAATAACAATATGGACTGCCGTTCATAACTTTTTCGTTTTAAAGCAAACTAAAATAGCATATTTTAAATGGGGATTTTTTATGGAGATGGGATATTCTAATCAAAATTTTATAGCATTAAAAAATTCTACAAAAATTCTACAAAATTATTTTTGTATAAAAAAATGTTGGAGATATTTCAATTAAAATTTGATTTAAATTATATTTTTAAAAACAGCTTCAACGTAATTTTTCAGACCACACAAAAGAGAAGAAAAAATTCCGCTTAGTTTTTCGATAAGCTGTCGATCAAAAAGCAATTAAAATATCATTTATTATTTACAACATTCTACATATATGGATATATATCAATATAAATATATAACAATATATAAAAAAAAATGTACAAACACAAAAATTAAATTGAAACTGCATGAAAGAAATTAAAACAAAAATCAAAAATAATAAAAAGAAATACAAAATAAAATAGAACAAAAAAAATGGGAATAGAAAAACTAAAACTAAACTAAATAAAGAAAAATTATATAAACAATTAATTCAAATTAAAACTTTATTAAAATGAAATAGATGAACTAATATCAGCTATTACATGAACATTTTTTTTAGCAAAAATCAAAATCTCACATTAAAAATTACAACTATAATTAGATTTAATTAATCGCAGCTGTTTCTGTAATCTAACTGTTTTCAGGCCTTTTGCAGTTGTTTATAAGCTCCAAACATAATACCCACATAATTTCTGAACCCCTTTTGCTGGATAGATAAAAAGCCTTTTGGAAAATGTCCAACGAACGCTTTGAGATACGAGCCAAACTGTGACCTTTCGCTTTTATTTTAGTTGCTGGGGGCACAACCTTTGCGTTGGCCTAGTTTCAAATTAAGTGGCACAAACAATAATAAAACCAAATATTTTAACCTTAAATTTTTTTTAGACTTTTTTTTTTGCCTCACACCCTCATCCTCCCACTTATTTGCGTGTTAGCGAAGGTTATGAAAACGCAGCCAAGCTAGAAAAATATGAGCATTGTTTCAGCGGCAGCAACAACAAGGACAATAAGGATGCTGGCACACGTGAGAAACTACACAAATGGCAGGCAGGCAGGCAGGAAAAGTTGTGTCGCCGTCTGTGATTAAAAAGCAGCTACAACATTTTATTTTGACATATTTTTTTTAGATACCCTATTTATAGCTAAAGTGGGGTAGTATACTGGGCAAAAATATGGATGGAAAGTAAAAAATAATATATGAGAAAATACAAATTATTTATAAATAAATCTAAATCTAATTTATATTTTAAAATTATACTATTTATACAGCTATTAAATAATAATAATCTCATTACATTATTTATTTATGTATAATATTATTATATATTAAATATCTAACTCCTTTTCATTTGAAACTCTTTCAAAGAAGAGTATTTAATCTCTGTCACATGGCACAACTAACTGTGCTTTCTAAATTTTTGAACTAGCATTCATCAACTGATTTTCGCTGTGTGTGTGTGTGTGTGTGCTACGCGCAGCCATTTTCATTTGCAGCTAAAGTTTAAGGTCCTTCATACATAAATAAGCAGTAAGCAGGCGGCGTCGCCTCAAAGTGCGAGGCAAACAGCAGCAGCAACAATAACAACAACAACAACAGCTAAACGGACATGACACCCACTACAACGGCGCTCTTCAAAAGCGACCAACAGCAACAACAACAACAAGAACGACGAGGCGACAACACTCATCAAGAACGGCCAAACACGAGCGATAAAAACAAGCGCAACAAGGACTTGAGTCTCGAGTTCTGCTCTCTGCCTCTCTCTCCCTCTCTCTCTCTCTCACTCTCTCTTTCACACACACACACACTGTCTCGCTCTGTCGCACTTGGCCAACATGACACATCAGGACAACAGCTAGGACGAAGGACGACGAGCACAAGTCGCGCCTATTCGCGTTTGCCTGCGTGTGTGTCCTTTTTGCCAGTGTGCCACTGTGGCAGTCAGTCATGGGCTCTGGCACATAATTAAGGACGTCGCCCAACAGCAACAGCAACAACAACAAGCGCAGTCAACAAATGAAAGTTAACCAAAAAAAAAAATATCTATTCAAATGTCGCATGTATGAATACCCTAACCGTTTTGCATAAATGCATGAACTTTGGAACAGGACTTTGTATAGATAAAAGATATTTAATGGGCTTAGCTGCTGTAATATTGCGTTTTCTTAACTGAGTTCAGTTGGGCTGCTAATGTTAATTTCATTGTTTCTCTATTCAATACGTCGAATAATTAGTACTGTCTCATGAATCATCAGCTCAGAAATCGATTAATATTGATTATCAGCACAGTCTTTGGGGCTATGTCTAGGCGTTTAATAATATATTATATTATATTAAATATATTAATTTATTTTTTTTATATATTGTATAAAAGATTTGTATATATAAAAAAATGTATTGTTCATATCTGTTACGCATATCTCAAAGATTTTGAGAGCTAATCAAATATGTTATACAGTAAATATATACAAGGTGCAATTTCGCGCTTTCTAGTGGCGCCATCTGTCTGAAAATTTTATCGTTTGATTGTCTATTTCTCTGTCATGTTGTGTCAAATTTTCATGACATTCGGACGTATAGAAGCCGAGATATCGCGCTAAAAGTGACAGTACTTTTGTTGTGTCCGTCGAACAAAGAGCGAACATCAAGTTTTGTTTTAAACTTGGTAAAACATTTACCGAAACTCATCAAATGATGAAAAAAGTTTATGGCGACGATTGTCTATCCCGTAGCCGCATTCACGAGTGGTTTAAACGTTTTCGCGACTTCTACTTGTTCGGAAAACTTCATTTGGCAATGAAAGGAAAACGGTATGCTGACATTGATGCTATTCAAAAGGCTTCGACCGCCATACTCAACGCCATACCGAAGGATGACCTAAAAAAGTCATTTGATAATCTTCTTGATCGTGCAAATCGTTGTATTCAGTCCGAAGGGGACTATTTCGAAGGCGACCAATAAAATTTTTGCCAAAGAAAATCTATTTTTTATTTTTTTTTTAAAGTCCTGGAACTTTTGAATTGCACCTTGTATATATATATATATGAATATAAATTTCACAGATCGATGTATCTCAGAGATTAGACACAGAGTGTATACATCATACCTATGAATATCATAAAATCTAAGAACATTATTTATGTATATATAAATTATATATATCAACATTCTTGACCATGTACACAAGTATATTCACTTTATTTATAAAGCTGTAATCAATGGATTTTTCATACACTTACATACATATATATCGTACCTCCAAAGAATACCAAAATTATTTATATATTTTATTTAATGTAAAATATTAATATACATTTACATTTATATTTCTACAATTTGTTGTATTAATATTTATATATGTATCAATATATACATATATATACTTATTTGCTTAATATTTTTAGATCTTAATTATCATCTCGATACAAAAATCATGAAAGTAATGTAAGACCATATTAGACAAAAAAGAAACCAACCTTATATCATAAAGTGTAATGCAAATACACACACACACACACACACACACACACACACACATTGACACACACGTGAATATTGCACTTTTGTTTTGTGGGTTTCCTTCGCTGCTGCTGCCGCTGCCGCTGTGTTTGCATTTGGATTTGCAGATGTAACTCAATACATGTGCGTGCGTGTGTGTGTGTGCCTGTATGTGTGCTGCATGAATGAATGATGAAAGAAAAAGCAAAAAGACGTTGGCTGGCAAATGAGAGTAGTAGGCGTGAGCATGAGCGAGGGAGCAAGCGGACAGGCTCTAGAAGACAAAGCCTCAAATGAGCATAATGAGCATAAGGAGGCGTCAAAGCCAAAAGTGCTCTCAGGCGCAGCTGGCCAGGACAATGCTGAAGGAATTGTGTCATATTATTAATGAAAAAACCAAGAAAAAAAAAATGCCTCAGAGAGGGAGAGACGAAGAGAGGGGGATTCAGATTCAGATTCAGATTTTTAGACAGAGGCAAATGAGCAGCGGCTGCAAAAACAGAAAGGAAAAATAAAAGAACAAAAAATAGAAAAGGAAAGAAAAACAGGAAGCTGAGGCACTTTTAATATGCAACAGTCTGGAGCTTGTGCTGTGCATGTATGTGTGTCTATATGTCTATGTATGTGTTTTGCGAAATGAAAATGAAAATCAAGCCCAGGCCACGGCACAAAAGCAAATAAACGCGCTGAGCGAGCGTCAAGTTATTTATTTGGCAATTGTTCTGCTGCTTTTTATTGTCGTCAGAGTTGCGGTGGCTGTGCTGTTTGCTTATGGGCATTGCCCCACCAAAAACCACCCAACCACAGTCACCCATATGCCAGTTGTGTATATATGTGTGTGTGTGTGTGTGTGTGAGTGTGTTTCCCCACTGCGTAGTCGTCAAAGGTCAATGGAACAATTTTCAAATGCTTCGCAGAACCCAAGCCCATGCCCCAAAAAAAACCAAACACCAAAGTCGAGCTGCGGCTACTTGGGGACACGTTGCACCTGGGGGCAATACATAGCAGGACAAGGGGCAAGAGGCGAGGAGGGGAGTCTGGGAGGAGTCTGGGACATTTGGGAAAATTATATTATTATATGTGCGCCTGTAGTTATGATTTTGTGTACCAAAACAGAGCTGCCTGCGTTGTGAAAACTAAAACAAAACGAAATGAAATAAATATAAAGAAATATGTAAAATATAAATAAATATATAAAATATTTTTTTTAATATTTCACTTACATATTTATACAAAACAAAGATAGAGAATTTATGTATGAAATTTATTCACAAATGTTCATATTTTAACATCAGATAAATGAAATTTGACAACAAAATAAAGAACGATTTAAGTTTCTATAGTATTTAAATGCAGAATTGAACTTCTCTCTTCTCGCTGTTATTATTTTTGAAAATTAATAAGAAAACAACGAGAATTTTCAAAGACTTATTCCGGTTTTGACAAAGTCAACTAATTTTCAGCAGCATTTACTTGTTCAATTTAGTGATAGTGATTTGATATATCAAATGGAAAAGAATAATTCTAACATAAAGTAGCTGTTTCTTCGTTTATTTTTCAAAGATTTAATTTATAAATAAATTTGAAGACTTTAAATAATATAAAAAGTAGGTAATTTAGGTATTTGTATGTTTTAAACAGACTTTTCGACAGACTTTGATTTGCACAAATCGAAAAATATTTAATAAGCTTTTATTTTAAACACAAAGCCATGCGAATATTGATTACGAACTTCAAAAGTTAAAAAGTCAACATTTTTGTAATTTTTTAACAATTAATATGAACCAAATTTGTATTTCCTCAGCATCACATCTAATATGTATTACTTTTATATTTATTTCGACTCATAAAATAATGTATAATTTCAAGACTATACAAAAAAGAAAAATAGAAACAAAAATAAATAATAATAATAAAAACAAAGCAATAAAAATAATAACAAAGCAAAAGGAAAACGCTACAAAATATATTATATATATTTTATAATAAGTATAATAACATTTGTTCAGAAAGACATTTTTATTATATTTTCTGAATTCCTAATTACCCTCCTAACTCTTGATAAAAACTAAAAAAAACATACTTGACAAACGAAAATAAATTTGATATTTAAAATAAATCTCTTTTTGCTTTTCCAAGAAATTTCATTACATATTCGCAGTCAAACTGTGAAGTTCTACATAAAATCAACTCACCTTAACTTTCCGTATTAATTAAGTCAAAAGTTGTCGCTTTCCAATTAGTTGGTTGTCGTCGTGTATATTTTATAAAGATTTAGTTGAACTAGGTGAATACTATAAATATTCCATTTATTGTTTGTTTTTTTATTATTATTATTATTATTATTATTATTATTGGTATTTGTATTATTATATTAAATATTTTATCAAATTTTGCGCAGTGTCATAGACATATACTCGTATCATATATGTTTAATTTGATGTAATTATGATGAATATGAATATTGATGTATTCATAAGTGAGTTAATGAGTTTTAATTGTAGTTCAATTGCGATTATTATAGCTATTATTATTATAATTATTATTTGTATTATTTTTAGTTAGTTGCGATTATCGAATATGCATATGTTACGTCAGGAATGTCAATGATTGAAAATTTGCTGACCTTCTTTTTATTTGTTTTTGTTTGTTTGTTTGTTTTTTTTATATATTTGAATTATGAATAAATTTGCATTGGATATTGGTTGTCATATAAATTAGTTTCAATATGTCAAACTGTCGCCAATTTAATGGATATATATACATATATATATACCAATATATATATATATACTATATATATATATAAAAATGTTCTCGTTCAATCTTGTGCGTATTTCAGTTGCTTATTGAGTTTTTTTGTTGAGATTCGCGTTTGTTTGAGTTTGTTTTAATTTATATATATATATATATTAAATTGTATTACTTTTCTATATAATAGAAAATATTGTATTCAAATTGATTTTGGTTATTACAATTAATATTAAAAATCATTCAGCGAAAAAAGTGGCCATCTTCGTCTTCGTCTTCTTTTGCTTTTGGTATTTTCTTGTATATTTGCTTGGTAATGTAAAGATTTCTTTTGTAGCTTTCTTTCAATATTTACAATAAATTTCAAAATGTTCTTATTCTGTTTGTCGCCTTCAACATTTTAAATTTTATTTTTAACTATAAATTTGTTGGGTTATTAAGCCTTTTTTAATTGCTTCATTAAGAGTTTGAATTTTGTCTTAGTTTTTATTTTTTGTTTTTCGATATTTTTCACACACTTTTCTCTAGAAATTTTCTTGCACAAACACTTAAAATTTTTGGTATATATAATTTTTTCTTTTTTTTTTGCTGTGCCTCTCACTCAATCATTAAAATATTGCTTAGTATATTAAAACAGTATTTTTTTTTAAATTTATGTTTTATTCATTTATATAATTTTATTTCAATTAGTTCTAACATCCATTGTTTGCTGTGTTTGGCTTGAAGACTAGAAGAGAAAATGGAGTAAAAAGAATATATTAGATATTTAATAAGACTTTAGGAAGAAAATATTAAAATATTTTAGATTTATCAAATAAGAATTCAGATAAATTCTTAATAAATGTTCAATATTAAAGATTTTTGTAAACAGTTGTTACTTAAATGCCATAGACATGTTCAAATTCAAACTTTTAGCTAAAAAGTATTCAATAAAGATTATTTATTATATAATTATATTTTATATAATTTTAAGAACAAAGAATTTGTTAAAAATATGATATATATTGTATTTAATAATGATTTATGATCAAGTTCTATCTAAAATGCTTTTAAATATTTATCAAAACAATCAAACTTTAATCGAACACTCTAAGCTCAACTAGGACCTCAGCATATGCCTAAACTATTTGAGAATTCCAATTTATTTATCTGTTAAATTGCCTATTGACTACAAGCACAATCACATATTCACACTATCCATAAGCAATATAAACAAGTTGTTCACTTGTTGACAATGTCAAAAACAATTTCTTATGATTTTATTTTATAGCCAATTTTCCCCCCCAAAAATGCTCAAGTAGAAGGAGAAGCACAATGTGAGCATAAAAGGTTGCCAATTCCATTTATATATATATTTTTGGCACCTGTTATACACACACATACACACACACATACATACACACACACACACACAGAGAAATATGCAGACAGTGAGAGAGTAAAGGCTACCCACACAGTTAGCCTTGCACTTGACATGTATCTGAAAGATACTTTTTCTTCGTTTGCTTTTTTTGGCTGCTGCAATTTGAAACATTTATTTGATGGTCAATTAGAAATTTGCCTGCCATTTGCAATTCGTTTTTCGCATTTCGTTTTTCCGCAGCAATAAAAATGTTGAAGAAGAAGCGGCAGCAGATGAACTGAGGCCAAAGCAACCAGTAAATAAAATACATAGATGATGAGATAGAGCTGGGCAGGAAGAGGCAGCTGGGGTTGGAGCACGAGATGGCTGATGTGTAAGAAGAAGAAATGTGTGTACAACAATGTTGCCAGCCTCGATGATGATGATGATGATGATGGAATTTTCACAAACACACGCACACACACGCACACACACACACGCACATACGCACACAGTGCAGAGAGCGAGCCTCGTGCCGTTATTTTTTTCTGTTACTTTTTTTTTTTTGCAAAAAAGCACAAGAAATAAGAATATCAATTTCCTCCTGTTGGAAAGCGCAAGGCAAAAATGTTCAATTCCACGCACACGCACACGCTTTCACACACATACATATACATAAATATATACATAAATATATATATATATAATATATATATATACAAAATATATTCTATAGCTATATAGCTGCCTGACTAGTTGCCCGATTTACCTGTTAGTGCTGTGTGTATTTAATTTTATTATTATTATTATTTTTTAGCTGCTGTTGCTGCTCGAGCATCCTGCTGGGCGCTTAAATGTTGCCATGTACGCGTGTGCTTATGTATTAGTGTATGTATGTATTTAAATATATACATATATATATATGGTCACACTGTTTGGAGCAATCACGAGCACACGCACACGCACACGCACACACACTCACTCACACGCACACATACACTGACAAAACGCGCGCGCAGTGTTAAGCGACGACAGACAACACAACTAAGACACATACACACACACACACACGCACGCACACATACAAACAAACAAGCACACACACGCACGCACAGTCACAGTCACAGTCACAAAACGCAGACACAGACACAGGCACGACCGCGACGCGACTCCGCTTGGCTCTGCTTTGGCTGTGCAGGGAAAAGGCAACTAACAGCACAACCCGAAACCGGAACACCAACTGAATAGGCTGCCAGCCCGCAATTGCCAGCCAGGCGACGCTGGAAGTGAACACTGCAGCAGCAGCAGCAGCAGCAGGCGAATCGGAGAACTTCGTTAAGCTCGCTCGCACACGAACGCACATCTCTTGCAGCAGACGGATTGGATGCCCCCAAACGGCATGGGGATGCTAAAAACGTGACTGGAACTCGCACGTCCCGACACATCGATGCCGATGCTCGTGCCTGGAAGCCAGCCAGCGCGAGCGACAGCCTGGAAGAGCGACTGCCTAAAGAGAGCGCATCAGCTTAGTCTGACTCGTTAACTAGCTCGCATGTTAGCTTAGGCAGCAGCTTCGAAAAACAATGTGCGGGAAGCTGCCTTTGTAAGAGAGAGCAGCAGCAGCACCATTGAGCTTTGCTTGAGGTAGTTACGCAGCGGTATGTGTATGTATGTGTGTGAGTGTGTTACATACAGGGTGTGAGTGCTGGAAGCTTTGCTTGGCTCACTCAATTGAATATTGAGTTGGTTGTTGAGTCTAATTTGATTTTTAAATTAGAATTTTTAACACTGTTCTAATTTTTTCTTAGTTGTGCAATTATTGATCATATTTGTATTTATAATTATAAATTGTAGAAATTTGTTCTAGATTTTTTTTATAAGAGATATTAATATATATTATTTTTTTAATTTGTTTTTTTTAAGCGTATTTTATGTATGAACAATTTGTTTTCTGCTGTGTTCATGAAAATAGTAGTGCGACACGAGCACTAAATTTTCATAAAAAATTTGTAGGTTATTAAATAAATTTCAATAAAAGATTTTTTTGTATTCCAAAGCATTTTAAATTATTTAAAAAAATTAAATTCGAATTCTTGTTGGCTTTTTTATAAAATATTTATTATTTTTATGTTATTTTATTATATATTATACAATATTAAGTATTTTTTATTTATTAAATATTTTTTAAATTAAAATTTTTTTATAATAAACTATAATATTACAAATAAATTAAAATATTGAAATCATTCTAAATCTTTATACAAAAGTTATATTTTCTATTTATTTATTTTTTTTTTATTACTTTTTTTTTCATTTTATTATTTATTTCTTTTGAAAAATTCATTTTTAATATCGAATATTTCCAAAATTCTACAAAAACAATTTTCAATAGAAAAACCTAGTCAATCCAAAATTTATTTACTAAAGTGAAGTTCCGTTGTCGATGTCATTTAAAATGTGAACAGTTACAGATGGAATCATAGGCCGTTTGCTCACTTGACCCAAATCCTTCAATGCAAACGCAACTAATTCAAAATATTTCAAATTTCACGCACGTTCATTCATGCACAAGAGCCCATGCACACACGCACACACACACACACACACACATATATTCACACTTTCTCTCTCTCACACACACACACTCAAGCTCACACGCACACGCACACGCTCTCGCTGCGTAGGTCCAGAGCCAAAAATGATTTATGACCCCTCAAAAAAATTAATTTAAAGTAAATTCGCATGAATGAAAAATGGCTTTTACAAACGGGAAAACTACAGGGCGCCCACACAAAGAGCGCCGAGCTTAAGAGAAACTTTAGCTTTAGCTACTGTTGCTGTTGTTGCTCTCTTAAACAGGCCACTTGTAGGCGCTGCGCTCGCTCTTAACACTAGCTTAAAGCTCACTCTCTCTCTCTCTCTCTCTCTCGCTCTGGTGTGGCTCTCAGCTGCTGTGACTTCCATTGTGCTTATCCCTGTTTGCGCTTCCAGTGCTCCTCAAACTTTTTTCTCGCACACACACACACACAGAGCAACACGAACCGAAGGCCATGGGAGGCTGCTCCAGCTGCTGCCCGGTCGTGTTCGACTCGCCTCGCCTAGCCTCGGCTATGGCTTCGGCTTCGGGTTCGCTGCTGTCGCCTGTCGTTGGTATCCATGAATGAAGGCTGATAATGGCAGCTGGCGCGGGTCATTTGCGCCTGGCTAACAGCGCAGCTCACATCGCGCGGACTCTGTTCGCCTCAGCGTCGGCTTTTTTGCAAACATTTCTCATTTGCTGCTTTTGTTTTTGCTAAATTAACATTTTTGATTATCCCGCTAGCCTGGCTAGCTGCTGTCCTTGGTCATGCTCCGCCACTCTCTTTCTCCCCCTCTCTCTCTCTCTCTCTCGTTCTCTCTCCCACCTTGCTGTCTCGCTCTGCCACGCACTCGCACGCATTTTGCCAACTCTTGTGTGTGTTTTTTTTCGTTGCATAGTTTGCAGCGCTTCTTTTTTATTTTCTGCGCTGATTTGTGTTTGGCTTTTTTATGAACTTGTTCATAGGGTCACATGGGATGAGTCAATGAGTTCCTCAACTTCTAATGGAGTCAAGCGATATACATATGTATATGCATGTAAATGCATGGAAATATTAAGAAATATTTAAATTTTGTTAAGCACAAATATAAAATAGTTATACAGTTATACAGTTAGACTGCTATGCTGTTATACTGATATACAGTTATACTGTTATACTGATATACTTTTAAATTGTTATATTTATATATATTATACTGTTATACTGTTATACTGTTATACAGTTATACAATTATACAATTATACAGTTATATAGTTATATAGTTATATAGTTATACTGTTATACAGCTATACAATTTAACAGTTATACAGTTAAACAGTTGTACTGTTATACTGATATGCAGCTATACTGTTAACTATTATATTGTTATGCTGTTATTATGTTATACTGCTATACTGTTTTACTTTTATACTATTATACAGTTATACAATTACACAGCTATGCACCTATATAGTTATACTGTTATACAGTTATACAATTTAACAGTTATGCAGCTAAATAGTACAGCAGTTAAACTGTTATACTGATATATAGTTATACTACTACTATTATTATACTGTTATATTGTTATATTGTTGTACTGTTATACTTTTATACTATTTTACTGTTAATTTGTTAAGCTGTTATAATAATATACTACTACATACTACACTGCTATACTATTATACTATTATACTGTTACACAGCTATACTGCTATAAAGTTATACTGTTATATTGCTATACCGATATACAGCTATACAATTATTATTAGTTATACAATTATATCATTTTATTTTCCTCCTTAATTTAGACCCTCTTTGTAGGCAAGTTCATTGTACACTTCCCAAGTACTGCTGCAATCACAAGCAGTTGGCTTTGATAACTTAGTGATTTTGTCGTTATGTATGGGAAACACGCCATCGGTCAAAGGCAGCAAGGCAAAGGTCAAAAACACTTGTCGACTGCACTGAATGAATTTGTGGTCCCCGAACCAAAAAAAAGGCTAATAAATAAAAAAAATACGTTAACCGACTCAGAGTTCTTATTAAAAGAAGGGAAAAAAAGAAGCAGTAGAAGAAGGAACGGAAAAACATAAACAAACAGAGAGTGAAGCATGAAAAATCAAAACAAATATGCAAACAGGCAAGCAAACAAAATGGCAAGCAAATTAAATAAAATGCACGCAAGCTGAATGCGAGGGAGGAGCAGTGAAGGTATGCCCGGGACTGTTAATAATACAACAGATAAACGGATGCAGGCAAGAGGTAGATCCAGCTACAGATACGAAGGTATATATGTATATACAACAATTTAATGGAAATTAAACAGTTAAGTAGCTTGCGACTGAGTAATACGATATAAAACAAGCAAAGAGATTTAACTGTTTACACAAATGGAATTTTCAAGCTGTTTAAAAGCAAGGAACTATTTTTATATATATTTATATATATGTACATCAGATCTTTTCATAACATATTGAATCTATCTTAGGAGTTTAACGTAGATATATAGGTACATTAGAAGAGCAAAGGCATATGGTGAGAGTAAAGGATTAAAAACTTTATAGAAATGGAAAAAACTTCTCTCTTTTGTTTTGTGAAGGAAATTTGAATTCACACCAAACTTGCTAAATTTCCAGAAGCTATCTTGAAACTATATCAATGAAGATCAATGCAATTGAAGTAAACTCTGCTTTAATAGAAAATATCCCTAGAATATAGCTGCATATATATACATATACTTCTTTATTTATTAAGAATCTAAACTAAGTAGAGAAACCTTTTACATATTTTTATAGCATTCACACATAACAGTTAGGCTGAAAATTTCGTAGGCTACTAGTATCCATATGACTATTAGCTAACCCTAAGATTAGGGCGACGAACATAAAAAAAAGTCTACGAATTAATTTTGAATAATTGCAAAGAGAGGTTGATCGAGATAGCTGAGGCTCCAAAGATATCAAAGAAAAGTGTGGGACATGATTAACTCTCTTCAAAGTGGGAGCTGCGTTAGCTCACAATCGACCTAAGACAACAACGACTTGATGATTCTGAGCAGTGTTTGAAGCTGGTCCACCATAAAAAAAATAAATATCAATGGATCGAACATGGCTCCATCATGTCATACCAGCATCAAAACGAGCATAATCTGAGGTGGTGAACAGACTCCAAGGCGTGAAAAGATGCAGCAGATTATGGCAACAGTATTTATAATAATTTTTGACTATCTAGAAAAAGTAAAAACCATCGCCAACGACTATGACATAAATAGAACAACGAAATTGCGAAAAAAAAACTTACGAACTTTTCAACCTATTCTTAAGCCTGTTCTTAAGAGTATCTATACAGCTGTTTAATTTTTTTATATTTTCGAAAGTTTTTATTATATTTAATTCAGTTGAATTATATTGATAATCTTGTTAAGTTTGAACACACAAATTTACTTTTTTGAAAAATCTTGATCGGTTCAGTTGCTATCTAATTCAATGTGTCCCAGTTACTTATTTCGCGCACCTTATATACCTATTTAAAGATCCATTGAAATTAATTTTTAATTTCTCCATTTGATGTTCTACTTCAAACTCTCTTATTGCCCTCTTCAATTGCCAACTATTTGCGCTGCTAAAAAGCTTACTGCAATTTATTTCATTTACTTCTTCCCATTTTGACAGAACAATTCAACTAACCCGATTTGTCACTCGTGCACAATTGACCCATTTTATATTTATATATATATATCGATATATATGTATAACTTCCCTATGCGCTATCCCCCCCTTCACCCCCTTTCTATGTAACAAAATCTGGTCCAGTTGGCATTTGGCTTGGCCACTGCTCAAATATTAATTCATATCAAGGTTTCGTCATTCATTTTGAATGTCCGCCGTTTGCTTGCGCTACTCTCTCTCTCTCTCTCTCTCTCTCACTCTCTAGCCGTCTCGCTGCTCGATTCGTTTGGTTCGTTTCACTGGGATCGTGTAATGAAATTTAAGCAGAATTGTAAACAAAGTTGTGCAATAAAATCAACAAACCGCAAATAAAGTGCAATTTAGAGCAGACTCCGGCTCAACCAAAAAAAAAAAAAAAAACGGAAGGAAAATAAATAAAACAGGCAAAGAAAATAGAAGAAAAAAATAAAGCGAAAAACCTAACGCAAAAGACTTTTCGTTTTATTTTTGGGGCGTTCGTTTGGGTCTTTTTGTCAATATGCCGCCAAGGAGGGCAAATGGTGGGCGGTGGGCGTAACTGTGCCTGATTTCACGAGCCATTTGCAAGAGTCCTTCACACAAAATGCTGCTGCTGCTGCTACTGCAACTGCAGCCAGGATGCCAGCATGGCAGAAGACGCGAAAATTGCCGCAAATTGAAGCAAAGTCGGCGACATTTTATTGAAGCACGCCGTCACGCCGACAGGCACGCAATTCTTTTGGCTCTTCCTCTCATGGCAGATCCCTTCTTTTCTTTTTTTTTTTTGCTATTTGCCTTTGAGTGCAATACAAATGGCCGCTTCATTGTTTCAATTTGGTGCAGTTGGTGGCCCGCGGTTCCAATTTGCCAGCCTGATAATTTATGCAAATTCCAAACAATTTGCTTTGGCTTCGTTCGCTCTCACTTTTGCTTATTCACTTTGCCAATTGATTTCGTGACTCTCGACCCGAAATCACGGATGAAATGTGTGTCGAGGACACGGCTGCCTAAAATTAACAGCAGCAGCAGCCATGGTCAGCGCTCTCTCATTCAAATTATAAATAAACTACGGAAAATTCACCAACAGAGTCTAAAAAGCTTCAAATAATTTGTAGAAAATGTTCTTAAAAGTTGTGACTTGTTTTCCATGAAGTATGCTTGATATATTTGTGATTTATATAAGAGAAAGTTATATTATTAATATAAAAAAATTATAATAAAATGCTTATTACTTTAAGGAATGATAAAATAATAACAAACTAACAGAGCTTTAAAGGAATCGCTTAAGAATCAGTTATAAAGTAAGTATATACATCTAGTTGACGTATGCGTAATATTTTTCACAGATATTTTTTATAAACATAATAGATATTAAAGGTTTGACTATATAATTTAAAGCGGTTTAAGATTGTTTTTATTTGATAAACATTTTTTTAATCTTATATATTTTTATTTTAATAATATAATAATATTTTTTAGCCAATATTCAGCTTTTCAATTCAGTTCAATTGAGGCCATTGTGAAGCTAGCTAAATAACGCTGAGGAATCATTTGTAATTTGTTATAATATTTAAGTTAATTTAATTTCTATCAGCATTTTGACAGCTGATATCAAAGCTTATACTTTCATCGATATATTTGATCGATCTATCGAATATGACCAATAAGTATGTACAAGAAGAGCAGTGTTAAGTAAGCAAACGAACGGACAAGATGTGTATACCAGAGTTGGCTGATTAAACAAATAAATTTCAGCTTCTCAAAGACTCTTTAAAAATATTAGGCATGATTTACGCTTAATATTATCTAAGAATAATATAAATAGCTTAAAAAAATATTAAAAAATAGAGTTGATATTGAATGTCTTCATATAAAATTGCGCGAATCTTAAAAAGTTGTACAACTGCAAAACTGTACAACAATTGTACTATCTAACATATGGGTAAAATATTTTTAAAAATTTTGTTTGTGGTTAATCCTTATAGCTTTATTATAACTTATAAGCGTATCGCAGTCGTTAATGCGACGAAGCAAATTTCGTTCTGTAAGTACATGAGGAACCCATATGTCATGCTTGGAAATTAATCCTAGACGTTTCATGTGCTTGTGAACGGTCACGTTTGACAGATTTAATCTTTCTGCAATCTCTCGAGTTGTCATTCGACGATTTGCATCGACCAACGACTTTATTTTGTCCACATCGGCTTCAAGAGGCCTTCCAGGACGTGGTGCATCCTCAAGATTGAAATTGCCGGAACGAAATTTTACAAACCAATTTTGGCGGTGGCGTTCGGTCAATACATCTTCCCCGTACACATCGCATAATTTTCGCCTTGCTTGAACTGCAAGTCTTACTTACATTCAATAAGAAATCATATGGTATATTCTTCACACAATATCTACTCATAATAGTCAGTACTCACATCGCCATATAAAACTTTAAAATAATGCAAAGTTTAGAGTTTATAGTTGATAGTTCTAGCTAATCAACTCACATCACAAGTCACATCTGATGCACCATGTCGACTGCCCGAAAATTCCATTTTGCCAATTTATGTTAGCTACACTAGACGCATTCGCTGTTTCTCTAGCAATTAAGTGCGTCCCCTCCGTAAGGACCACAGCATGAATGTATCTCGTATGCATTGAATCCTGGCCGTAGCCCAAAAATTGTTGACAGCCGTGCGAATGATATGCCAGCAGCTGAAGTCGCTGCTCTGCTACTTCCCTTGCCATTTGCTGCGCACATAAAAATGGCTGAGTGCACACACACACACACAAACACACACACACACACACACACACACACACACACACACACACAAACACACTGAAAGTTCGTGTTGCACGCCAATAAATCATAACGCGACGGCTCAGTCAGACGGACCCTGCAGTTGAGGCGAGTGTTGGCAACGGCAACGGTAATGGTGCAATCGGTCATGTTATTATTTGTTGTTGTTCTTGTTGTTCATAAATATACACTTGCAGTGCGTACATGGATGCTGTTGTACAAGTTGTCAAAATGTATACAAAAAACTAATTTCTTCTTAGTTTTTATATATGAGAAGTTGTCAAACTAAAAGAGACTTTAAACTGTGCTAAAAGCAAGCTGTCTGAAGGCAAGCAGTTCACATATATATTATGAGACAAGCTTTTGGCAACTTATCAGTCGAATCTCTAGCTCAAATGAAAATATATTATATATATAATAATATATATTAGAATCTATGAATCAAACTTAAGCAGAATTAACAGTCGAATCTTAATGTAAAATATAATATATAATAAAAAACTCGACTTGAAACTGGTACTAGGCTTTAAATTTGTTACTCCAAAAATATTGAGAAGCATCTGCTAACAAATCTTTAACTTAACAGAACAATAATTTTGCATAAAAAAATAATAGAGTTTAACGATATATAAAAGAGTAGATCGATGCTATTAAGATAATATTTATATACTTATATAGAAATATTATCATAATAGCATCGATCTACTCTTTTATATATTGATTCTTAAATCAATTGCATATTAAATAATTCAAGTTCAGTTTGAAAAAAATATATCTAAACGTAAAGTAGTTAATTTCCAGTTACAGGTCTAATTCTTTCCTTGAATCACTAGCTGCAGTAAAAAGTCCAATTCATGTCGCTGCTGAAAGATCGCTTAAGCACTCATAGACTAAAGACTAAAGACTAGGATATGAAATATTTTCTTATATATTTTAATAGATCAGTCTGATGAGCTTAGTTGAGTTGCCTTCAGTGCAAAGTCTGCTTAAGGCAGAGTCTTGACATAGTTATTTAAACGTTTGCTTTGGTCAAATAGCAAAAAAATAATTATACAAATATTTATTTATAAATTATTTAAATTTTTTAATTAAAAATATATATGAATTCATTTATTTAATTTAATAATTTAATTAATTATAAATTTATTATTATAAATTGAATACATTTAATAATAAATAAAGCAAGATATTTAAATTCCACTTGCAGTTTTCATAGGAATTGTTAAAGTGCTTCAAGCTATTTATATTGCTCTCATAGTTATCGTAGGCTCAAGCTCGATAATAAATAGTAAATAATATACAATAGTTTATATCTTAGATGTAGGCCTTAATGGACAATAGCCAATAAATTTATAATTATTATAAGAATCAAATACAGTTGGCAATTATTAACCCCTCAAACTATCAACCAACATTGACATATAAGTTACAGTTTCCAATGATATCCAAACTTGTACTAGCAACATAAACGACTCATTTATCAGCTAGAGTATTTGATCTGTGGCTATGGCTGCTTTTTACGTTAGCTGCTGCCGTTGCTGTTTCAGTTGCAGTTGTAGTTGTAGTTGTAGTTGTAGTTGTAGCTGGTATTACTGCCACGGGCAGTGGCGCCCATTGCTTGGCCGCGGCGAGAGAAAACCGAGGCGGTGAGTTCGTTTCGCCTTGTTCCGTTGCAAGTTGACTTGTCATAAAAATTAAAATTGTTATCAACTCGTCCGTGCGTTCGACGTTGAGGATTATTGCATTAAAGTTGGCGCGTAATGGAAAATGTTCAGGTGCCACGCCCACTGAATGGAAGCTGCCACTTATTACATGACAGCACAGCGAGCTGCACTTCCTGACCCACTCAAACCACTGCGTTCGCCTGCCCGCCTGGCTCTACGTGAGCTGCGGATTAAAGTCGACAAAGTGTGGAGCGTACAATGTGAGTCAGTTCTTCGTCCTTGCTCTCATCTCCTGTCTACATGGCAGCGGGCTTATCGACAGCATACATTGAATCGAGCTGCCAATCGCCGTATGTGCAGGAAAAAAAAATAAAGAACTACGTGTTTCGGCATAAAAAATTATGCCAAACGTTGCTTATCGCATTTTACATTTCGCATTGAGTGAAATACGAACAGCGCACGACGCAACGTATCGCAATTAATTCCACAAATGAGTCAGCTGACATACCTGAACAATTTGCTGAAATGCGGTTGAAGCAGCACTGCAAAAGCATTACGCCCATTGACATGCAATAAAAGCTTTGGGACTTACTTAAATTGCACCTATTGTAGAGAGGCATAAGAGTTGGCTGTTGAGATACCAATAGACCCCAATAGACACCAATATAATATAGATACTTGGAGATACAGATACAGATACAATATAAATATATGTATACAGATATAGTGACATCTGTAAATACAGTTATGGGCACAGATATCGATAGAGAAATTAATACAGACTTAAATATACATATGTAGACAAATTTATAAATTTATACGTATACAACTAAAAACTAAAATACAATCAAATATAAATAGAATACGGATACATACAAAGAAAGAAATATCGGGTGGGCCATCTATCGATTTCGATTTGAACCACGGGTTAATTTGACTCTAACAATACTTATGTCATTCTGTTCTGTCATAAAATTCAGTATATTATCTCCGCTGAACGAAATGAATCGATTTAATCTTGAGCAACGTTGGAATATATTGGAAATATATTTCCAAAACAGAGACAATTGGGTAGAAATGTCGATGTCGATGTCGATTTTGCAAAAAAAAAATCATCTTTTTGGCCAAAGCTTATTTTTATCTTGGTAGCTACGTCAATAAACAAAACTGCCTTATCTGGGGCTCGGAAAACCCAAACGAGGTCTTAGAGAAACCAATGCATCCATTGTTAGTGACTGTTTGGTGCGGATTGTGGAGTGGGGGCATCATTGGTCCATATTTCTTTGACGACGAGGACGAGGCAACCGTTACGGTCAATGGAGACACCTATCGCACCATGATAACCGATTTTTTTGTGCCCGCTCTTGATAGTATTGATGTGGACAATGTTTGGTTTCAGCAGGATTTTGCAACTTGTCACACATCTCATGCCACAATCGACTTATTGCGCGAAACGTTCGATGGCCGTTTAATCAGCCGAAATGGTGATATTAATTGGCCGCCAAGAAGCTGCGATATCTATTCTCCAGTTGAAACGAGTATTTAAATTAACATATATATTTCTATACATAAGAAACTTAAGAAACTCAGAAAGAGACAAAAGTTTGAAAATCATTTAAGAAAGTTAAAGCCAATAACTTTTACACATTTATTTCACATTCATTTTAATTAATATTTCAAAAATGCCAAAAATTTCCATAAGAATTTATTTAACATAAATTCTTTGGCAATTTTTGAATATTTATTGTAAATTAATACTTTCACAGAGGGATAATATAGCGCTTCGTAGTTTAATTACTCTAATACAAAACTTTAATTCGAAATTCATGTGAATTTAAATATCTCCATCAAATTGCAAGCCAAAAGAGCTTCAATTACAGCAGCAGCAACAGCAGCAGCTTAGCTAAATAAATTAAGCTGTCTCTCTCACATGTTTCTAGCCACAACTCAAACAAACCGACAATAAATAAATAAGCTGAAGTGCTTTAGCGAGCTTTGTTGAGGATTTGCATAGGAGATTGTCTGGCCGCATGTATGGATGGATAAGGCATGTGAACGAATAGACCAGCTAACTGACTCTAGTTGCACTCAATTTAATTTCCATTTTTCGGCCATGTTAAGCCATGAAAATTACGTCGATTATTCAATCAGTTCTTTTTTTTTTTGCCAACACGAATTTAAATGCACCTCCACATTGGACGAGCGCAACATGACTCTGATTTTGCGTTGAAAGTTTCGTTGTCAGCAGCAATTAAAACAACGCCCAAAAAATGCACAGCAATTGCAGCAACAGCAAGAAAATGAAACACAAAACCCAAAAGCGAAATGAAGCCTGGCCACACACACCCCAAAAAAAAGAGAAAGAGAATAAAGGAAGCGAAATCCTGCAGCAGAGGAGCAGCAAAAATGAAATTAAATGCAACAAGAAACTGTTGTCCAAGCTGTAAGCCGATGCTTGAATACACTTGAAAGGGGAAGCCTAAGAGTAATTGAAAAACATTTTGCTATACTTAAAACATTTTTATATATTAACTACATACAATGTTAGCTATAAAGTTAAACTAAACAATATCAAATATACATTAAAAATATAACAGAATTCAACTTTATTTAGTTTATTTATTATTTGATATCCATGTTAGGGTATTTATCTAGCTGGTATAAAGTCTCAAAATTTAAAAAAAAAAAAAACAAACAAGTTTTTACTGTGCTTGGTTTTATTTTGCAAAATACTTCAATAATGTATGGAAATCCCATGTTGGTAATATTTTTTTTAATTTTCATTTTAAGAGCAGAAAATAAATAAAAAATAAAGCTTAATTAATTGCTTCGTTTATTCATGATATCTTGATACCTTTAAATTCCAATATATTTTCCATACATTAACTTCTTTATTGCCAAATATATAGTTACCAGCAAAAAGTTTGCACATGGGTTGAGATGAAAGTAAGGCTAATAAACGTCAAATTTTTTAACGATATAAATATGTAAAAGATATTGATTTAAATCCGTTAGGATTCGTAGGGCAGATATAGGAATAAATAGAATAAGGGTAATAAAGTTGTTTGTGTGTTGAAAAAATGGTAGAATTTTGATAAAACAAGTTGAGTTTGTGGACTTTATGAGCCTGAAATAGACAAATAATAAGTAAAGCACGTAAATGAAATTTAAATAAAATTTAATTCAAATAAAAAAGGTTTTAAAAAAGAGAAATTGAAAACTGTAAGACTAAAAACTCACAGTTAATTTTAAAAAATTGTTTTTAATATTTGCAAAGTTTATACTTAACACAATTTGATTTTATTTTCAGAAAAATAGAACACAATTCAACAGAAACAATATTATAGTACCTTACCTGATGACAAGCAGTATGAACTTAGTCTTCCCCACACATCATTTATACTATTTATAGATTATATACATATATATACATAAATGTCGGAACCACACTAGTTGCATATGTGAACATAATTTTCTATTTATTTCCAAAATTTCTCTAATTGGTTTTTGTTCTCCCACACACATTTGCCAAGCGTACCGCCTACCGGCAAGTGTATAAAAAGCGTGTGGTAGGCGGAAAAGCGTCAGTCGGTCAACAGTTTGGCTCTATGTGGCATAATGGTAAAGTCAGTCGTCCATTCGGGTTAGCCATGCTGCATGCCAAGTTGCATCTCCCCTAAACTCTTGCCCTCAGCCACGACTATGTTTCGTTTTACATTCACATTTCTCTTTCATTGTTCACAATGCCGAATTTTTGCTGCACACCAAATAAATAAGCACACACACACACATATATATATATATATATGTGTATATATATTTACACACATACACAATGTGTACTTCAGAGCAAGGCTGGATGGCTGGCAAAAGGAAACACAAACTAAACGCAGTCCAGTGTTTCCTGTAATGAAAACTTTAGACATTTTTTTTTTGTTGCTGCAAGACGTCAAAGAAGCATTGAAAACCCGAAAATAGAAAATGAAATTTTAAAGACAGCTTTTTTGTCAAGACATTTGACTTTTAGATACCCTGTAAAATAAGAAGAAATTTTATAGCTAGCTAGTTAGGTTTCTTCAAATATAATTCCTCTTTTAGATACCCAAAAAATAAATAAACATAAAATGCATAGAAACTTGCTTTTAAAATGTTGTTTTCAAAAACTAATCGACACGTAGATACCCAGTAAATTATAAAAAATATCAGTGGGCCAATAAATATCCAGTAAATTGTAAAAAAAAATCAATAAACTAGTAAAAACTTGATAAATATATTAATATAAAATAAATGATAAAACAAAAATTTAATTTATCAACACTACTATAAGATAACACTATTGCAAACTGTTTGGAAAAAGCGGAAAACTTAAGATGTTTTAAAACTATTTAACTAATAGATTCACAAAGAATAGATTCAAAGAAAAAGAATTTAGCAAAATTTGTGCAAAAAGAAGTTTTAAGTTATTTTTTAAATATTATTTTTCGAAGTAACGAAACTTTAAATAGAGCAAATATCAATATCAAATTTATACCAATATTTTAAAATGAATTTCTACAGGGAATCTATATAATTTGTATAAAATAGGTGTAAAGTGTTGCAAATTAAATTAATAACTATGATTCAAGATATTTTCAAAAACAGTTTCCAATTTCTATAAACTAATCTAGCCCATTAGCTTCGAACTGCGCCCAAAATACAATTAAAGTTGTATGTTACGCTCAGCCACTGTTGCTGCTACTCTTCTTCTTTTTTTTTTTGTAAACCATTGTTGCTGTAAATAAGGCAAAAATTCTATTAAAATTGAAAAGCCAGAGCAAAGCAAAGCACAAGATCCTGTTGGCGAAAATAATATCCCGCTCTATATATATATTTTTTTTTGCGTGCTGGCGTAGCAAAGGGTACATTTGGCCAGCATTGCAATTAGGGGTAAAAGCAACACGTTATATAATACAAACACAAACACGAGCAGAGCAGGATCACAGCTAAAGAAAAGCACAATTCACATATTAAATAATTCATTGAAAGTGCAAATAGACCAATTGTACTAAACTCGAAAGCTGGCAGTTTATTCTAAAGCTGGGAAATTAATAGAAATGTGAGCGGTAGCAATAGGTATAATGTAATGAAAGTATAAATAGCGTGAAATTGAATGATAAAAATGTAGAGACAAATGTAGAAAGAATAATTCTACGAAATAGACTTTTCGAATAGCTGAATCTGAATTTGAAATCACTTCAATTTTTCGAGATGTTACAAGTAAAGTAGATTCGTGATAAATATTTATATTTCTGCCACTCTCACTATTTCTTTCCCTCTCAGACTTTTGACGCTCTAACTCTCTCGCTCTTGCTCTCTATAGAGAGATAGAGAGCAAGACCATCCAAGACCATCTGACCATCCTTCGCTTCTCTTTCGATATCTGTCTCTCTCTGTCTCTCCCCCCCCCCTCTCTCTCTCCCTCTCTCTCTCTCTCTCTCTCTCTCTCTGTCTCACTCTTCTCTCTCTCTCTCTCTTTCTCCCCCTCTCTCTCTCTCCCCCCCTCTCTCTCTCTCTCTCTCTCTCTCGCGCTCTCTCCCTCTACCTCTTTCTTTCTCATTTACCTTAAAAACTTACTCCTTAGAGTCAAAATGTAATGCCAATCAAAACTCACTTTGCTGCGAGTTTCACTTTAAACAACTTCAAACTGAACAACACAACACGAGTAAATATTTTTTGTTTTTTTAGCACTTTATGTTCATTCCAAGGCAAAAGAAAAATGTGAGAAAAAAATGCATGTAAAAATATATGTATAATATAGAAGAAAATAAGCAGGCAAAGGCAAATTTATTTTGCGGAACTAAATTGTAATAATTTTGGCAGCTGAAATATGCACAAAAATATTTTAATACGAGCTGCATAGCCCCATCTTTCTTTTTCTCTCTCTCTCTCTCTCTCTATCTCTGTCTCCATCTCTTTCTGATCCACAGACATATGGAGCCGCACTCAACTCTGCATAGCCATATAAAGTGTGCAGATAAAAAAGGAGTTGAGCCCCCTTTTGCCTCCCTTTGAGTTGTCTAGTTGTGTGCTGCCTGATGTTGAGTTTGGCATTTGGCCAAGTTCTTTTCTTCTTTTATTTTTTTTTTATCCACTACCAACTGCAGTTGAGGCGAATGAACAAACAAACAAAACGCTGGCATCAAGGGCTGCATATTAAATTTGTCATTTCGAAGTCAAACTGTGGGCGTGGTCAGCTCATCCTTGTTGTTGTTGTTGTTGTTGTTGTTGTTGTTGTTGCTGCTGCTGCTGCTGTTAGCTGCATCCTGTTGCCTGTCCAATTGCAGTGCAATTTAAAAATCCATTTCGCATTCGCTGGCCATGAAAATTGAATTATCTTTCGCCGCGACGCATCAAAAACAGCGCAACAGACCAAAAATATATATTGCGGACAGCAACTGCTGCAGCAAAATATTATTAAGCAACAGTCAACAGCAGCAGCAGCAGCAGCACCAAAAACTACAACAACTACAACAACAGTTGTGTCACATATAACCACTTTTGACAATACGCTGACTGCACGAGTGCACGAGTTGGCCAACGCAGCGCAGCGTATGCGTAATTTCGGCCCAATGTGAGCCTGACAAAGAGTGTTGGCATGTGCCTGCGAGAGTGTGCGAGCGCGCGCGTGTATTTGTTGACTTCACTTTGTATATATACAGTCAAGTTTTTAATAATTGCACAATGAAAAAGCTTTCAAGTTGATAAATCGAATTGCGGCCGTGAATGCGTAAAATATTTAATATATTATTGATGAAAAATGCTAGAGTACAGGTGAGGTATGTGCTTTTTGTAGATACTCTCTAAGCACTGGCATATAGAGATCATATTTATTTAAATTATGTAATATAATAATATAATACTATGATAATTTAATATTATAAAAATAAAATATTGTAATAAAATTTAATCATAAACATTTTGTTTAAGTCTCTTGTTTCAATAAATGAAATCTATATCACATTTTTGGAGTGTTATAGAATTTTATATTATACTATATTTGTATATTTGTTTTTATACTCATTCACGAAAGTGAAATGAGTATATTCGTTTTGTACACTGTCCGTCTTGCTGTCCGTCCGTCTGTCCGTCTGACATTCTGTCCGTATGAACGCAAACCATTTCGCCGCTATTGAAGCTAGACTCTTGAAGTTAGAACATATACTCGTGTAAAGCCTCGAATTATAAAATGTCAAGATTTTCCTGATACGCCCACTAGGGGTGTTTCAAATCGGAAATGCATTTTCAGGTATGGCAGAAGCCTTGTTAGTTGAGGTGCTAGAGAGTCGAAATTTGGAATGTTACTTGCGTTGACAACCCAAGATCAAAAAGATATGACGGATGCCCATTAGTGGCGTATTTTCTACAGTTTTAGAGCTAAAAACGATTTAACGACTAAATTACTGTTGACCTCCTCTATTGATTTGACAAAAATTTCAAACCTATTTCAAACCTATTTTAAACCTATTTTAAACCTATTCCAAACTTATTCCAAACCATTTTTGAATTTTTTAGTTTTATTTTTAAATATTAATGTATAACTACTTATTTAAGTATTTTAAAATAAACATAAACTCAGTTTCAGTAGGTAAAGGTTATTTACATTATGGGTAAGGCTTACTTTTGATTTCCAATATATATATATTTGAAAACAGAGCATACAAAGCTCAACCGAGTCAAAAAATTTGTAATTTTTATCAATAAAAGTTTGTATTCCAAATGTTCGTTTAAAGTATGACTCTTTAGCCACTCAGAGTTCCGTCGCGCTTAGCATAAAAAAAATAAAAGAGTCCGGCAACATGACGCCAATTATGTTTCTGCTCTTTTTATACATCACCCTCGATGTCAACTATTTTATACGTTGTGCATTCATGCTGCTTTCAGTGCGCTTGTTTCCAAACAAGCAAGCGATAACGGAGAGGACAACCATCTATGGCATTTGTACGCCACAAGATGCGGACATCTTTATGCGGCACATGAACAACGCACGATATCTGCGAGAGTTGAATTTTGCTAGCATTCACTACTATTCGATAACCGAAATGTACAATATTGTGCGTCAGCGTGGCGGCTCTATAGTGCAAGGCGCTACGACTCTGAGATATCGGCGCTTCATACCACTCTTCCAACCATACAAGATAGAGACAAAGCTGATCTGGTGGGACGACAAGGCCATGTACTTCGAGCAACAGTTTATCTCGCTTATCAATGGATTTGTACACTCCGTGGCACTCTCCAAGCATCAGTTTATCGATTACAACGTTTTCGATTTACTGCCCTATTTTCCCGATATCGCATATCGACCGGAAATGCCCAATGATCTAAAACTCTGGCTGGAGGCCAACGATGTCTCGAGTAAAAAACTAAATCCAGGCGGCTCGTTGGAGAATGACAGCTATTACGATTGTCGAGCATCTATTTAGCAGGCATTTTATAGATTATCGACACAGTTTAGACATTCAAATTTTTATGTTTGGCTGCATTATTGCAAACTGATCAATAAAATTTTTTTTTTGAATTATGCTAATAATTGAAATTTTATATCTATTTTAAAGATAACTTGTTGGAAAAAGAAGAATAGGAATATAAGGATACAGTTATATTTGGGAAAAGGTATATTTATTTGTAAAAATAAAATTCTTGTTAGATAAGAATTTTAAATAAAATGCGTCGCTCTGTAGAGCAAAGATCAGTTCAACATAGTTCACTGTAGCCCCCATCATCTGAGTGCAGCATAGATCTTAGAGAAAGAGAGCTCTGAGTATTACTCCATACCGGTGGGCGGAAAGACACTCAAAGAAGGTGAACAGGTCAGCATAGATCGCTGCAACTTATACATCAGAGTTGAGCATAGATCGCTGTAGCTCATTCATCTGGACCTTCGAGCTTCTCTGAGTATCCTCCACCAATTGTAAGATACTCAGAGAAAGAAAACAGTTCAGCATACATCGGAGTACATCATAGATCACTGTGACTCATCCAATCTACAGATACAATAGAAGTAACCTTCGTGACAAATTTCTAGTTTCAAACTCTTATAGATTTCGCTTCATACACAGAGAACGAACAAGACCAGTTCGACTTGGCAGCTAGGAATAAGTATGAGTATGAGAATATACATATAAAACAGCTGATGATAATTTCATTCATTGAGATAGACGAACAGCACCAGTTCCACTTGATTATTCAAACTAATTATGAATAATTATGTTTATATTATTTCAGATGCCTTAATCCACGTCCAACCTACAACATTACATCCTCAATTCACATTTTGCATTGGACTCAATGTAAATTGGACCCATCATATACACTTAAATTAACCCTTAAGCCCTCTAATCTACATCTAATTGAGTTCGACTTCACTCTTAAAGAAATATTGATAGCAAATTTCTTCTTATGCAATTATCTATACATCACTTAAAAACCATATATGTAACATGCAAGTAATGTATGTATATGTATGTCATGCATGCATGTAGAATATGTGTTTGCTAGCTTATGGTTTACAGCCAGAAGGCACACTTCATGTTGCATATATATGTATATAGCTGAAGCTTTGCTACGAAGAGCTCTTGTTTTTGCCTGGCCCATTTATATCAATTTCAATTAGTTTGTGGCGTACTTTTTGCCTGCCATGCTCTCATTCTCTCTCTCTCTCTTTCTCTGTCTCTATCTCTTGCTCTCTCTCTCACTATGCTGGCCAAAACTTGGCACTGGCTCAAAATCCAAATTAATAAACATTACAATTGCGGCAACAAGCAAATTTGTACAGTCATAATCGCTTCAATCTGTCTGCTTCCCACTTTGCCAGCCTGTCTGCCTGCCTTCCTGCTTGCCAGCCTGCCTGCCAGCCAGTGTTGGCTAAGTGCATTTGAACCTGCGGCTTTTCAAACGGAAGCCGCATTTGGCAAATACGTTAAGCTCAAAGCCTCAAATGCAGGTAAAACCCAACAGCAAATAAATTGCAGCACAAGCTGAACACGAGACAAATTAAACAGATTGCATATATTTTAATTGAAGTAAATTGCATATATTCGAATTGATACATTTGCAACACTATTTTTGGGAATTTATTTTTTTAATTAAATAAAGTCTTTTTACACAATATTATGCACTATTAAATTGTTATACTCATATTTTATATATTTTTAATTAGTTTAATTTGATCTGAATAATTGGAAAAGTTTGCTAAAGTTTGTTCAAGCATATTCTGACTCTGACTCCATGTCAGATGCAAATGTAAGCGTCTCTATTGAAAAAACACATGTGACTAAGCTATGAATCAAATATTTATGGGACTTATCGCATATATTATCAATTTCTAATGAATTTTATATAAATATTTTATTTTAAAAATAATAATATTATATATCTAAATAAATATTTTGACAATTTAAATATGTTTTTATTTATTTATTTAAAAACAGTATAATGAGACTCATATTTATGCATAAACAATAATATAATTTAACAATATGTTAAATATTCATTGTTTTTAATAATTTTAACGAAGAATTAATATTAAAAGTATTTCTTACGTGAAGAAATATATAACCTACTTATACTACAATATATACGAAGGCTGTTAAAAAAGTAATTTAAATTTAATTTAAAACAAGTAAGAGTGCTCATATACACAAACAACACATACAAACACACACACATGCACACGCACGCACAAGCACTTTCTCTGCTACTGCGCAGTTTACGCAGCGACTGCGCGCGGACAGCGCTTGGGCTGCAGTATGGGCTATATTTTGGGAACTTATTTGTTGAATAGGTTTGCTTCTAGATAGACTTTCGTAATCAAACTTTTACAGCGTAATAATGACATTCATATGTATGTATTTGCCAAAGCACAAGTCTCTAGTATTTGAAATACGTTTTTTTCAAATTTGTGGGGAAGGGGGCGTGGTATCCAAAATCCAAAAATTGCTATCCAAATATAGCTATAACGGTATTCAAAAACGAAGAAAAGTTATCGATTTTTATCGATAATAGGGAAATGGGATGAGTTATTGAAAAAAAATGATAAACTCGTACTGCGTAGGATATACACGAGTATACATTTCAAATTTCAGATCTCTAGCTTTTGTGGTTTGCGAGATCACTGCGTTCACACGGACGGACGGACGGACGGACGGACAGACGGACATGGCTATATCGACTCAGCTCGTCGTCCTGATCAAGAATATATATACTTTATGGGGTCTGCCATGTCTCCTACGCGTCTCCAAGAGTTAACCCCTTTTCGAATTTTTCTTGTTCGTCAAACTAAACAGATTCATAAAAGAAAGACTCGACGCTAAGATTCAGCAGATAAAGACGGCATCGAGGGAGGCGCTGATCAGGATCAAAAAATCATTTACTTGGGTATATTTTAAAAGACACGAAATAGATTTTTATAAAAAATAAAAAATAATTTAAAAAAAAAAACCAAATGCGCGATACTTTTTAAGCAGGTTTTGTATACATATATTCAAATATTCTCAGCAGTTTTAATGGATTTATTATATAAATTCATAAACTTAAATATGATTGAAAAATGTGTTAAATATTTAATAGTTTCAATTTATAGTTTTATTTCTTTAATTATTTTTAGAAATATTTTTAACATATTCTTTGAACAACAAAAAACTAGATATCTTGTATATATTATATACATATGTATGTATATTATACATATAATATACAAAATAAATATTTGAAGTAAGAAAAGCACCAAAAGAAGTCCATATATTAAAAACCAGTGACAGTTTCTGAAAAGAAAATCGTTCAACAACAATTATAATATGCAAATTAAGCAATATTAGTAATTTCCTTTACCACAGTCATGTGCCGAATACGATGCAATTGAAGTTCGCCAGGACTCCGGTTTATTTCCCAAAGCTTTTGCCGTCCTACACTGCTTAACATTTATCACAATGATCGAAACGAAAACAATTATGAGAAATAGAAAACAACATGCCAAGAGTATATAGATGACAATCTCAAGTTCCGTCGTGCGCTTATTGGTTTGCTTTTTACAGCTCTGCAAACGGGGCACAAGATTCAAATCAATCTCCGGCGTAAAGCCCTCAAAGCATTTACACAAATCTGGCAAGGCACAATAACTATTAGCGGGACACTCGGTTTTGCAGATGGGTTTGCAACTCTGCAAACTGGGCACTAGATTTGGAGTGATGACATTCGCCTCGAAATCCTCGTCGCATTCACATTGATTGAAATCCACGCAATGGCTGTGCTCGGGACATTGCGGCTCACAGGCCGATTTGCAACTCTTCAGACTTGGCCAGACATCGGGCTTCGTTTCATTGCTAATATAGCCTGGATTACATACACAGATATTCAGGCGCTGGCATACGCTGTTCGGTGGACAAGCATTGTTGCAGTGGGGCTCACACTTAGGGAAAATGCCCACGCAGCCTTCACTGCACTTGGAAACTATTTCCGAAGAATTTTTCTAAGAAACATTATAGATCACGTATATATATATATACAATAATATGTATAACCTAATACGCACCGCATATTCACTGGTTATGCATTCATTTTGCTGAATTTCGCTCAATGTCTCGCTAAGGAACACGAGCAGAATTATTTTACTTAGGTAGTTGAACATTCTGAGCTGCTTTTGATATTTATTCGACAAGATCTTTAACTTTATTTACGACTTGCAGACGCAGAGGCCCATAAACAACTAAATTATATAAAAGATTACTAATTAAACGATAACCGCATGTTATATATATAAATATATATATATATATATACATAGAATATATATATACTTATTTTTGTATACCCTGAGCTTATTGAAAATATGAATTTAAGGTATAATGTTTTTCTGAAAATGTATGCAACCGTCTAAAGGGACAGCGGCAGATTCTATAAATATATAACATATATATTCTTGATCAGAACAACTGTCTGTTCGTCTGTCTATCTGCTGCTCTGTCGCCTTGTCCCTCTATCCATCTCTGTAAGCCACTGCAAAGAGACTTTTTGTATAGTAATCGCTTGAAAAGTTTATAATTTTTGTTTTATAACTCAACCCATAACCATAACCCATAACTCAGCCCATAACTCAGCCCATAACTCAACCCAGGTAGACACTTTCTGAGACATTTTGTTATTAAGATATTACAACTAGAATCGATATTACTCAATAACTAATTTCTGATAGTTTAGACCTAAATGCAGCCCAAGTGGAGCCTGTGCACCGGCTTATGTGGAAAACTGTAGTTGTGAACAGAATTCAGGGTGTCTCCTAGTCACTCCAGTTTAGAGAACTTTTATTTTCTTTAAATAATTATAAATATACAAGCTTGATAAAGTGTAGCTATATAGCTAATCTTTCATAGTTCATTTACTCATGTGTAGACCACGATGCATAGTACATCTAAATTTAAAAATTGTTCCATTTTCTTTCTTTGATTATTTTTGAAATCGATTCATTTTATTTTGCTTTTAATTACATTTGTTATACGAATAAAAAAAGATAAATAAATGACTTTAACCAAACAGATTTTTTGTATATATCATTTAAAAGTCCTCAACAATTTCTTATAGTCCATTGAAAAGCACAAAAAGCACTGCATGAATCACATGAAATTGTAATCATATGGGCTCATGACACATTTAAAATGGCAATATAATTAATTAATTTGGATAAGAATTATTTCAAAACTAAATATACATTTCTACTGAATTCAATTTCGAATCCAACAAAATATTAAAGTCTTCGCCTTAAGCCGAAATGGAACATTTTGAAATATACCACCATAATAACAACTAAAACGAACATTGCTAAGCTCACACTGGTACATAAAAATATTCCCATTGTATTGGAGTCAGCTTCCCTTTGTTTTGTAGTAGCTACCACATCATAATCATTCTGTGATTTAATTGTCTTAAAACCCCCATCTTCGCCGCATATCTTCCGATCCGTGCAATTGCTTTTTGGCGAACACACAGTGCAATTGAGTGGACATCGACTGAAAATTGTTCTCATATCGGGGTCGGGGCAGCGGACTTTAATCATGACGGGCATATAGTTGTGTTCCTAAATCGAGATATATTTTATATTATTTCTGATCATAATTTAGGCATTCACCTACCTTTGATCCATATTGCCATGCACTACATACTTTTGTAGCGTTAGTATATCGTAACATCAGCAGAAGCGGAACTAAACATAGGCACTTATATATCACTTTACTTTCATTAAACATAGCTGTACAAAATTATGCAATTGCTTCACAGAACATTCACTTGCGAACTGAACGGAACAATTTTATGAATAATTATTCTTATAAAAACTCAGTAAGTAATTTACACTCAAAGAAATCTCGCAGTGCAATGCAGAAAGTCATTTAAAATATGTCAACAATGAACTTTATCAGAAATATAATTACAAAGAGTATTTGCATAAATTTTGGACTTTTATTAAATTAATTCGATAATTTTTTTCAGTGTAGATAAACACTGTATATGTTACTCATGATTGTAACCACTAAGCAATTTGGCATATTATAATAATGATATAATATTCAAGTCGTTTATTTATATGGGCATACAGCAGTTGATTAAGCTAAAGCGGTTGGATTTTTACAAACATATTTGGATTCCCTGAAGTTCACTTAAACTAATGTCTACTAAAAACACACAATTGTGCAGTTAACCAACGAACTCAGTTGGACTTTTGTGCATTTGTGCGAATAATTAATGACAAAACTGCAGTAAAATAGCTAAACTAAAAGATATTCTGCAATCATATGAGTATATATATATATATATATATATATATATATATATATATTTCTAATATATATAGATAAAGATCCCATATCAGATGTACAATACATATAAAATATTCTCAATCATTATCCGCTATGCAATTTTTAAATATCAAGCTGAAATCAAAGCTGCCTTAGTGGGAATAGCCCGACTAGACTATACCCCGAAACCTACGCAGCGCTGCAATTCCAATCATTTTACGCTTTATAATCTTACACTTATCTTGTTGTTCCTTACAACATTGATTACTCTTTAACTTCTATATCCATATTTTATTCTTTTATATATATATCTTATATATATAGAAATAGATCCAGATGTACGTATAAAATATTCTCAATCTTTATGCGCTATGCAATTTTTAATATCAAGCTGAAATCAAAACTGCTTTGAGGGGCTAGCCCGACTAGAATATAACCCGAAACCTACGCAGCGCTGCAATTCCAATAATTTTACGCTTTTCACAGCGTAATAATAGCAGACACAAATGTGTGTATTTGCTAGAGCACAAGTCTCTAGTAATCCCAGCGACTAGTCGCGTCTGCTGTGTTTGACCTGTCCAAATATTTGAACCAAAAGTGATATATTAATATGCGATGAATAAATGTGTATATATATCTAAGCTTCACCGGTCGTCGGTTAACTGATTTATCTAATCTTGACGCGTGCTGACAGCCAACCTGAGCAGCTGCATTGAGATAAGGCAACGCCGCCGACATTTACAGCATCCAACTGTTCAGTCTTAAGCGGAATGTTGGCCAAGCTGTTGCCGTTGCCGTTGCCGTTGCTGTTGCCGTTGCTGTTGCTACTGAACTGTGCGGCATGCCACACGCAATCCTTGCAGTTGATCAACTGCAATGCAACACAGCTGCATGCATTGAAAGATGTGACAACGCTGAGTAGCTTACGTCTGTACAATTGCAGCTTAGAGCAGCAGCAGCTGAAGAATGCAATTTTTTTGCGTTTCAATCAGCTGCTTAGCCTCGAGTTGGAGCAGAGCCAACTGAATTCCCTGGAGGACTATGCGCTGCATGGCTTGGCACGTTTGCAGCACCTCTCGTTGGCCAACAACAATTTGAGCGTGATTAAAGCCTGGTCCGAGGAACCATTGGCCGCCTTAACCTCACTCGACATCAGTTTCAATGCCTTAATACGCCTGCCTGCTCATGGCTTCGCACAATATCCCAATTTGCAGCTCTTGGATTTGAGTCACAATCGTATTGAGCATCTGGAACCGGACTGCTTTCACAATCTGTTGCATCTGAAGCACTTGCAGTTGCATAATAATCAATTGCAACTAATTGCAGTCACCAACTTTCATGGTCTGCATCGTCTGTCCAGCTTGGGCCTGCAACACAATCAGCTCAGCAAAGTAGAAGCTGCCTCCTTTGAGAGCAATACGCATTTGCGCTCATTGCACTTGGAACATAATCGCCTAACAGATTTGCAATTCCTCAAGGATGGTGGCCTGGCACGTTTGGTATATCTCAATTTATCGGGAAATTCCGTGGAGCAGCTACAACCTTCGATATTTTCTAAAAACTTTGAACTGCAACATTTGGATTTAAGCTGTAATAAGCTAAAGGAACTTCAAAACAGTAGCTTCATAGGACTGGAGTCTTTGGAGGTGAGTTAAAAGTGCAGAAAATTATGGGAGAGTGAAGAGAAAGTTCTATTAGATTCAGCAGTGTTCGAAAGTCATTTGAGGTGAGTTAAAAGAGCAGAAGTTCATGGGAGAGTGAAGAGAAAATTCTATTAGATTCAGCAGTATTTGAAAGTCCTTTGAAGTGAGGTGAGTCTCAAGCTGCCTCCTAGCACTTGGCCTAAGTTTTCTATAGTATAATGCATCATAGTATCCTAGGCTGATATAACTAACCTTAAAGGTGGTCAGCTTCAACAGATCCGAGGCATATTTTTAGAATCAAGAAACCCTTATTCCAAGCAGCTACAAAAGTACAATTCAATATTTCTATATAACCTTAAAAATAATCTTTTTTTTATTTTTTATCTTTTATCTTTAATTATCTTTTATTATCTTCAACCCACAGCGCATCAATGTCAGTCATAATAATTTAGAGCACATCGCTCCGGATGCTTTACGCCCACTGAGCAGCCTGCTCCAGCTCGATTTGAGCTACAATCTTCTCAACTCTCTGCCCGAGGATCTGCTGCATGGCAACAGTCAGCTGAAGGCTATTGATCTGTCAGACAATCAACTGAATCAACTACATCCTGCCCTGCTCCAGCAGTTGACGCACTTAACTCAATTGAATCTGGCTCGAAATCTCCTGGAGGAGGCCAGCTGCCTGCAACAACTGGCGCCTGGTCTTAACCGTTTGGCTTTGCGTGTGGATCTCAGCTCGAATCGGCTGCAGTCGCTCAATTTGAGCAGCCTGCTATTCTTCGAGCATGTCCAGCTGTCGGACAATCGCTGGAACTGCGCCTGGCTGGTCAAGCATATGCTCAGAACACCACCCACGGCACTTAGCTTCGCTCGCGCTTGGCCAATGCTGAGCGCCTGGAGCGTACAGCAATTGTTAAGTATACGAGGCATCGATTGCTTTGATGGTCAACAGAATCGCTCCATTGTGCTGCTCGATGTAAGCGCGGCTAGACAGCAGACGGCGCCGGACTGTGACTGCAAAGTAAGTCTACGACCGAGATCGAAATGATCAGCTAAGCCATACTATTCTTTCTATTAAGGCCTCGCAGGAGTCTAACATCGAGCTGTATACTTTGACGCCACCATTGACCTGGCCTAGAATACGCACAGACCGCTTCGATTCACGCTCCGTGATCATCTGGATGTTGGCGGCCATTGCGTTGGCCTTTGCCGGATTGCGCTGGGGACAACGTTTCATGGATCGCAAGGAGAGCAACAAAAAGTTAAAGGAAATGCAGGATAAGGTGAGTGATCTAGGAGAGATCTAAGCCTTATAGATAAGAAATTTTTGAGAGATTTATAAATGAATTATGTGAGATTTTTAAGAGATCTATAAAAGATCAGTAAAAGATCTGTAAAAGATCTATGTAATAATAATAATGAATAGTAAATTTTTTAGAGATCAAGGAAAGATCTATGAGGATTTTATGAACGATCTTTGGCAGATCAATAAGAGATCTTTGAGTGCTATATGGGAGACCTATAAGAAATCTTTGAGATATATATGATAGATCCATAAGAGAGCTACCAGAGAGCTATAAGTGATCTATGCGTAATATATTAAAGGGAATGTATCTATGAGAGTATGAAAACTATGAGAGATCTATAGAGAGATGAATAAGAATTCTATTAAGAATGGATGAGAAATTTTTAAGAGCTCAATGAGAGATTGGGGATAGAATTATTAGAAATTTATAAAATAATAATATAATCTATAGACATATAAGAAATCATTGAGAGAGAGAACAATCTGTAGGAGATACTTATATGAGAGAAACTTAAAAGACTAATAAAAATTTACACAAAATATATTATTGTAGAAATCTAAAGGAGAAATTTAAAACCTCAATGAGAAGTGAAATAAAAGTGGAGGAAAAATATTTCTACAAAAATAAGAAGAAAACTTTTATAAAAAGTAATTTATAGACAATTGGAGACATATTCTGCGGCTATAAATTTTCGCCAAGCAAAAGTCAAATCAACAAAAATGTTGAAAGCACTAATAATCCGATTGTTTTTATAATTTAATGAATTGTATATTTATGTATATATATATTAATATATTGGGTTTGATAAGTTTTGATTAGAAATACGAAAATACTTTTTCGCACCCAATATATATATTTTTTTAAATAGAGATAAGGCACTGTAGAATCGTTGCTATTTCACTTTCATTTTACTTTCTATTAAATCTAAGAGAGCCTGGTACACTCAAAGATCATAATCAGAATAACAAGCATTTCAGTTCCATAATCTGCCTATTAATTAAAAACTTTTAGCTCAAAACACACTCTAAAACCATTACTCAAATAATAAATACATAAATTTTCTTTTCTTGCAGCAGCTAATCAAAGTGGAAGCCTAAACGATCGCAAAAGATCGTAATTAGAAAAAAGAAAACACATTAATAGTTAAACTCTACATAAGTATATGTAAACTATAGCTAAGCCAAGCTTTATAAACAATGTCTAAGATCTAATTAATAATAAAAGTAAAAATAAATCATTTATTTGTAGAGGCGTTCGATTAGGGCGGCGTACTTTGCATGTACTATATTACGCCGGGTCTTGAGCGTGGGTCCCAGCTCGCCCGTTGGCACGGAGAATTCGTGTGGCAAGAGAGCAAACTTTTGGACACGCTGCGCGGATGAGATGGCTTTTAGGTTGGCACGTTTGATACCCGCATCGATGGCTTCATACAGCTTCGGTTCGGCATTGATATCGAGTGCAGCAGCCAGAGATTTCTCATCGTTGGGCAGCTGTAAATCAGCGGGTATATTAAGCAGCTCCGACAGATGCGTTTGATTGAGTCCCAGCTCTTGCAGCCAAGCAATCGTGTCGCCACGCAACTCATCGAGCGGCAGACCCGTATGCGGATCCGATTTGGTCTTCAAGGACAACAAGATCGTCAGATATTTGCGATGATCGCCAACCAACAAAGCATTGCTGACACAGGGCAACTCCTCCTTGATCAGCTCCTCGATGTGCACGGGCGGTATATTCTCGCCGCCCGCCGTGATGATCAGCTCCTTGATTCTGCCACAGATTACGAGATTGCCATGCTCGTCCATGTAGCCCATGTCGCCGCTGTACATCCAGCCGTCGGGCTTGATGGTCTCCTCCGTTTTAAGCGGCTGGCCCAGATAGCCCATGAAATTATGCCGTCCACGCGTCACAATCTCGCCCTGACCATTTGCATCAGGCTCATGGATCTTCACCTCGATACCGACGAGTGGAATACCCGAACTGTAGAGATTTGTCATGACTTCGTGCAGCGTAATAGCACCACCCGACTCGGACATGCCATAGATATCGCCCAAGGGCATGTCCAGGCCCAAAAAGTAATGCTTGAGCTCGGAGGACACAGGCGCTGCGCCAGTTAGAAAAGTTTTGCATTGCTCCAGGCCCAACATCTGACGTATGGAACGAATAAGCCGCAAGGCTAACCAATATTTGGCTTGGCCGTATAAAGAGATTCTCTCGCTGCAAAATTAAATGGAAATGAAGATTAGAATTGTGGCTAAAAAGGTACAAGGGCTTAAGACTTGTTTAAGCTGGGAGCAACGGAAGAATTTGTTGCTGAGGAAATCGATTGTTTCCTTTTGATAACATCCTTTAGTTGAACTATTCCCATGAAGACTTTAAGACTGAACAAGAGGAAGCATTAGTCAATATGGTTTGGACTGAGTAATACCTTTCATGATTTCTTCTTAGTGAAGAAAATCTGTGAAAGATCTTCAAAGCACTTTTACTTTTTCGTGGTTGGTGTTGCATGTATTGTAGGATGAGTTCTTAGACATGACACCTTTTTCGATTTTAGCTTGTCTCTAATAGGTATAACCATATACACGTCTTCCTAATATTCCTTAAATTTTCTCCTCTACACAACTTTCACTTTTGCTTTAAACATCTATTGAGATCTTAGGCTGAAACAGTTATCTCAGTTTGACTTTGACTTTGATTACATTTCCAGCTCTTCACTTCACTTGAAACTCTAACTGGCAGACGGACAAACGAACAGCTAGACATGGTTTTTTCCATTAGGTGTCTATAAGTCTAAATGCGTAACTCACCCAGCGATCGTAGCTAGCTGATGCTGTTCCACGGCAGCACGCGCCTTGGCTAAGAGATAACGTGAATAGGGTTTCGCCTTGGCCTCCGCCGCAACCAGACTCTCCTGGAACTTCTCAAAGACGCGCGGCACACCGAACATGCGTGTCGGCCTGGCCTTCTGGAAGCTGCGCACCAACGTGCCCTTGAGCGCATCCTTATCAGCAAAGTAAACACAGCCGCCATGCTCCAACGAAACCAGCACATCAAAGACCTGGGCAGCTATGTGACTCAGCGGTAAATAGCTGACAATACGCTCGCCGCCCAGCACTGTATTCTTCAACGTGGCACCGATGAGTTTCGTCTCAAAGACCATGCTGTCGTGGGAGAGCATCACAGCTTTGGGCATGCCCACTGTGCCAGATGTGAACACGAGCATTGCGCAATCATTGGCATACAATTCACTTTCCCTTCTCAGCAATTCCGGCTGCAAGTGCGCCGTGTCCAGTGCCATCAAATGCTGCCAGCTAAAGTAGCCCTCCTCCTGGTTGACAAAGGGCTCGTATGGTCCGTGCAGCTGGATGACAGCCTTCAGTCGCGGTAGCCGATGCTTAATTGAACGCAGCTTTGCCATCTGCTTGTCGTCATCAACCACACAGACTGTCGCCTCACTCGTCTCCAAGGCATGGAAGCATGCCTCCGCCGAATTGCTGGGATAGATGCCAGCCAATACGCCGCCGGCACGCAAAGCACCCAATTCGGCTATAAACCATTCTGGGCAATTGAAAGCCAATATGCCCAACGAGCTGCGCGCCTCCAGGCCAACATGCAGTAGCATTCGTGCTGCCAGCTCCACTTGCTGTTCGTACTCCTCATAGCTGAGCGTTATCCAATCCTGTTGCTCTGGTCGCTCCCAGACCAAGGCCGGTAGCTTTGCGAATTTCTGACATTTTTCACGAAACAATTGCGGCACAGTGTACACTCCAATCGTATCCTGTTCGTCCTTCCTTAACAGGACTGCCTCATGTAGCGAGTTGCTCGTATAGCTGTTCGCCGCCCTCAGCTGCGCCATGTTGAATAAATGTTGAGGCCTTCGATCAAGCGATATTTAAAGCAGAAACCAATCTCACTGTCTGTCGCTGCTCTTGCCTGATAAGCCAGGCAGGCGGCAGGCAGGCATAGCACTAAGTTGATAAAAAAGAATCGACTCTCGAAGGGTATGCGAGTGCTCGTGTCTGCGCTTGGGCCTGACCTGGTTCTATGCATGACCCTCTTGACATCGTAATCGCCACGAGACCAGAATACATACATATATATATATATATATTATTTATGTATTCCACACAATCTAAATCCGCTTGATAATTCGGAAATCAGTTGCTAAGCGCCTGATACATTTTCCGAAATTAACAAAAATATAAAATAAACTTTAGACATCTGCATACCCTAGCAGCTGTAATATATACATATATATACATATATATATATATATATATATATATATATATACATATATATAGCTACACAGATTATTGCCAGATGCATCTCTACTTCTAGTTGTAAACTCTTCTTCTACTATACTTAATATTACAAAAGCATTATCTATAAGTTTAATGACGTAAGTCAGAACAAAGACTTCAGTTTTTACAATCTTAAAAGAAATCTTAAAACAAAGAGTTGAGAAATTCACAAGACTTTTCCAATAGTATAATGCTATGAGGCAGATTATATTGTATTAATGATTCATTTATATAAATATTATATATAATAATATATATTCATATTATATAATAATGTATAAAAATAAATATTATATAATAATATATATCAATATTTCTCAAAAGTAAATAATATATATAAATAATATATAAATATTTACTTAACTCTTATAGTTATAGATTACAAATTTTGACTTCTTGAAAATCAAGTACCTTTAGGATAGCCAAGATAAAGAATGTTTCAACTGTTTTCCATTTAAAATGCCTTAAAATATATTTTTTTTAATATTTTTTTAAGTACCTTTGAATATTAAAAAAAAATATATATAATTTTTTAATTTATTTATTTTTTATTTAAGCGTTCAGTCTATACAATGCAAATGTAATATCTTAACAAACCCAATTTTGTTAAAGTATAACAAACCATTAAATTTAAATTCAGTGCAAGATTTCAGTTATTGTGAATGAAATATTTGCAATCTGCAAATTTTAATAATACTAAACTTAATAATATATGCAGTATCAAGCAAGCCTACGATTGGGTCAATGTACCGAATTTCAAATCTAAAACAGAAATATGTATATAATATTAATTATATATAATTTATATAAGATGAATTATATATTGTATAATATAATCATTTAACAGTGCAAACTCCCTAATAGAGAATAATAGGTTATTGAACTCTTGACACTATTGAAAATTCAATAATTTATGGATATTAAAAACTTACATTTGATCTGACTAGCGAAAGTTTAATAATAATTAATAATCTTCTACTGTAACTAAACTTATTGAATTTTTAACACATTTCCATGACATCATGAGCATTGACATACGTTTTCAAAGCGTTATCGAACGAGGGAGTGAAGGATAGGCTGCATTCATAGTAAGATAATGTTTTTTATAACAGATATACATACGTATGTATGTATGTACATCCATAAATACAGACATATGTACATATGTACATTTTATCTATACAAACATATAGACTACTTAGACATACTACAATATGTATACATATTTGCTTCATCTAACATAATGAAATAGTATATGTACATATGTATATGCATTTTTATAGTATATGCATTGATAAGAGCTCTTGTATTGAGAATACATACATATGTACATATTTCAAAATAACGGCATTCGTTATCTTCATACATACATACATACATATGTACATACATGACATACATATACATATGTATGTACATATGCATGTCTGACCTCTCATAATCTCTTAAGTTGTCATGCCTTTGGCAACATGAGCACATGAGCACATGCATACATACATACATACATATGTACATAAACATATGTATAATCTTACATACATAAGTATGTATGCATATGCACATCGCCCCTATCAACAAACATATTATATTTGCATTCATATTTCATATTCAAAATTAAACCGTTATGCTTTGTAGCCATCTCTAAATTGCTCCTGAACACATCGTAAACACAAACAAACACATGCAAATATATATACACACACACATATATACACACACATGCACGCATACAGCTGTAAATATGCATAACTGACCTGCGACAAACACCTGCGGCCGATCGAAAAGCACAGCTGAGCAGCGCAGCAGTACCAACAACTGCATGGCAACTGGTCAGTCATAGAGAGTAAGAGTGAGAGCGAGTGAGCGGGTTAGGTAAAAGAGGATGACGAACAAGCAATTGTGGCTGCTGCGGCCATACATAAAACATGTAACGGTGCTTCTTTGCTTTGCTTTGCTTTGCCTGGCTCTCCTCTGCCCTCTCGAAACACACGTTCACATACATACATACCTAAAGGCTGGTCAACTCTACGCTCTCACATTACACGAGCCCAAACATTATACGCACACACATACACACACTCACACGCGGCGGCGCATGCATAAATACATATGTGTGCGTGTGTGTGTATGCGAGGCAGTGAAATAGAAGCAGAAAAAACTCAAATACTGTGGGCTCGCCTCAGCTGGCAAATAACAACAAAGCAGAAGTAACAGAAGCAGCAACAGCAAAGTCACCGTCAGCAGAGGCGCTTGCTCTGCGCATTGATGTGCGCCTGTTCGCCCAACAGTCATTTTTTGTACAAATTTATAATTTATTGTTTAATTTATTTTATTGCAAAATGTCAAACAGTTTGCCAGAGAGGAAAAAAGTATATTTAAATATGAGTATGTACAATTATGTTTGTTTCGCAACAACAACAACAACAACAATGATAACTATGATGTATTATTAACCCAATTGTAATTGTTGCAATTTGTAGCTGACGGCTTATCATTTGTCATGGGCGCAACAACAACATTATTATGAAATTATTTACCAATGAACAGCAGCCCATGAATGTCAAACAAGTGTAAACATTGCCGCTTCCATGAGCATGGTCAAACGGGGGCGAGGCAGTGGTGGATGGGGGTAGTTGGGGCTGGGCATTCAAACTACAACACAAATAGTTGCATATTGCGTTTGTGTATTCCTTTTGTATTTGTACACAAACAGTAAGCAAGCGTCGACACACTCCGCTCTGCTCGCACATAGAAAAGTATCTGATGTATAACGGTATAACAAAGCACAAATATCAAAAAAAAAAGCTGTAGGCAAGCAGCGGGGCACAGTGGTCCCTTATGTATTGTTATATGTGCTGGCATAATAAATATGTTTGTCTATATTAAATTTATATATATACATATATTTATATGCATATGTTTGTATGTGCAGTAAAAAATCACTTACCTACACTTTAGCTATAACAACAACCAAATCAACAATTGAGATATGCCCAGTGTGTGAGTAAGCGCATTAGAGTGGACCTGTAATTGATGAAAATAGAAAGTTAAGAAAATTTGTGAAATTTCACAATTCATATGGTATATATTTTCTGTCATAACTATACTTAATAAATGTATGTACAGTTATTTACAATTCATTAGGGTGAACCAAAATGTCATTATTTATGTAGTAAGGTAAAAATTAATTTTAGAAATATTATATATACATAACAGCTATTTAAAAATTATATATACATTTTTTTAATAATTATTTTTATTTTTATTATTTTTTATTTAGTCAATAAATAAATAAATATCTATGCAAACGTGGTTCACTCTAAACTGCCGCAGTTTATACAAAAGTGCTTTATATGACACACATACGTACATATGTATATATTAATGTATTTATTGTGTATATATTATATACATACATATGTATATATTATATTCTAAAACGGAACTCAAAGACAGTTTACCCCACCTCCCAATATATGTACATGTGTCGACAATAAAAAAAACTCTTTTCAATTGCTCAATGCACACACAGCAAATCAAACACACACACACACACACACATACATACATGCCCGTTTATATGTATTTGTAAATACAAAGAACTAGATATGGCCACACTCTCATCCCAAGTGTCATTTTTTATATTCACCATAACGGAACCGATATGCATGCTATCGTTTACCCCACCCGCCCACTCTTCGCACCATACTCTTTCTTCAGCGTAATCGTATGTGTAAGTAATATGTGTTGTATATATTTACACGCACGATTCGTTACGCTAATGTGTAGGCATGGGAGGAGGGGCTGAGGGGGGCGTACACATATGCATGTCTGTGACTTTTGTAGATTTGTTTGTGTACATATAGATATAGCGAAATAACCAGGCGCACAGCATTGATTAGCAAGCAAAAAGTTCATGCGAGCAAAGTGAATGAGCGAGTGAGAGTGAGTGAGTGAGTGAGTGAGTGAGTAGCCAGCCAGGCAACAATAACAACAACAGCAACAAGTACACACAACAATAAAGAAACACATATTCATATACAACAACAGCACACAAAACGATACACACACAAAACTACTAAAAGAGGCAGAGATGAGGCCGACGGACACCCGAGACGGCGTCGACGACGACGCCGTCGACAGATAAACAACATTTATATTCATGTACCCGGCAGTAACAAGAACAACAACAACGCAAGAAGTGTGGCGTACACAAACGCACACAAACATAAAAGAAGCAAAACAAAAGCAAAAGAAAAAAAACGAAAATCAAATAACATATGTATGTACATATTGACGAACAAGTGAACACATGTATGCGCATACATATAAGCATATACATATGAGTATGCCAGTATGTACATACATACATGCATACATACATTGCACTGGCACGATTCATCCACCGCACTTTGCGCTCCGCTCTCTTCGCTCTCCTCAGCCACCTTTGCAACTCATTCAAACTCATTTCTACGCTCATGAGAACAGCTACGCCAACGTAGCAGTAGCATATCGGCAGCAGAGTTGTTACGTAGGTCACAGCGGCGAATGGAGAGGGAAACGAGCATATAAACGATAACAACAACATATTCCTACATACTTACATACTTATATTATTAGCTGTCGCTGCTCTCTTAGTTGTGCTCGCTCTCTCTCTCTCTCTCTCTCTCTCTATTGTCTCTCCGCACGTTCGCTTGCTCGGCCACATAAATGGCAATTACAATAAGCAACCGGTATTTAAAACTGTTTTTAATCCCCCTCCCATCATTAACACACGCACGAGGCAAACAAAGCAAAACAGCAACCAGCAAATATGTCAAAAACGTTGAAGTTGAGCAGTAAAAACAATCCTATGTCAAATGTCGTCGTGTAGGTGGTATTTTACTATATAACTCAAAAGCCCAGACACCTGCTGCTTATCATGATTTATTTAATTAGCTTATATTTAAAAGAAAGAATTTCGCAAATTTATTAGCTACGCTAACTTACTTTGGTGATTTTTGTTGGGTGTGCACCATAGTGAGCGAGCGCGAACAAGAGCGAAAATGCAATTGAATTATAGCAGCAGCAGCAGCTGAGAGAGGTCGATCCCCTTAACATTACAATGCGAAACTGCAGTGTGACGTCACAGACAACACTTACAGTTCATATTTAAGTCGTTTGAGCGTAATTAATGAGCGCAATTAATGTAAATTGCTCACCCTGCGGCCAGTATTTTTCATAGAGCTTATCAGTTTTCCGGCAGGCAGAGACATTGAGTGCACTTTATTTTTCCTTTGGCCAACGAGCAATGGAAAATTCTCAAGGCGCGAGCTTTGATTGATGTCAGCGTTCGATAACTATTTGCCCCGCCATGAATAATTGACCTCTGCTTTAGATTCATGATTGCTCTAATGAGCAATTATTATTATATATTAATATGTTATTATTTTTAAAATAATTTTATATTAATCATTTTGAAATGGTATCAAGTGGTATTAATATGCTTGACCACCACTGTTTAGTATGTAAAGTGTTGTCAAGTAAAAATTTATATAACCATTAATTATTTTATATTATATTTGGTAAATTTATAAGACACATAAATGCGCTTAATTCAATTTATTTAATACCTATACACATTTTTCTAGCCATGACTGTTTAAGTCGAAGTGTGCATATTTATCTGACCGACAGTATTAAGTGGTAAAATATGCTAGACCGCCACTGTTCAGTATGTTAAGTGTTGTCAAATAAATATTTATATGACTATAATTAATTTTATATAATTTTTCTTTAATGGATAAGATAGAAAATCGTTTTATAAATATTCTTATTCCAATAATTTATTTTTAAATCTAATTCATAATTAGATTAATACCTATACACATTTTTCTAGCCGTGACTGTTCATGTCGAAGTCTGCTTATTTATCTGACCGCCAGTGTAGAGAAATCATTTGTAAGCAGCCGATAATCGCTCAAATTAAGTTGTCGCTGTTGAAGTTGTTGTTGTTGCTAGTGAGAGTGACGCTTACAACAACAACGAAGTCAAGTCCAAAGACGCTCACGGCTTTTGCGACGTCATCAAACAAGAAGCGACTCAACCTGAGTCCAGCAGCCGCCAGTAACAAGCATACGCACACACACACTCACGCATGCATGCATGTGTACATATGCATATACATATGTATGTATGTATGTATGTCTTGAAATGTTGTCGCTCTTCACGTGTTTAGCTGTTGTTGCCCATTACGTTTCGTTTTCATGCCATTTCTGGTTTTGGCTTACTCATTACAGGCGTACGTATTTATGTGTGCATGTATCTGTGTGTGTGCATTAACATATACCGGCTACATATGCATGAGATATACATACATACACACATATGTACATCCATACAAACATAAACACAATTTGAGAACGTTGACGGCGACGCCAACGTCGCCGTTACCGTTTTAGCTGCGGCAGCAAAAGCTACTTCTACTCGCACTACATATGTACATACATACCAACAACAACAACAACAACATTAAATATACATTTTGCCTACATGTGTCTACGTGCGCCTGCTAATCATTTCTGTGCGCCTGCTTTGTGCTCATGTTTATTTGTATATATCGAGCAACACAAACGCACAAAACACATATGCAAAAAGCAAAACAACAAAAACAAAATAAAATAAAATAAAATAAAGTCCGCTACATACACTTGAGCATACATATATTTATGCAGTTAGATAGTATGTAGAAATATATATGCGAGAGTGAGCGTGTGTGCGTGTGTTGAGTACTTACATATTATCTATATGTATGTTGTTGTTGTTGTCTGTTGAGCCGAGACTCGGCTTGCTTAGAGATTATACACACACGCACACACATTTACACGTTGCGACGTAACGGTAAGTTTCGTAAGGCTTGCTTACGTTAAAGCAGCATTTGCTTTGACTCTGTGTTCGCACAACCAGTCGGATTTACACTCACCACGCAACACGTAAGGTTGAGTTAGACTTAGCTTGATTTAACGATTGCTTAAGCTGCTCATTTCGACAGGATGACTTTAGATATGTATTTTACTCATTTGCACAGTCAGACACATGTTCACTCGCGAAAAACGGTATATTTGACACACATATGCACACACATACTACGCTCGCGATGTAACGGCAAATTTGAGTGACATTGCAAGGCTTCGTTAAGCGTGACTTCCCGTTCGCGTTCGCGTTTTCAATACGACTGCTCGTGCGCATCATGATTTACCGAAATCTTTTTGCATTCCTTTATGTCACTGTAAGCTGATTAACGGAAATGTTAAACAAAGCAGATAAAAACAAAAATTTGTGTTGATCAAATAAAACATACAACAAATTTAATGAAGATGAAATTAAATAAAATATTTTATGCAGATGAAAGAAAACTTGAATAAATTAAAATAAAAAATCTAATAAGATTGAAATTAAATTAAATATTTTATGTTGAAGCAGATAAAAGAAAATGTGTGAAAATCAAAATAAAAATTGATAAAAATAAAAATAAATTTAAAAAAATTGAAATTAATACAATAAAAGAAAATTTGTGAAAATGAAAATAAAAATTGATAAAAAAAACTTAAAATAAAAAAATTGAAATTAAATTAAGTAAAATATTGTTTGCGTAAATTAAATTAAATTTGTTGTTGTTTGAGAAATGTTTGAATTTATTTTTTATTTATAGCTAAATTTCCTTTTTCTGCTCGCTTTATTTGAATTGTTGTTAAATTAAATTCAATCGAGCAGAGAATGGAAATTCTTTTCGAACTTTTTTAAACAAAACACTCTTCGTGCCATCTCTGGATGGGACCTCTAAGTCTACTGCGTATCGCACAGAAACTGACAATGATTACAATTAATAGTATGATACCAGCAAATAGGACTACACCCACTATGAGAGCAGAATTGTGAAGTTCATCGCCAATTACAAGATCGTTTACATACGTAGTTGTTTCAGTCCCATTGCCTCGATTCAATTTCGCTTTCTTTATATCATTCCGATCGTTTGGATCTATTCGATCGACGAGATGTTTCATCATTGCATGATATCCGCTATCTATTTGATGGTTACTATCCACATTGCTTTTATTCAACTGATCGTAATGCTCTTTCGAATCTATCGGTTCATTGTAGTCCATGAGATATGTTTGATTTATTTCTTGATGATTTTGTTGTTCTTGAATTGCATCGGTTATCCATTGATATGCTTGATCCAGAGCAATTAGCTTTGTCGGAAATATGATATCTAATGTCGGTTTTATTTTATCTATGTAATCTGTCGAGTTTAGGGGTTTCATATAATTTTGATCACCTTGAGTATGATCTATATGATCTATCAAAGAAGTCTTCGACGAAGTCGAACTCAAAGTTATTGGAGCTGTCTGATAGATCGCAGCTGTTTGATCACTCAGATCACTAGGATCGAAATGATGAACTTCAACTGTCTGATCTTTTAGATAGACCTCAGCTGTCTTATCTGCAAATTGGGTTTTGTCTAACTGATTTGTCGTATTTCGAACAGTTCGAGTTGAGAGATATGTTTGATCGTATGATCGCATGACTGTATGATCGATATTGAAAGACTGAACTGTCTGCGCTGTTTGTTTTATACGATATGGCTTAATTATCTGTTGTATATAGATTGATTGATCTATGCGATCTCTATCTCTATCAGTTCGAATTGAGTGATTCGTTCGATAAATAGGTTCGGTTATGTTATGAAGGATTTCGATACGTCGATCTGTTCGATCTAATGTTGACGCAGCTTGATCGAACTTTTCACCTCTTTTCTCCGCTCGCCCACGATAGGTCTTGACTGTCTGACCCGTCGGATCACTGCACACATATTGCTGTGACAGCTTCTGTGGATCCACTGGATCCACGCATATCAGACGCTGATTGAGCCCATTGCAGACGCATTGATCGAGCTGCAGGCAAGGCTGCGACTGATTCCGATGACAGCTGCCAATGCACTTGGGTGTCCCAGCGAGCAGGTGACTCCAGCTGAAGTACTTTTGCCAGCAATTACTGCGACATTGTGGCACGCACCGCTGGGCCGGCAGCAGTAGATGCTGCACCGGTTGGCATCTCAGTGATTTGCGATGCTTGGCATAGCCGGGCCAGCAGCGACAGCTGCCAGGTGAAACGCAATCGCCATTGCGACAGGCGTGGCATTTCGGCTGGCAGCCGGCGTGGCTGTCCTTGATCTCGCTCAACGCTTCGTATCCCAAATCGCAGGTGCATTGCTGTGGCCCGGTGCACTGGGCGTGCACACAGCCGGGATTGCAGTGGGGTCGACAATGTCCCGGCGTACCCTCATAACCCTTGCAGCACACCTCGCGCAGACTCCAACTCTGCAGGAAGAACGTTTGCTTAAGGAGCACCCCCTTCTTGTCGATAGTACCTACCACTGCTTCATGCGTTGGATTGGTCACTCGCTCGTGGCACACGGCTCCCTCTTGTGCCCCCAGCCAGGGCAGGTAGATGAGGCTTAGGCCTATGGCTAGCCATGAATGACTCATAAATTCCAATTCCGGTTACAAAAATTAGGGTTTATCACTTCAAATTTATAAGCAAAATTTGCCGCAATCTCAACTTACAATTGGCCATGGCCAAAACGTTATTTAATTTATTTGTAATTTAAATTTTCGGCTTTTTTTTTAAATTTATTTAATTTTTTCTATTTAGTAAATCAAATGCCGTAAGACATTTCTCGCAAAGGGCTTAAAGCTAGCAGTAGGTAGAGAGAAAAGGATTATTTGACTGTTTATAAGGATGTTCAGTGGGGAGCGTGACAAGGAGTGCGTGGCCAAAAGTAAGTCGACCTCGGCCTGGCACTCTGTCTGTCTGCCTCTCCCTAAGCTCAGTGACTGAAATACAATTTCTATATTCAATCACGAAATGAAATGAGTATATTGGTTTTGTGCAATGTCCGTTTTATTGTCCTTCCGTCAGTCCGTCCGTCCGTCCGTCCGTCTGTACGTATGTGTGAAGGCGGTGATCTTGGAACCTATAAGAGCTAGAGACTTGAAATTATTTTCGTAGGTCCCCATATAGCAAGCGCAGATCGAGTAACTATTCTCGATCGATAGGCAGGCAGTGCCGACTAGAGAGCGTTTAAAAACAACTTAGAAATGTAATATTTAATAATAAAAATTTAATTTAATAATAATAAAAATTTAATTGAATAATAATAAAAATATTTAAATTTTTTTATTTTAATATTTATAGACAAAAGACAAATCTCATTTCTCATTTCTCATTTTCAATATAAATATAATGTGGTGCGACTGCTTATAGCTTTGTTATATAAACAATAATCACTTCAATAATCATAGGTTTTTTTTTAAAAATATGAAATCACATTTTTATCAGTTGTGGTTAAATAATTGAAAATAAGAAATATTTATATATATCTATATATATATATCCATATATATAAACACAATTAAAACACAATTCGAGCTTTATCCGAGAAATCGGCATTCGGATAGTAGCTGACATTAGCCTTGCGCTTGATACTGTAGATAATGAGACCTACGATGCAGACCGTTATTATGAGTATAAAAATACCAATCAGCAGATAGATATACCAATTCCATTTGATGCTACAGGTAAGACTCAAAACATCATCTGGCATATAATTCTTTTTGCACTTACAGTGATTGCTACTCGTACAATAACTATTCAGTCCACATCTCGGCTCACATTTGGGCACACATCTCAAATGCAGCCATTCGTAGCCCAAATTGCAGATACATTTCTCTGGTGCCCAGCAACGGGCATGCGGTCCACAATCGTATGTACACACTGGTAGACAAGTTCCGTTCTCAATCCTATATCCTTCATTACATTTACAAACATTGCCACCGAAGCAATTCCCGTGTGGACCACACTTGAAATTACATGTTGGCTGACAAACCAACGTCTTAGCATCATATTCATAGCCCGCATCGCATTCACATTTCTCAGGCTCTACACATTTTGAATGTTCTCCACAGTCGTGTGTACACACTGGTAGACAAGCTCCGTTCACAATCTTATATCCTTCGTTACATTTACAAACATTGCCACCGAAGCAATTTCCGTGTGGACCACACTTGAAATTACATGTTGGCTGACAAACCAACGTCTTAGCATCATATTCATAGCCCGCATCGCATTCACATTTCTCAGGCTCTATACATTTTGAATGTTCTCCACAGTCGTGTGTACACACTGGTAGACAAGCTCCGTTCACAATCTTATATCCTTCGTTACATTTACAAACATTGCCACCGAAGCAATTTCCGTGTGGACCACACTTGAAATTACATGTTGGCTGACAAACCAACGTCTTAGCATCATATTCATAGCCCGCATCGCATTCACATTTCTCAGGCTCTACACATTTTGAATGTTCTCCACAGTCGTGTGTACACACTGGTAGACAAGTTCCGTTCACAATCTCATATCCTTCGTTACATTTACAGTCATTGACACCGAAGCAATAAGAGTGTAAACCACACTTGGGATTACATGTTGCACTACAGTGCCTTAAAGTTCGATTATACACATAGCCCTCTTCGCAGCGGCACGTATTGTGTGGGCTACAAATACTATGCTCAGGACATGCGGGCTTACACTCTGGTATGCAAATATCATTCACGTCCTTGTGGCCACGTCTACATTTGCAGGTATTATTCGATATGTTTCCACAATTCGGATAACATTCAGGACAACATCTGTTGAGCTCTGCGTGCCACACCTCGTCCGGCTGACAATAATCGCTAATCTGTTAAGAGTCGAAAAGAACAAGAAATGCTTGATCTGCAAGTCTTACTTATTTAGTTATGCTTACTTCAAGGCTGTCCTTATTTAGTGATGTAGCCCGACTCAAGTGCATGCATCCTAATAATCCTATGCTTAGGTACAGCAGAGTCCAGGAGGTATCCATTTATTATCGTTTATTTTTTTCACTTTCACGTTCTGTGTTCCGTCGTCAACTGATATTTTTCGATAGTTCTTGAGTTTTTATAAGGTGCTGCTTGTTCGATTTTTTCTTTTTCTATTTTGTTATTTTTGTGCAAGTTAGTCATGGTGGTTTCAGCCGATGTGGGTTTCTATATATGAATGCGGTTGAGTATATTTGATTGAATACACATGACTGCGATGGTGTTCAGTACTGTATTAAATCTTTATTCTTCAGAGGCAGTGTATGTATACCCTGAGTCATGTATAAAATCAACCCTCAAATCTAGCTTATCTATTGCTGAGTTTGTAAGGCTAAGCGTTGGTGTGCCTAATTTTAGATTCCAAACATGTGGACCTTATATATTAGTGTTGTACTACCTGCTAGTCAGACATGTTTACAGTTTTTGTATATTTTCGTATGTACAAGCCTGAACAGTAATTGTGGATATTTATACCCTGAGCCCATTGAAAATGGGAAATCAGGGTATAATGTTTTTGTGAAAAGCATGTAACAGGCAGAAGGAGGCGTGGCAGACCCCATAAAGTATAAGTGAGTCGATATAGCCATGCCCGTCCGTCCGTCTGTCCCTGGAAGTCCCTGTATAGCACGTGCATATTGAGTTTGTTTTAGAAAATCGATAACTTTTCCCGTTCTTTTGTTATCGATTAAAAACATTATCGAAATTAAGTTAATAAATTATATATCGTACATCTTTTGAGCTAGAGTCTCCAAATTTTAGAGTCCCCAAATTTAGATTCATTTATGTTTTATACAATTTCGGTTTTTGTTATATTTTGGATACCGGAATTTGTTGTTCAATATATTATTTTACAAGCTTAAATTTTTTTGCGTTAATAAATACATAACTGATTAACGCAGATAACGGGCGGGGTTCAGGGGATCTCCTAGTCGGGCACTACCGACTAGAGTTTTTTTTATTTGTTTAAATTCAATTTTGTTTTTTTGGGCGAAAGCATAAAGGGTTCCGGTGTGCTTCTTGGAAATTGCATGTGCCCGCAAATCGCACAATTTAGCGTTGATGGTACACTGGCAATAGCTGCAATAAGCCCTCGTCAAATCACTGAGGTCCTTTCTCAGCCATTCCTTGAATTCTGAGCTCTGTAGCCAGACGTCTCTAACTTTTTGTTTGTAATTTTCTTTAGGCATTTTTAAAATTAGCCAATCTATTCCACCAAGATAGTTAGAGATTGAAGTATTGCAGAAATTAGTGATGTAAGACTTCAATAGTTGCCAGACTGTTGCTTTGTCAATTAATCGGTATTTGAGAAACTTTATTATGACAACTAAAGTGAAATATTAAATAAGCTAAAAATTAGCTGTTTCGATTCTTAAATCAGCCAGACTTTCCGCAATCGCTCTTGAAAATAAACCAGATCTGTCAGAAAATAAGCCAAAACGGCAACACTGCTTATGCGTGCGTCTGCATGTATGTGTGCGTGTGTGTGTGTATGTGTTGTTTGTATATATGCATATGTACAGTGACGAACAAAATAATTGGCACAGCAAGCTTTTTAAACTTGATACCAATTTTTTAAGTCTTTAAAAAAAAGCCGACTTAAAGCAAGATTTAACTGAGGAATGGCAACAAATTGATGCCAAGCCGCATATCAGCTGTTGTAAAAGCTAAAGGCTTAAGCACAAAATATTAATTATAGTTTTTATACCCTGAACCCATTGAAAATGGGAAATCAGGGTATAATGTTTTTGTGAAAATGTATGTAACAGGCAGAAGGAGACATGGCAGAACCCGTAAAGTATATATATTCTTGATCAGCTCGACAAACTGAGTCGATATAGCCATGTCCGTCTGTCCGTCCGTCCGTCCGTCCGTCCGTGTGAACGCAGTGATCTCGCAAACCACAAAAGCTAGAGATCTGAAATTTGAAATGTATACTCGTGTATATCCTACGCAGTACGAGTCTATCAATTTTTTTCGATAACTCATCCCATTTCCTTATTATCGATAAAAATCGATAACTTTTGTTCGTTTTTGAATACCGTTAGAGCTATAGATTTCAGATTTACTGTGTGTATCCGTGTAATGAATACACACATTTTGCAATTTTTGGATTTTGGATACCACGCCCCCTTCCCCCCAAATTTGAAAAAACGTATTTCAAATACTAGAGACTTGTGCTTTGGCAAATACATACATATGAATGTCATTATTACGCTGTAAAAGTTTGATTACGAAAGTCTATCTAGAAGCAAACCTATTCAACAAATAAGTTTCCAAAATATAGCCCATACTGCAGCCCAAGCGCTGCCCGCGCGCAGTCGCTGCGTAAACTGCGCAGTAGCAGAGAAAGTGCTTGTGCGTGCGTGTGCATGTGCGTGTGTGTGTATGTGTTGTTATATGTGCATACATATATATAAAAGAAGCGTAAAATGATTTGAATATCGCATCTTCACAGGGTTCAGGGTATCTCTTAGTCGAGCAGTCTCGACTAGAGCACTCTTACTTGTTTTTTCTATACATGTGCACACATACATTGAGACATTCGAATGTGAGCATTCTTGTTTGTTCTAAGAATCAGAACAATAACAGCTGACTGCGTGAATTTTGTTATAATTCTAAACTGCCTTTAGTCTCAAATTTGCTACTGCTTGTCTAAGCAGTGCAGTGGCGGTGTTGTTAGAAGCGGGGCACGCCGTGCCGTGAGCGCAGATCTGGGTTCGAGCCCCGCCGATGTCAAATATTTTGATGTCGTATTTTCTTAATTTTTTATTTTTTTCTTTTATTAAATTATTATTACTGTTTAAAAATTATATTATATTCTTTAAAAAAAAAAAATGCTTTTTGATTGTGAAAGTGCAAGATTAGCAATTTAATTAAATTTTGTATAAGTTTGTAATATATACAAGATACGGAATATATTTAAAAACGCAGATCGGACAGGGTTCAGGGGATCTCCTAGTCGGGTACCCCCGACTAGAGTTTTCTTACTTGTTTTATATTGTATTTTTGTAAGTTTTTTTTTTGCCTGTGCCAATAATTTTGTTCGTCACTGACATACAGTTACATACATATACATAAAAGAAGCGTAAAGTGATTGGAATATCGGATCTTTGCATGGTTCAGGGTATCTCCTAGTCGAGCAGTCTCGACTACTTGCTTTGATTGGGTTCTAGACAGTTTTGGGAATACTCTTTAGTATTTAAGCTGTATATAAATCAGCTTAGAATTGAACTAAAGTTAAGTTTAATTGATGTCTCCGAGAGGGTCTTAGATGAGTATTGCTATAAGTATTTGGTATTTAAAAATCTAACCGATTTATGAAGAAAAACCGGGTTTTTGCTATTTTAATAAATATGTAAGCTGCCTCAAAGTCGAGAGAAACCCAACCTGAGCCTGACTTGAATTGATGTCCCCCAAAAAGTCCTAGTTAGGATTTTTTCTATACATAGATATGTATGACTCGATTCGATTTTTAATTTGTTGGTTACTGTATGAAGTCATTTGGAATAACATTCATATGTAGTGATTAGGTTCGAGTCTGGTATATATTTATTGATTTCTGTATGATTTATGACTCATGACCTTGAACTTGTTTCAGTACGAAATCATGGGCTTACCCAAGACTGTGGAACAAATAATAGAATTAGAATTCAAACTAATGTTATATTAATATTTAATGTGAATCAAATAAATATGCGACATATATAACTTCTATAGAAGTTCTCGCGTGATCATGCAAAACAAATGCAATTTTATGCATGACAAACAGTTTGGGCGTAGTCGCTTTGCAGGAACTCTGTTTCCGGCAGGATTGCCATTCACACTGCTGTTATGCAATTAGGGGTCAAATCACACTTGTCGTATCTAGACATAGCCTGATTTAAAATAAGAATTGAATTGAAAATACTTTATTAGCTTCATGACAATACAAGCTTCACATATATATTTAGATATCCTTATACATTATTATGGTAAAATTCGATCAGTTTCCGAGGAATTGTCATTCGGATAGTAGTTGACCTCAGTTTTGCGCTTGATATAGTAGCTTATGAGACCACCGACACTGCAGAGTACTATAAGTATAACACAACCGACCAGCAGATAGATATACCAACTTAAGTATACGCCACAACTGAGGTTCTGAATATTATCCGGCTTAAAACCTTCTTTGCACTTACAACGATTTCTACTCGCACAATAACTATTTCGTCCACATCTCGGCTCACATTTGGGCACACATCTCAAATGCAGCCATTTATAGCCCGCATCGCATTCACATTTCTCTGGCTCTACACATTTACCATGTTTTCCACAGTCGTGTGTACACACTGGTAAACAAGTTCCGTTCACAATCTTATATCCTGCATTACATTTACAATCATTGACACCGAAGCAATTGGCGTGTGCACCACACTTGGGATTACATGTTGGCTGACAAACCAACGTCTTAACATCATATTCATAGCCCGCATCGCATTTACATTTCTCTGGTTCTACACATTTTGAATGTTTTCCACATTCGTGTGTACACACTGGTAAACAAGTTCCGTTCACAATCTTATATCCTGCATTACATTTACAATCATTGACACCGAAGCAATTGGCGTGTGCACCACACTTGGGATTACATGTTGGCTGACAAACCAACGTCTTAGCATCATATTCATAGCCCGCATCGCATTCACATTTCTCAGGCTCTACACATTTACCATGTTTTCCACAGTCGTGTGTACACACTGGTAAACAAGTTCCGTTCACAATCTTATATCCTGCATTACATTTACAATCATTGACACCGAAGCAATTGGCGTGTGCACCACACTTGGGATTACATGTTGGCTGACAAACCAACGTCTTAACATCATATTCATAGCCCGCATCGCATTTACATTTCTCTGGTTCTACACATTTTGAATGTTTTCCACATTCGTGTGTACACACTGGTAGACAAGTTCCGTTCACAATCTTATATCCTTCATTACATTTACAATTATTGACACCGACGCAATTGGCGTGTGCACCACACTTGGGATTACATGTTGGCTGACAAACCAACGTCTTAGCATCATATTCATAGCCCGCATCGCATTCACATTTCTCAGGCTCTACACATTTACCATGTTTTCCACAGTCGTGTGTACACACTGGTAGACAAGTTTCGTTCACAGGGGTATATCCTGATTCACAGACACAGATATTGTGTGCAATGCAAAAGGCGTGTGGAACACACGGGACTTCACACATTGGTCGATAATTCCTGCCAGTTGCATTCCACACATAGCCAGGTTTGCGGAGGCACTTATTGTGTTCGGTACAAATACTATTCTCAGGACATGCGGGTTTACACTCTGGTATGCAAATATCATTCACGTCCTTGTAGCCATATCTACATTTGCAGGTATTATTTGATATGTTTCCACAATTCGGATAACATTCAGGACAACATCTATTGAGCTCTGCATGCCACACCTCGTCCGGCTGACAATAATCGCTAATCTGTGAAGAGTCGAAAAGAACAAGAAATGCTTGATCTGCAAGTCTTACTTATTTAGCTATGCTCACTTCAAGGCTGTCCTTATTTAGTGATGTAGCCCGACTCAAGTGCATGCATCCTAATAATCCTATGCTTAGGTACAGCAGAGTCCAGGAGGTATCCATTTATTATCGTTTATTTTTTTCACTTTCACGTTCTGTGTGCCATCGTCAACTGAGCTTTCTTCGATGCTTCTTGCGTTTTTATAAGGTGCTTGTTCGATTTTTTCTTATTTGTTATTTTGTGCAAGTTAGTCATGGTGGTTTCAGTCGATGTGGGTTTCTATATATGAATGCGGTTGAGTATATTTAATTGTGGATATTTTTTATTGGGTTCTAGGCAGTTTTGGAAATACTGTCAAATGTATGTAACAGGCAGAAGGACGCGTGGCAGACTCCATAAAGTATATATATTCTTGATCAGGGAGACGAGATGAGTCGACTTAGCCCCGTCCGTCTGTCCGGCTGTCCGTCTATCCGTCTGTCCGACTGTCCGTATGTCCGACTGTCCGTATGTATGAACGCGTCGATCTCAGAACATATAAGAGCTAGAGACTTGAAATTTTTTTTTAGGTTCCTGTATAGCACGCGCATATCGAGTTTGTTTTAAAAAATCGATAACTTTTTGCCGTTTTATTGTTATCGATTAAAAACCTTAACGAAATCAAGTTATTAAATTATATCTCGTACATCTTTCGAGCTAGAGTCTCAAAATTTTGTATTTTTATTGATTTATATTTTATACAATTTCGATTTTTGTTATATTTCGGATACAAGCCAAAAAAAGCAATATATTTTATTATTATTTAATTTTACAAACTTACATTTTTTCTGCGTTAATAAATACATAACTGAATATATTTAAAAACGCAGATTGGACGGGGTTCAGGGCACCACGGACTAGAGTTGTCTTACATGTTAGTCATGAAGCTTAATTTAAATCAGATTAGAATTTGACTAAAGTTAAGTTTGAATTGATGTCTTCAAGAGAGTCTTAGGTAAGATTGCTATAAGTATTTGGTATTTAAAAATCTAATCGAATTTGATGAAAAAATAGCTATTTGTTATTTGAAGACAAGCGCCATTCACAGGCCTATATCCTTCGTTACATTTACAAACATTGCCATCCAAGCAATTGGCGTGTGGACCACACTTGGGATTACATCTTGGACGACAGTTCCTACCGATTGCATTCCACACATAGTTAGGTCTGCAGACGCACGTATTGTGTTCGGTGCAAATACTATTCTCAGGACATGCGGGTTTACACTCTGGTATGCAAATATCATTCACGTCCTTGTAGCCATATCTACATTTGCAGGTATTATTCGATATGTTTCCACAATTCGGATAACATTCAGGACAACATCTATTGAGCTCTGCATGCAACACCTCGTCCGGCTGACAATATTCGCTAATCTGTGAAGAGTCGAAAAGAAAAGGAACTGAATTTGCTTGATCTGCAAGTCGCACTTATTTAGCTATGCTCACTTGAAGGCTGTCCTTATTTAGTGATGTAGCCCGATTCAAGTGCATGCATCCTAATAATCCTATGCTTAGGTACAGCAGAGTCCAGGAGGTATCCATTTATTATCGTTTATTTTTTTCACTTTCACGTTCTGTGTTCCGTCGTCAACTGATATTTTTCGATAGTTCTTGAGTTTTTATAAGGTGCTGCTTGTTCGATTTTTTCTTTTTCTATTTTGTTATTTTTGTGCAATTAGTCATGGTGGTTTCAGTCGATGTGGGTTTCTATATATGAATGCGGTTGAGTATATTTGATTGAATACACTTGACTGCGATGGTGTTCAGTATTGTATTAAATCTTTATTCTTCAGAGCCAGTGTATATATGTATACCCTGACTCATGTATAAAATCAACCCTCCAATCTAGCTTATGTATTGCTGAGTTTGTACCCTGAGCCCATTGAAAATGGGAAATCAGGGTATAATGTTTTTGTGAAAAGCATGTAACAGGCAGAAGGAGGCGTGGCAAACCCCATACAGTATATATATTCATGATCAGGGAGACGAGCTGCGTCGATATAGTCCGTCTGAAGCAATCTCGTAAACCACACAAGCTAGAGATTCGAAATTTAAAATGTATACTAGTGTATACCATACGCAGTACGAGTTTATCATTTTTGTTCTCGATAACTCATCCCATTTCTTTATTATCGATAAAAATCAATAATTTTACTTCGTTTTTGAGGTGTAAATAACATACCGTTATAGCTAGAGAATTCAGATTTACTGTGTACATCCGTGTAATAAATACAGACATTTTGTAATTTTTGTATTTTAGATACCAGGCCCCATTCCCCCCAAATTTGAAAAAAACGTATTTCAAATACTAGAGAATTTCAATACTAGAGAGGGTCTTAAGTAAGTAGGAGTACTTGTATTGCTATAAATAATCTAACCGGTCATTTGGGCTAACGTATTCCATTTCTTTGAAGACATATGGGCCGATGACGCCTCCAGCATGCAAACCACACCAAAAAGTAATTTTTTGTAATCTAATGGTGCCTCAAGAGTCTCATGTGGATTGCTCTCACTCCAAAACCGACCATTTTGTTTGTTTACATACCCCTTATGAGCTGCTCAGATGGACCATTATGCGCACCGTAAAATGGCCGAAGAGCTCTATAAGTTTGGCGAACAGAACGTGAATTTTGGAAGTAAATTTCCACTATTTGTAAACGTTGTTCAGACGTAAGTCTGTTTAAGGTGATTTGCCAAAGTATACTGAACAAAATAATCTAAGACAGTTGCCTAAAATAACACCTTAAAAAAAACACCCGATATATGTTATGTATTGTATAAATAATATATATAATATAATATATAATAAATATATATTTAGTATATACCTCAATTAAATATAGAGCCCGGCATTCATCATAACGAATATTTTAATAATTATTAATCACTGGCTTTTGTCGCTCATTGAGAAGATCAAGTCTGGCTTTTCTTATCGAATATATGCATGTATGTGTGCCCGCTTTCAGACATACTTCCATTTTCCATTGCGGCGATAAGGTGGTGCAAAACAGCGCCACAGTCAGCTCCAGAGTCAGAGTTATCGTGGTCATTTGTATTGCTTGACTTTCCCATTCTCAGCTATAGTCGATGGCATTTAGTGCATTTCGAGGCGTGAACAACACTGGAAGCTCTCTCGGAGGATGTTGTCATTGGTTTTGTTGCTTCTTCTGGGACAGAGCCAATCGCTGGCCATTACGAGTGGGCATTGTCAGAAGAATATCAGTGTTAAATACCAGGTGCCATTGACCAGGACGCGTCTGGTCAACAATGCCAGCGAACAGTATATTGTGTATGAGGAGCGTATACGCTGGGACACGGTGCGCATGTGTTGTCCCGGCTATCGCACCATTATCTTTGGCTTCTGTGAGCCGATCTGCACGGAGGCGTGTCCCGCCCACAGTTACTGTGTGGAGCCAAATAAGTGCCATTGCATGCGCGGCTACGAGCACTCGCATCATCCGAACAAACAGCATCAGCTGATCTGTCGTCCGATCTGTCAGGGCGGCTGTCCGGAGCACAGTCACTGCATAGGCCACAATGAGTGCGAGTGTCGGCCTGGCTTCAAGGACGTCAGCAGCTGGTTCAGCATGAGTCTCAGCTGTGAGCGCATCCAGTGTGGGCACGATCAGCGTTACGATCTACAGCGTCGTGCCTGCATCAAAATCGAAATGAGCATGGAGGAGCTAATGCAGCGAGTAGCCGAACGTCTGGCCAAGGGGTTGGAGAGGGATGAGGGAGAGCCAACCACCGAAGAACCATTGGAGGAGAGCAGAGATTGACCTAGGCCTAAGACTTAGTCCTAGCAGCTCTAAAGTGTATCTAAGCTAAGCTATTTGTGGGTGCAATAAATTGTGTAAAGACTTTAAGAGAGAAATGGGTTTGAGTGAGAGGGAATGGGGGAAAATGTATATGTTGGAAATATACTAGAGAGAGAAGAAGAAGAAGAAGAGAGAGAGAGAGAGAGAGAGAGAGAGAGAGGTACGGATAGAGAACTGATAAGTGCTTCAAAGTTATTTCACTTTATAATAATAATAATAATCTGTCTGTGGTATTTTTCCTATGCTAATCAAGTCTTCTTCTGAGGAACTATTAGATCACTTCAGACCTTTATACTATATACGATTCTCTTGGGTATATAGAGACTTAGTTTCACTGAGGAAGTAAGAGAGAAATGTGTCTTATGTGTGGACAACGAAATGTATTTTTGCTAGGGTTAAACTAAACACAGTGCTAAGAGGCAGCAATAAGATGTAATCTAGAGTCGAGTTGCGAAGAAATTCTATATAACGTCTGTATAGGAAGTCTTTTTTCAAGGAGCAATTGTATAGAGGTCGTTAATTAACTGGTCTCAAACTGAACTATGCTTTTTTGTAACTACAATGAATTGTTCAAGGCGCTCAGTGCGACTTAAAGAACGTTCAAACAGAGAACGAAGTTAATGAAATTTGATTCAGTGAAGAAAAGAAAAAAGATAGTTGACTAAAGGGAGCAAAAAAATTATATTTAAACTGAGCAACAATAGCTTTTTTAAGGCAATTCCTTGGATATTTCAGCGAGGATCTTCAAATCTGGAAATCAAGTCGGAAGGAAAAGGTAACAAAATGACAGGCAAAAAGGAGAGAAGATAGATCAATAAGATAAGTAAACCAATTGGTTAAATAACTTTAGAGTTATATCTCTTGATCTCTACGATGAAGAATTCAAACATATTTAAATATAATATTAAGTAAACATAAATTTGATGTCAAACTTAGGATCACATCTTTTTTTATACCCTGAACCCATTGAAAATGGGAAATCAGGGTATAATGTTTTTGTGAAAATGTATGTAACATGCAGAAGGAAACATGGCAGACCCCATAAAGTATATATATTCTTGATCAGGACGACGAGCTGAGTCGATATAGCCATGTCCGTCTGTCCGTCCGTCCGTCCGTCCGTCCGTGTGAACGCAGTGATCTCGCAAACCACAAAAGCTAGAGATCTGAAATTTGAAATGTATACTCGTGTATATCCTACGCAGTACGAGTTTATCATTTTTTTTCAATAACTCATCCCATTTCCCTATTATCGATAAAAATCGATAACTTTTCTTCGTTTTTGAATACCGTTATAGCTATATTTGGATAGCAATTTTTGGATTTTGGATACCACGCCCCCTTCCCCCCAAATTTGAAAAAACGTATTTCAAATACTAGAGACTTGTGCTTTGGCAAATACATACATATGAATGTCATTATTACGCTGTAAAAGTTTGATTACGAAAGTCTATCTAGAAGCAAACCTATTCAACAAATAAGTTTCCAAAATATAGCCCATACTGCAGCCCAAGCGCTGCCCGCGCGCAGTCGCTGCGTAAACTGCGCAGTAGCAGAGAAAGTGCTTGTGCGTGCGTGTGCATGTGTGTGTGTGTGTATGTGTTGTTTGTGTATATGTATATATAAAAGAAGCGTCAAATGATTTGAATATCGCATCTTCGCAGGGTTCAGGGTATCTCTTAGTCGAGCAGTCTCGACTAGAGCACTCTTACTTGTTTTTTTTTAATTTTCCTACTATTGTAGTTTTCAAGTTTTTCAGACTGTTTAAGACTTTTTATTGATCAGGCACTTTGGAAAAGAATTCGTTATCTAACATAATCTAGAAATCAATAGGAAAATATTTAAAAAATTTTGTTTTTATTGTAATTCAAACAATAGGATCGTATAATTTCCTCTGCGCTCGTGTGTTTCAGTAAATAAAACAAATTAACATAAAATTTCAAAAACTTATACGCTAAATATCTATATAGTTTTGATGGAAAAAATTAGTCGTTCATCATTAACATCAACATCATCATTATCATCATTATCATCAACATTATTAACATCATTAACATCATTATCAACATCGCACTCATACAAATTGAGTAGCGGGTGGGTTACGATAGGATTGGTTATCTAAAAAGAATTTCTCTCTATATATATACTATATATAGTATTATACAAATAGTTTATATGCTTGTATATATAAAAGCTCTGGCAATGGCTTGTAAGTCCGTTTAAATTCATTTCATATAATTTGTTGTGTTAAAGCTCAAATTTGCATAGCTCTCATAATTTGATAAACATTTTCATTTCGTTTTTTTTTATTTAGATTTTTGATTTGTTTTTGCTTTGTTTCTTTTTGGTTTCACAGCCAAACGTGGAATCGTTCTTAGGCATATAGGGTCTCGATGAGATCCGCGTACATTTTGTTCACCACATTGCGTTTGACCTTCAGAGTGGGTCCCAACTCGCCGGTGGCTATCGAGAAATCATGGGGTAATATGGCAAATTTCTGCACTTTCTGGGCATTCGAGATGGATTGTTTGTTGGCGCGCTTGATGCCATCCTCGATGGACTTCCAGACTTTCGGACAAGGGCCGGCCTTCAAAATTTCACTAAGTGTCGTGTACTCAACGCCCAGAGATTTCATCCAGACAATCGATTCGTGTGTCAGCTCATCCATGGGTGCGCCCGTTTCACGTTCCACCTCGGTCTGCAAAGGCAAATCTTTGATTTAGAAATGTACAATAATGAAATGGATTATCTAGAGACTCACCTTGATGGAAACGAGCACAGTTAAGTATTTGCGCTGCTCACCCACAAGGAAGGCATTCGAAATGCCATCCAATTCCTTTTTGATGATATTCTCAATGTGAACGGGCGGTATGTTCTCACCGCCAGCTGTGATGATCAGCTCCTTGGATCGACCCGTCAGCATGACATAGCCCTTGTCATCGATAAAGCCCAAGTCGCCGGTATGCAACCAGCAATCATCGTCCAGGGACTCTTCGGTCTTCTCCTTGTTGAAAATGTAGCCCATAAACACATGACGGCCACGTATACACAGCTCGCCATGTCCATTCTCATCCTGATTGATTATCTTCGATTCGCAGCCTGGCAACGATTTGCCAATCGAATTCAATAGGGTCGAGTCGGGCATGCAGAGCGTGTGACAGCCGCCGGTTTCGGACATGCCAAACGCATCCAATATCTTCATGTCCAGACTTAGGAAGTATTTCTTCGTCTCCGGCGACATGGGCGCTGCAGCGGTCACCAAGCTGACCACACGATCAAAGCCCAGGGCAGCCTTCACCTTGGACAAGATGAGCGACTTGGCAATCTTGTAGCGGAAGCCTCCGCTGCTCTTGCTACAAACAGAAAGAAGGAAAAAAATGTTTATAAAAGTTTTTTTAATTGGAATTTTTGATTAGTTGGCAAAGTTAGGATAATTACATGGGTCAAGGATAATGGTGGCAGTGGGGGCGGGATCTCAAAGGAGCAACTTTGTGAGTGTGTGTGTGGAAAGCTAATGGGTTACTGCAGCAGCAGCAGCAGCTAAAGCACTTGGCGACAGTCCAACTTAATTGCCAAGTCACAAAAAAAAGAAGTCAGAGAGAACTTCTTCTTGGCATTAAGTGAAGGTGATGAAGAGAAATTGCTGGCAGAAGATGATGAATTATTGATAGATGAGCAGTAGTAGTTGAAGCTACTATTAGCAGAAGAATTTATGGTTTAATAGGAAATTTCTAGTATTTGTTTAAAAATAGAGTTTGTATAGAAGATCAAGTTTTAATTGAAAAGGATATTATGAAAGCGGAGAAAGTTGTATTGAATTATATATCGATTTATATAATATATTTATATAATACATTTATTTGTATTTATATATCATATTCAAATCAATGCTCAATAATTTTTTGTACAAGATAATCCTGATGGACTTAGAGAGTATGAAACATTGTCCAAGTAGCTTCGATTTACTTTTTGTATATCTCAAAAAAAGAAGATATTTAAATTATTTAAAATATTTAAACAAGCCCTTCATTAGAGTAGCTTTCCAATAGAAAAGTCTTAGGGTTATACTAATAATAGGGTTAGGGTTATACCAATAATCAATTACGATTAATGCAAAAGCAATGAAAGCTTCTTTCCTAAGCCATAGCTAGTCCATAAGACACTCTCACATAAGTTAATACAATATATAAGTAATCAATAAATTGATTCAGTCCGTAGAGCCCTCTAAAGTCTGTAGAACTCTCAGACTATAAGTTTGGGCTATATATAAATAGTCAATAAATTGATTCAGTCAGTAGAGCCCTCTGAAGAGGAATTCCTATATCAGTTTGCTTGCTTGTCCATGGCTAGTACATGGGATACTCTCATATTACCTAGGACTATTCAGGCAGTAGAACCATCTCAAGAGCAACTAAAATATCATAGAGCACATCTAGGCTCAATGGATATTTGGCTTATGAAAACCTATCATGGAGCAACTACAAGACTTTTGTTTATCATTTCAAAACAAAACAAAAGCCGAGCTAAAATTGTCTACTGCAACCAGGCAAACATGTTTAAAAGCTGGTAATCGCTGGCAAAGTCAGAGCATGTCACGTTACCACGCAGACAAAGGACGTGCACGTATGCAGGTGGAGAGTTTCATGCAGCAACAGCAAAAGCAACAGCTTCAGTTGCTTCGTGTATGGCGTGGCGTATGAGTAATGTTGTGTTTGCTGTGATTTTGGCCGTTGTCTTTGGACGGACGCTGGCTGCTTGCATAATTTAACAAACGAACTGAGTCGAATGCCTGGCAGGGATTGCCAGCAGCTAGAGTGAGCGTCGAGTCGAGTTGAGTCGAGTCTAGGCGGCAGCCACTTTAACTGTGCATTCATTTTGCATAATTTATGCGCACACAGGCAAAAGTTGAAAGTTGGCATGTTGGAAGGAAGGTGGGAAAACTTACCCCTGATTCTCTATATAGTGTTTGAGCGAAATGCCCTTGGCCCAGCCGGCGAGCATTCGCTTAAAGCTGCCACTGGAGCTGGCGACCGCAACCATGCGCTCCTGGAACTTCTCAAAGACACGCGGCACACCCATAAACCGTGTCGGATGTGCATCCTGCAGCGTCTTCACCAGCGTCCCCTTCAGCGCATCCTTATCGGCAAACCAAATGCAGCCGGCCATCGAGGCAACCGTATAAATATCGACAACCTGTGCCGCCACATGAGACAGCGGCAAATAGGACACCATACTCTCGCCACCATAGACAATTTTCTCCAGACCCTTGCCAATGCCACGCGTATCGAATGCAATATTATCATGGGAGAGCATGACGCCCTTGGGCATGCCCACCGTGCCGGAGGTATAGACCAGACAGCAGCACTCATTGATCGCTATGTTCTCCAGGCGACGCTTGTACTCATCCTCCACATCGGCCACATTCATTGCCTCAATCTCAGACCACTAAAAAGACATGAATTACATATGATATATATGATATATATATTATATATATATGTATATATATAGTTACCCTATAGTAGCCATCCTCCTTTTTCAGGTAGGGCGCATAGGGCTCCTGGATCTGTACGGCTGCCTTTAGATTGGGCAATTTGTCGCGTATTGCGTGAATTTTGTCCATTTGCTTGGCATCATCCACGATGACAATTTGTGCACGCGAATTCTCCAGCACATGCTGCACAGCCTCCGCCGAGTTGGTCGTGTAGATGCCAGCAATAATGCCACGGGCATGAATGGCACCCATTGCCGAGTAGAACCATTCGGCACAGTTGAAAGCCAACACGCCCACCGCATGATGGTCCTGTAGGCCCAGCTTAATGAAAGCCTTCGCTGTCTGATGCACCTTCTGTTCGTATTGCCTGCGAAAAATGGGATTAAAGTTGAGATTTTTTAATTTAACTAAATTGGTGTTAAATCAATTTGATTATGAAGCGAACTAATCGAAAGAAATTGTTTTGCAGCAGAGCTGATAAGAGATGACAAGCAACAGCACCAGCAGGAGCATATTAATCACGATAGCTATAATTTAGTTTAGCTATATCTCACAGATCGCATATGCTACTTCAGCTTAGAGCTGAGCTAGCCTTAGTTAGCTGAAGCCACGAACACAAACACGATAATCACGAGATTATTATAAAAGTTCTTCAAAGACTATTATTCATTCAGTCATTAGTTTTCTGACAACTTTGTAGAGTTTTAGATTAGAGTTGATCTCACTTTAGATAGTTTTAGATACGAGCATTCAGTTCTTCGAACCTGAAAGCTCTTCTAATGCTACAGCTGAGAGTATTATAATTTAGTTTAACAAAACTTTGGGCATATCGCAAGGCTCATTCCTTGTATGATTGCTTAGGTTAGTTTAAATGAAACACAAACAAAACACTATACGACTTTTTAATATATGAATACAAATCTGTTTTTAGAGTCTCCCAAGAAGTAACTATATATAACTATATATAATAATTACATATAAATAACATTTGCTGTATGTCTCTTAAGTGTATTTAATATCATTCATTTCTCTATATGTTTTTTTTTATATTAAAAGCTTCGTGTTTGCTCGTGTTTACTGCGTTCGTATTGTCATCTATTCTTGTTTACATTCAGCTTGAGGCATACAGAGCGAAATTCATTCTTCTATTAAGCACATGAATGCGTCACCTGTTTCGATCGTCATCAATATATTGATATATATGTTTTTTTTTTTGACATTGTGTTCAATTGTGATTGATCGACTTGGTTCGCTTTGAGGCATGAGGCATGAGGCATATTTATTATTTTGCTGAATACGAAATCTATAAATATTACGTAGAAATACTATGCGAAACTAAAATATATATATATTTATATTTTTATAATTTTCAAAATATTTTATTTATCACAAAACTTTTGCTGAATTGTTGTTTCAGTCGCACTACTATTTATATGACCACAGCTATATATTATATATTAAATCGTTTTTAAAACGATGCTTTAATCGCGTAAAATATATATATGGTTTAAATTTCGGTTGCATTGTGTTAGCTTGATTCGTTTTGAATTATATGAAGGCGTAGTAGGTCGAGCTAAAAGTTTGCATACTAAATTTTCTTTCATACAAATTACTTTTTTATTGGTGTGAGTTCAAATAAACTCGGTACTCAAGTTGTTCGAGTTCAGCTTGAGTTATATAAGTTCGTGTTGAGTTCAGGCACTACTATTGCTTGACAAGCATCAAATCTAATTTATTTGTAATCGTGAGTTAAAGAATTTAGTTTATCTCTAGCTCACATTTAGCTCATCTCTAGTTAAAGGCTTCAATTAACGCTCGCTTAACTCACGTATAGGTAACTGTGGTGTAGCCATTTTTGCCGTTCTTGGTGCGCAGCGCCGGATAGTCGGGAAAATTGTTGACAGTACGCTTCAGTAGGCCGGGTATGGAGATGGGTTCCTCGGCGCCGAGACCCTCCTTTTGCATGCGTATCTTGACGGCCTCCTCGGGATCGGTGGTGCGATAGACCTCCGATTGCCTCAGGCGATTCGGGCCTGGGCGATTGAAAAGTTCTTCATTCGGGTTCGCGGCCATTTCACTGTAATCAAATTAAAGAAGCTATTAGTTGAAATAGAAGCAAATTTCAATTTTTTTTTTCTCAGTTCAAGCTCAAATCTGTTTTTATATTTTTTGGGTAAATGATTTCCTGGTTGCGATACGAAGTCAAGCGCTAGGGTCAAGGCTAAAGCATTCGAGTTTCAGCTCTTATCGCTATGCTCGAATTATGACCTAACACCTGATTAGGGGCGGCATGGTGTACTCATATAACTGCTTATTATAAATACGTATAGATCTGAATTTATGACCAGCGAGAGAGGTTTATATGAACTTGGCTAAGAACTTGTGGATTAGAATGGTAAAAACACGTAAATAAAAAATTTAAAAATATTGCTGAATCATAGTATTATATATTATATGTAATATAAAATATTTATGAACTAGAATTTATGAGTGGTTGAAGTTGGAGACAGAAAAATGGATGTACGAGAGTATTTCACAGTAAAGCTGAAATCTTTAGCTTACAGAGTGGAGTTTTGTATACAACAATAGAAATATGATGACTATATATATCTAAAATATATATATATATGTATATATCTATCTATATTTCAAACTTGGAGTATTTTTAATATGGAAAATCTATTTATTATAACATTATGTTATATGGAACCCAAAGTTCTAGTTTCAAGAGTTAATAAATGTCGTATAAAAGTTAAATATTTAATATCTGTATGTATCAATTGGCAATTTAGCTTATTTTACTAAGCACAAGACTAATTAAAAAACTGGAGAAATGTAGAATGTATTTAAAAAAAATTAAATGCTAGAAGTGTTTGTATATTATATCATATTCTCTATACCAAATTTGGTAGTTTTAACTCTTATAATCTTCGAGATATACCTAAAAGACTAAATCAATAAATACAATATTTTGTGAAAAAAAAAACAACTATCGATAATCTTTGGTATAGCATATAAATAACATCAAAATAGTAGAAAAAATTCAAAATTTCGACAGTAAAAATTCTTAAAGTAAGGCATCTATATCTAATTATATCACACCTCAAATTACACATTATAAATCCATTAAGATAAGAATTTAATGTAGATGTTTTAGATTAGAAATGCTTGAGAACTGTTTAATCAATATATAAGCCACAACATTTTTAAATGAAACTAAAACAAACTAAAATATCTATTAAATTTAGTTGTTTTTTTTTTTAAATATTCTATCACAATTTGTCGTCTACATATTATATCATATCATATCGTGCTTCCTGTCATTAGTTATGTAAGCATTAAGTTCTCATTTTCAGTCTTATCATCTGGTATGATAAAGCCGCAACATTTCTACTGAAGTCTTGGCTTACCATTAGTTAACATTCGATTTTATAAATATTTCTTTTTTAGTTTGTTTTTTTTTTTTTTTTGGGTGCAAAGGGCTACGACTTGGCATGTATAGCTATCAATATCTATCTATGTATACACATGTCGGCGAAGAATGTTCATAATTCTCTTGCCGCTTTTTGTTTTTATTAATCAATAAACGGGCAAACAGTTTGATAAGAATAAAAACGACCAAAAGAAAAAGAAAATAAAGAAAAAGAAAACAAGTGATATTTTTGTTAAAAGAATATAAACTACAACAACAACAATAACAAATAATAATCATAATAAATATTACTAAACGAGTCCAAAGTTTTGTTGGAAACCTTTTTTGTATATTTTTAAATTGCCTGTTGCCTGGTTACTTAGCAAGTTTACCTCAATGGTTAACGCTGATTGATGGATGGATGAAGGCTTCCCTGTCTCAGACAATACCTCCCCCCATCCCCAACTCAAATACTATGCAATTAAACAAAAATTATTGAATGATTGACAGCTGTTTAATGCACACGCAAATTTTTGATTTTGATCGGAAGAAAATATGATAGAAAAGATATTTTGCTTGCTGATAATTGAGAAGTCCATTAAAAAAATGTTTTTATAATGATATGTACTATTATATATATGTATATATATATATGTATATTTTTTTTAACTTTAAAAAATTTAAATTTTAGAATATATGATAATTGTAGAAAGTGTAATTAAAATAATAATTTAGTAGATAGTTGTTTCAAGTGCTAAGAAAAAACAATTTTAATTATAGTTTAAAACCAAAAAAAACCTATTAAATTAAGTTAAACAAATTAAAATTGTATCTCCTCAGCTTAACCTTTTTTCCAGAAAATAATTATTAGTTACATGATATTTGCATTATTCTATAAATATCAACTTCATATACATAATTCATTAAGTGTTTCCCATTTAATTACCTGATATACCAGGTAATAATTGAAATTTGTATTATATAAATTCACTAATTTAATATTCTATAATATTTATAGCAAAATGTAGTTTACTTTGCATCATTTAATAGCACTATGCCTACAAATCGTTATATGACCTTTAAAAATTTCCCTAAGCTCACTTCATTATTGCGTCAAAATAATGAACTGTTTAATCAAGAATCACTAATCGAAATAAATCATTAGTTATAGGAAATCCAATCATAATTGGACACATGTAATTGAAATTATAAACTTCAATTGGTAGCAAAGTCTACGACTTGATTTTTGTTAAGTGATAAGAACAAAGTTTACAGTTGCTTTGTATTAATTACAATATTTATCAAGCGTGTAGATTTAGTAAAATTCATTATTGTTCTGTGAGCGTACTGTAATAGCTCGCTAAATAAGATGTTAAGATGACAAAGCTGTTTTCGGAGATATAAAACTTTTAAAATATTGAGACAGATTTGAAAAATATGATGATAGAATTATATATGAGAATTACTATATAATATTTTTTTACTTTTTAATTTTTTAAATTTTTTAAATATTGGATAAAACAGTAATAAAAACAATAAATGTAAAAATATATAAAAAAGAAACAAAAAGAAATATAGAAATAAATCTAATAATAATAATAACAAATATTAATCAAAATATAAAATATATTAAAAAATAGCAAAAATATAATTCAAAATATAAAATGAAATCAATATTAAAAGAAAAATAAAAAAATATATGTATAAAAATAAAATTTATTTAAAAATATTTTTAAAAAATTGTAAAAATAAATTTATTAAAAACATAAAATATATTCTTTTAAATGTTAAAAACTTTGCCAAAATATATGTAGTTAATTCATAAAAAATATGTTTTAAATAAAATTAATTGAACAATTTAGTAAAGATATTTTAGGTTAATTATTGTATACAAATTTTATATATTCCAGGAAATTTGTAAATTTTTGAATAATTCTATTGTCTAAGCAAGTTTTATTTAACGAACGTGCGCTGTACAATAATATAAATTTTAGTATATTCTAATTGGAATATATAAATGTATATATAATATTTTTTTTAGAATATTTTGCTGATATATGCGGAGAACTAGAAAAACGTTTGCCAGTTGAGGAAATATTACTTCATAAGCTAATATAAAATAATATATGTATGTATGTATGTTTATAGTGCTGAATATGTTTGTTATTATGTATGTGTGTGGATGTATGTTTGTCTCAATAGAATTTGCGTAGCGTTATGGCAACTATGCGAGAACTAGGCATTGGTAGAAACCGGCTTTGCCGTTGATAAGAATTAGTTGTCTAGACATTTGGCAGTCGTACGATCCCAGCAAGCAATAGCTGAAATATATTTATACAGTATAAAGTATGCATGTGCGTTGTCAGCAGTGTAATATGCAGAGAGCAACTGTGTAATATATAAATATAAATATATATATCAAAGAGCTGACAGGGCAAAGAGGCGACCTAAGAAGCTGCGTATGAAAACAAAACAGATAATTGAGAGTTCTAAAAATATTCGCCCCCAGTATATGTGTATGTGTGGCGTGCATGTGTGTTGTTATTTTCGAAACAGTTGGTAGTAAAATCGAGCTAAAAGAGAATGCGCCATGTCAAATAACTGAAGAATTGCGGTTTTTGTCTTCTGCTGTTTTATTCGAAAGCGGAATGAGCGTAAAAGCAACAGATGTGCCAAATGCGAGAGATAGTTTTAAAAAGCGATCAAAGCAAAAGCAGACAAAATAGAAGACGAGCGAAAGCTAGAGACGGAGCTGGGGAGTAAGAGACAGAGAAAGAGAGAGACAGAGAGTGGGGCAACCGACAACTGTCAGTTGAAGGGTGACAATGAACTCGCGAGGACAGTGCACTGACCCACTGAGACACAAAATACTGGGCGGCCAAACTGGGAAATGAGCCAAAGCGACACAAAAAAAACACTGCCGGCAAGTGTGTGTACGAAATTGAAATGCGCAAAAAAACACGTGTTTACAAAAGAGGGGGCGTGGACGTGGGTGTGGGCGTGATCATTTACATGTCGTGTATTTATTTTAAATATTATTTATTCTGCCCAAAAACTTACATAATTTAAATATAAATATATATATATGTATTTTTGTTATAATTTATTTTGGTTATTCAGCACGACACAAAATATGTTTTTTTTGTTAATATTTTGTTTTTTTCTTGTTTTTTTTTTTTCACTTGTAGCACGAGCCAAGTAAAAACGACCGCACGCAGCGAAGCCAAAGCGTAAACTGAAAGCTGAACAGGATCGGTTGCTATAGAAATCGTTTGGATCGACGCTGCTGCTGCTGCTGCTGTTGCTGTTGCTGTTGCTGCTTCTGCCGACGCCGCTGTCACCGCTGTCGATAAGTCTTCAAAGCGGTTTGAAGCAAGACAACTTACAGCAGCTACCTGCTCGATGTGCTCTTATCAGTTGCGGAGGCGCTCACATTGCGCACTCGCTCGCTCACTCGCACGCTGATTAGACATGGAAATCGAATTCTAAACGGGACTTATGGGTAAGTTGTGTGCTGGAAATCTGTTTGATCTTTGGCTACGAAATCATTAGCAACTGCAACAACTATCTTATGCTTATCAGTTAGTTCATTTTGTGTATGAGATTGCACCCTCGTTTGCTGAACTTTTGTACTTGAATTGTTTCTGTTTTTTTTTTATTGTATTTTATATAACGGTTCTTATACTGGTTCATTTTTCATTTAATCTCATTTGGTTAGGGGTCAGTCTGAAGACTTAGCTATTGTTTGGTCAAATTTATGGCATTTATCTCTAATCTCTTTTTAAATTGTTTAGGGTATATTTATTTTTTGTTGTTGTGTTCTTTGTATGTTAAGAGATTATCTCATACAATGATTTTGAGTAATTCTTTATGGGATTAAATTCTAAGCTTGTTTAATAATTATATATGTATCTATATAAAAAAACTAAAGTTATTGTGCTTTATTTGCATGCCTTAGATAGCCTATATACCGAAGATTGCACTCATATTTATTTATGTTTTTAGGTTTCAATATGTAATTGAGTTTGATTTCTTGTTGCATGCCTTGCTTCTAACTTCGAGATCTATTGTAGTTCTTTATTTCTTATCTGAATGTCAAAAACTCGAGCTTGAACTCTAGATTTTTTTGAATGTCCAGTTTTCGAATTTGAATTCTTTGAGTTCCAAAATTAAGCACTCGAACTCTTTTTATTTAAAAAATGTATGAATCGAACTTGAATTTTTACTTGCTTTTTGAAAATTTAGGATTCCAATTCACTTTCTTGTGTTTTATTAGTATGTCTTGGCTTTTAAATTGAATTCCAGTTTCTTATTTATTATTTTGGCTTTTTTGTATTTATTTATTTGAATGTCTTCATTTCAAACTCGAATTTTTATTTAATTTTTAATGCCTTTAAATTCACAGCGTAAAAATTTCTATTTAATCTGTCTGTAAATAGAATAATTATATATCCATATAACATAAATTATTTAAAGATTAACTGATAAAGATAGAGATATGTTTAAAGTCAAAATAAAAAAAAACTATGTAGTAATTTAAAAAAAAATAATTAAAAAAATAAATAAAAAATATAAGGTTATCTATTTATATTTTTAATTTTTTTTTTCATTTACTTTATTTTTTATAAATTTTTACATAGTATTTTTTTTTATTTGGATAAAAAAGATATTTGAGTTTATTTTGCTTTGCTAAGGCATAAAATACTATTTATAATTATTTGAATAATATATAGATAGATAAAAATAGTGGTTATTTATTTATATACTTTGTTAAAAATTCAATTCATCTAAATAGAAAATTTCTAAAAAGTATTTACCAAATCTCAAATAATATAGGCATCAGCTGATTCAAAACATCTAACATTTTAAGTGAGGCATGGACGTAATTAGTACGGTTTTGACGTACCTTTAAAGCTTTCAATGTAAATTAACTACACAGCTGTTTTTCTTTTTCTTGTTTAAATAAAACGCAATTTGGATTCTGAGCAAATGAGTAAAAACTGGAAAGAGAGAAAAACAAGCTATATATAGCTATATATAATATATGTGCTGTGATCAGTTCAGATTAGACTAAGCTAGGCATAGCATTAGGTATTAGTATTTCTTTTTGTTTTTAATATATATTATTAAATATTTTTCATTGTACTCATCATTTGCTTTATCTATTGTTAGTCTTGAGTCATGAACTTGACTTTGGCAATAATAATATTTCCTAAAATTCAATTAAAATCTCTTTCTTGTCAATTTCAATTGGCCTCTTTGCTTATAAATAAATCGTGACTGATAAAACCCTAAGTATTTGGCCATAAATAAAGTCAGCTAAAAATAAATCCTAGAGATAATGCCGTGGCTTATCTGGTTCAAAAGTCAAACACCTGTTGCATTGATCCAGCAATAATTTGAATAGCCTTAATGAATCATGTGGATAAATAGAGAAATATTGAATCGAATTTCCATTTAAATAAGGAATTTACAATTTTTATCAGAATGCGGAAGAGTTAGAAAAAAACTAAGATATGAACTGGTGTATGAGTACATATATATAGTTTATATATAATATATGTATATATATGCTTGGCTCTATCGACTGACCGATTCGTTTTGAAATACCAAAATTTTGGACTGTTGCCAATTGTTTTGCTTGTCTCTTATCAAAAATTAGCCACGTTTTATGATTTGATAAACATGCTCAGTAGTTGAAGCCCATAAACTGCACTAATACTATATACATACATACATACATATACATATGTATATAAATATATACATATGTCTATATGTCTTAAAATTTATGCCCAACCTGGGCACACTTCCGTCGCTCGCACATCTAATCTTCCAAAGCAACCTGACAAAAGTAAAAGGCCAAAGGTCCAAGCCCACAAAATACAAAAAACGAAAAGAAAAAAAAAACGCTCCCCACTACTGATTCATGGCTGGGAATCGCATGCAGTGTCCATGGCGTACTACAATTGATAAGATTATATATATATATATATTATAAAAATCTATATAGCTAATATAAATCATATTCTTAACATTTATATGGGGCTACGTGAAATCCATGATTATCTCTACCAAAACACTTCTATTTGCTTTTGATACGCCAAATTATTTTAATAGATACAGATTTCATTTTTATACATATATTATATAATAGATACATATTTCTAATACACATATTTGCGTATATTTTTATTCTTTTTGGCAATCTCTGACATAATATGCATCAATTTGTTAGTATTTAAATTCAAGATTTCTTTGTTCTTATCAGTGGGAACACACACGAGTGTTCCATGCCAAAAAGCAGATTAGATGCGATTTTTGTCTATACTACAAAAAAGTTTTGACTCAGTGCACGCGCTTCTTGGGCTGCTCTACCAAAAGTTGGTAACCCAAATACCAAGTACCAAATACCAGGTAATTCTCTTAGAGATAACTTTAATTGTATATAAGTCAAGCGTTAATCAGCTCACGATGACACGAATATATTAAGTACGTAGACTAAATCAAGTGGATTGGAATTGGTATATTATAGGCAGTTCTTGAGTATGTTTAAAATCTTGATTTTGTTTTAATTTAATTAGAGTATATTTCCTAGATAATTTCAAATTATATACGAATGCATATATATATTTTTTTATTTGAAACAAATTGAAAAACAAAAGTTATTTATGGATTGAAAAACTATTTTAAGATATTAGGCAAATATACCAGAGCATAAAAAACTTTATTTATTTTTAATTAAAAGTTAAATACGTCAAGAGCATAGTAAAAACCTTATTTGATTAATACAAAAGCTTTAATTAAAAATAATACCACAAGGTCATTTAAATTTTCAATTAATAAATAAAATAATCTAGAAATGTAACTAAAAATAAAATTTAGAAAATTTTTATCGGAAATATTTGAGCTAAAATTGTTTAAAAATCTATTTGAGAACTTTGAGAATTTTAGAGATATGGAATTGGCATATTTGTCAATTTTATTAGGTCAATAAATTATTGTTAATCACACATTTATGGGGTTTGATAGCATTTAATTTTATAAAATATACATATGTATAAATTTCTTAAATTATAAATTGAAAAGGTCTTTAAATAAATATAAGTTATAAGTTCTTTGTTTTGTTTTATTATTGTTGCTCATTTTAATATTAAACTTCATATTTTAGAAGTATTTTATTATATTATTAGTAAAAAATTTTTAATAAAATTATTAAAAACTTTTATTTATTTAACTTTTATTCATAGCACTTACATATGCTTTATTTTATTTTTATAAAAGCTACATTAATATACAGAATATACAGCATTTTTTGGCGAATTAAACTTAGTCATGTACAAATATTTTTCCAACAGACTGTAAAAGCTAAATAGAAAGCTTTCACTTGCTTAAGCAAAGTTTTCAACCAGGCAAAAGCTTAATCTAGCAAAAGCTTTTGTCGAGTTTAGCACAAATTGAACTCAATAAGATGTACTGTATATCTATGCTGATATATATATTTATATATATGCAATATCTGTAAATTGACGTCTGACAGTGACATACATAAGTATATGCACATTTCTTTGGGCTATCAATTTACCAATTGCTGGTTAACATTTTAGCCACGCCGAACGAATGAAGGCAGACAGACAGTTGCCCTATAAACTGCATACAAGTGCAGTGAGAGTCATCATTTATATGTTTGTGGCTTAAGTGCGTTTTATATGACAGTTGGAAGTCCTGTCAATAGGATGAAATGAATACTGAATCGAACTACTATTTCGAACTCGATTGTGATTCCGATTGTGATGGCGATGTCATGTTAATGAGATTGTCGTCAACGGCATCAAATTACGCGCCACAAAGTTGTCTGTTTATAACGCCCAGGATACGGCCTCGCGTCCTCACACACACGCACACTAAACACATGCAAATGATGTGCTGATGTGTCGCAAGGACTAAAAGCAAAAGACTTAAAAATAAACGCGAAAATCGTTTAAGCACAGGTTAGCACAAGTTCATGATACTTAAAAGGGGTAGCCCGTGGAATGAGGGCGTGGCAGAAGGGGGGAAGTTACAGGGCAACAGCATTCTGCTGGGATAACAAGTGTTTGGCTAATTAACACACACACACACACATAGAGGCAAAGAGAGAGAGAGTTAGAGAAAGATAGTGAGTCAGACAATGAACTCTGCTGTACTGCATATAATTGTGCTGCCACGCCCACTCGCAAACAGCCAACCCGCAAGCGGCAAGGATAACAAAAGGAGTTAAGCGTAAAGTTGAACTGCTTAGAATTGACCATAAAAAGATCACACTTAATGGCCCTTGTGAATGTGGCATTTAATATGCGATTTCTATGATTGTACTCGATATTATCCTCAGCTAAAATTGTGATTGCAAAACTGATGTTTAATGGTAAATCGAATGCGAAAGGAAACGTGTTGTGGACAGAAGAGAGTCATTTACAGAGAAAGTTAGAGAAGGGAAGAGGGAGGGAGAAACATAGAAAGGGGGAGATTTAGATGCAAAATTCATATTTATAATATATTTTTTCAAAATAACTTTTTAATTTTATCAATGAAAAACTAATTTTAATCTTAGTTCAATTTAATTTAATTACTCAATACAGACAAAATAAATAAATAAATTAAATTGTTTAATTTTTGATAAATTATTTTATTTATAAAATAATCTGGGGCAATCTTTTCTACATATAATTATCATAAAAAAAATATTTTTTTTTCATAAAATAATAAGTAATAAAGTAAAAATTATTTAGATTATATATACTTATTTTATATATATTTTTTTTTCTATTAAAAATAAAAAATCTATACATAATGCTTATTCTATAAAAATATATTGTAAATAACAAATTTGTTTACATTTATTTTCCATTATATTATATTTAATGTTTATTAAATAAAAATATATATATTTTTATTATATATATTTTATTAAAATTATTTTTAATTGATTTTAAAAATAAAATATTTATATAACTATAAATCTGTTAAGCATTTAAATATAAATAGTCTGATAAATTTTTAATATTTCATTAAATTTATTATTTTTCTGCTATTATTTTCATTTATATTATTATATTTACATATTAAATTGTTTTAATAAGCTTATAGCCAAATTATTTATTTAATATTTTAAATGCTCACATAAGCAATTTATACATTTTTATTTATTTTTTCAATATATATTTAAATGCATATAAAATGACACCTAATTGGGAATTTTTTAACAACAATGTACAAAAATATATACATATGGATACGTTAGCTCATCAAATTTTATGCTGACCACCGCGAAATAAATTCCGATACACACGCGCGCAGCGACACACACACACAAACACACGCAACGCAGCTAAAAATAAATTATCAAATTTATAAATAGCCCTTGCGTTGCCACTCACATTCAGTCAACATGATTTCTCACACTCAAAATCAACTGACATACGAAGTGTACACATGTGAGAGATATAAGTTCTTCAATTTCGCTGCCTTGTTCAACCGGTTCTATGGTGTAATGGTTAGCACTTTGGACTCTGAATCCAGCGATCCGAGTTCAAATCTCGGTAGAACCTAGTCGAAAGTTAACTTTTTCTTTTTTTATTTATTTTTTAAATAGAGTTTAAATATTTTGCACTGTGCCAAAAGAATTAGTTGACTCATAAATTGAGCGCAGCTCGTCGTGCAGGCATTGCGAGCAGCTCTATTGTTTTTTAGTGCCAGCCTTTGGCAGCCTTGCATTTATCTTGCCAATTTGCAATCCTTGCTGGAAATTTCTATTGCTATTGCTATTTTAGCTACAGTTGCATTTGCATGTGTTGTGAGTTGGCTTTAACTGCGGCAAATAGTTTGTTGGCTCTAATAAAATGCTATTGGCCATAAAAGCAAGAAACGGAATGAAAGCCAAATCCCAGCAGCAAGAAATGTCGGAAAAAAAGAGAGTGAGAGAGATAGAGAGAGCGCGCGCGAGGCAGATAAAGAGCGCATTGAGAGAGATAAATGAATGATAGAGCAGCCAATTTGGCTGTAGCATTTGCCGCAACAATGTTTTTGATTAATTTGTCAGCCAAAAGTTGAAGCTTTAAATAAAAGTATCTTAAAGATACAAGCAAACAATGCAACAGGTTGGCTGGTAAGCTAAGTTTGTTGAGAGTTTGTGATAACTATATATATATTTAAATAAATTTAACCCTTGATAATAAATGTTATATTAAGTGTTCAATAATGTATCTTAGAGATACAATTTACAAGAAAATGCTAAACAAACTAGATAAAAAAATCTTAAATCTGTGGGCTGATGGTTAAGATACAATTAAAAAACAGCTTGTTAGAGCTTGAAATTCAAAGTATTTACTAATAATAGAGGAAGCTAATTTGAAGCATAGTTTGCGCTTAAAGTAAAGCCAAATAAAGTTGGCTTTCAATTATGTAACTAAATATAGTCTAAGATTTATGCTGCTTAAATTACTGAGCACAAAAAAGTATCTTTAAGATACTTTACATAGGAGAATGAGATACTTTCTTGTTTTAATGAAATAAAGAGTTTGCTAAACTTTAACTCATCTCCGCCCTTTTCTTGAGTATTTAAAGTAAAAATAAGTATCTTAAAGATACAATATGCAATAATATGCAACACTCATAAAACATTTTGCTTATGCTTTAAACTTTAACCCTTTCGATAGCTAAATATAACCCTAATTAAATCCCAAACTCATCTACAAGCCTTTGCTCTTTTATTTCGCTTCAAGTGTTCAATTGCCATAATACGCAATAGATGCCTACAATTCAGGCTAATAATAGATACGAGAAAAATGCGTCGTCTATAGTGGGGCAACATAATCAATAATCGATAATTGACAAATTAGGCAACATTTGCGTAAATAACTGGCAAACGCTTGACTTTAATTTCATGCCACAAAGTGTCGCAATGTCAAAGCTAATTAATTGGATTTGCAAACGCAAAACTGAAACTGAAACCGAAATTGAAACTGAAAATAGTCGACTGCAGCTGCTGGCCAATTGACCAGCATGCCCCAGCGTGGCTCTGTCTCTGTCTCTTTTGGTCTCTCAGTCTCTCAATCTCTCAGTTCACTTGTCAAATTTCAATAATTTAGCACACGAATCGCTCCAGACAGAAGCTGTCAGCGATAAGCCGAGACGACCAACCGACCAACGGACCAGACACCAAACACTTTCCAGCAAATTCTTGGCTAACCCTTAAACACTTGCTGTAGTACCATGTGAAACTAGGGTATATGCACTTGATCATCCATTTATTTATCTGTGTTTTTTTCTTAAATTTTATTTTAATTTTCATTATTTAATATTTTTTTTTTAGTTTTTTATTTATTTGCTTATTTGTTTATCTATTAATTGTTTTTAAATTTGAATTAATTTATTTATATTTTATATATATATTTTATATTTTACCTATTTATTTATTTGTTTCTTAATCTGTTTATTTATTAGTTTTTTAATTATTTATTAAACTAGAATTTACAAACTTTTATTTTAAGAACAAATAAATAAATTTTATTTAGCAATCAATTTATTTATTTATTTTTCAATATTTTGTACATATATATATTTTTTTATATTAGAAAATATTTCATATATTTCCATAGTCATAATATTCATCATTTTGAATTTTATTTAGTCATAAATTTGTATTCTTCTTCTTTGTATACTTACACGAGCATTTCTTAAATTTGTTCTCTATAAATTTATATTTCTATATTTCTAAAAAGTCTTTTGCTTGTTCCTCACATGGATAGCGCATTGAATTTTCGTTATCTGCCAAATATTCTTGTTTACTTTTACTTCAACTATTATTTTTGTTTTTTTGTTAGAGAATTTCTGAAATTGTAAACGTAAAATTAAATGAGATTCGTCTCGTGGCGTTTATTTAATGCGCCTCGTTGGGTTTTCTCCTATAAAACATTCCCCAAAAGTTTTGCTTGTCGCATACGCCGCAGAGGTGACATCGAGGTAAATTGTTATGGCGCCACGCCCCCAACCGCACAGCATGCAGCCCAACTGCCAACTGCCCCTTTTTCGTACATTATGCAATAAACATTCGCGGTTGGGCATCAGAATAAGCGAGGCGCATTAAAGCCACCGAATAGCTCAAACATCACATGGGTTATTAAATTTAATCACAAGTATCTCAGCTGACGTTGGGATTAATAGGAGTGGAACGCAATGGAAATGGAAATGGGAATGGGAATGCGAATGGGAATGGGAATTTCAGATTGGCCGAGAGTTATAGCAATACGTATGAGGAGTATTACCATTTGGCAACTTTGAAGTGTATTGGCTTAGTTGAGTTTTATGGCTATTAAACAAAATGAAAAATATTTCAATTTGGCTTTATTTATACAAAGAAAACTGTACTGAAAGACACCATAATTGACTATAGTAAAATATTAGATGTGGTATATATATAAATAAGATAAATAAGATATATACAAGTAAATACAAATAAGTATTTATTATTTATTTATATACATATTTAATATTTATATATATATTTAATTTGTAATAAAATTTAAAAAAAATTTAGGAATTTTGATATTTTCTTGTTTTTTATATAAATTGTTTCTAAATTTCATTCCACAAATCTTATGAACTTTTTTAAAGTACTTCTTGATTGAAATATTATACTAAAGTATTATGTATGAGCTTTAAGTACTTGATTATTTTTTAAATATTTTAATATGGTAAAAACTGAAATAATTCAAAATTAAGCTGTGTATAGCTAGGTTTAATTGCTTTCCATTCTAATTCTAATTCTAATAATTTGACGTCTTTGCCCAGTAACGAATTCATGGTGTGTTCTGTTTCATCATGTGCTTCTCCAGAATTCTTCTGTCTTACACCATGTACTTTCTCAAAGCGGTCAACTCTAGTCGCGTTCTCTTCGTCCGATGAAATCAAAACGACCCTGTCCCCGAAGCCAGCTCCTTCTCACTCAGGAACACTCGGGAATACGTTCAGCAACAGCTTTCTCTTTCTGTTTCTCTCTCGAACTGAGAAATAAGAAACGAATAGAACGCAAAACTCACTCGGATGATATTTTTACAAGAACTCTAGACAAGCTCTCGCCCTCTCACTAAGGTAACAGTAGGAAATTTAACACAATTCGAAAATTGTAAATTGCAATGAAAGAGTAAGAGCAACAACAAAAGACGACTCTGCATAACTAAGTATATATTTATATATACTAAATATATATATATATATATATATATATATATATATATATATATATATATATATATATATATATATATATATATATACTAGTATCTTGTGTCTTGTATCTTAAAGATACTTTTATGTTAAGCATCGATTCTGCTTAAGCCCTAAGGAGCAAAGTTCGCAGTTTGGTTTTCTGTCTGCCTCATTTGTGTGGCATTTTCTAGTAAATTGTATATTAAAGATACTTTTCTCAGCTTGAAATTGTTGCCAACTTGAATAACTAAGTTTAAACCTATTGAATTATTTTATATTTTTCATAGAATAACTTTATCCTACATCATATATCTTTTAGCAGGACACTCTTATAGTAGTATATTTATTATATACTATTATTTTATATATTTATATTATATTATTCAATATTATTTATATTTTATATATTTTATATTTTATATTTATATGTATTATTTTGATTTAACAATTCACAGTATTAAATAAATACTAAAAATATACCAAACTATTGTCGAAAAATAAATGATTTCAGAGAGATTTATAATTAATTCTTATATTAATTATAAATCTCTCTCAAATCATTTATTTTTCAAATTTCAATAAACAGTATCAACAGATAGAACTATTTTTTAAATACTAAATAGCAAACTCCATGCAATTTGCCCAATTTAAATACAATAAAAATACATTTTGCATCTATTTCGCGATATTTGAACTTTATTTCAAATTACTTTACACAAAATAAAAATACTTTATGAACGGCATTCAATAGGTCGAGTTAGATTATGCCGAAATGTCTTGTTAATTACATAAAATTTCGATCAACACAACTCAGTGAGCAACTTGAGAAAGTCTTCTTTATCCTTTTCCTTTTCCAAATTACATATTGAGCTCTTGATTTGTTCAACGAAAATTTTGTCAATTACTTTAAATGATTCCATGTAGCAGCAGCTGCCGAAATGAGCAATCCGTTAGTAAACGTTCTCTTGACCGTTGCGACATAATCGGCTTCGGTGGCAATGCGTCGGCAAGAGATGGATATTGTCCCGGATGGAATCGGGACAGATAGCTCTGACACGGCGTTGTTAAGAATAATAAAAGTGATTTTGGTTTAGACTCCAGTTCCTTGCCAAACGAACAATTCCTGATCTGGCCGCGCTCCATGCATTCGCACAGTTGCACAAAATGTCGGGAAATGTGCTCAGCTAGCGGATCGATGACGAAATGTCGAAGCCCAGGCATCACTTGATTACAGAACACATTGGCGATACTTATCGAAAAGTATTCGAATATTGCATTCAAAAAGTTGAATGCACACGTCAAGTGCTGAATGGGCTCGATGTTGAGTATTAGGTTTGCCAAGCACTGCATCGAGCTAAGAAAGCCTCGCAAACATTCCTGCAGATTGATTTCACTTAGCATTGTCCTTCTGCTTTTCCTCTGCTCTCGCTCCTTGCCGCATTGCTGATGTTTGATACGCGGATCTGTATTGGGTGAATTCTGTAGCACATTCGTTTGCCTATTTAATGGCACTCGATTCGTTTCGCTAGAGAAGTGCCGATGAGAGAAATTGGGCTCATCTTGTATGCGTTGGCCCAAGCGTGCAAACGTTGCCTGATTGCGCATCAGCACGGATAAAGTCTCATTGGAACTCGTACAAGTCCGATTGGAACATTTGCACGGATGCGCCACTGAGTCATCTGCCATCTGAGAGTGCCGTGGCGATGGCCACGCAAACAGCAACTGCTTGCATTTGGCGTGCGACATCATACGTTTACCTGAATCGGACTGGCGCACTGACGGAGAGAAGGCCATTTGAAGATGGGGTGCATGGGTTGCCATCTGTTCATTTGGCACGGCATAGAGCTTGAGCATGTAGTTCGAAATGATCATATGATGATGGGGACTATGAAATACCGAAACCATATTTGATCTGAGTTTTTTGCACTCTCTTTTGTGTAGTTGTCTTTGTTTTTTGATAAAGTAAAAAGAATCTTAGATTTTTATCACGTCAAACATAAAATTTTGGTCGAAGCAGATTCGAAACAAGTTATAAAATGTATTAAAAACCAAATTTATTGTTTAACTCATTCAATGCGTTCACTTTGAAGTTTGAGTTTGCAGTGAAAACTAGTCGAACGAAAATTTTACAAAAAATAATTAAAACGAAAAGTCTATTTCAATGCCTACTTTATATTTCCCATGCAGTCATTTTTTCCAGGGTATTTTACTTTTATTACAAATTATGATTCTAACTTAATCTCATGTTTATTTAAATATCTTCTGAATTTCTGAATATAAAATGCAAAAAATAGACAAATAAATACCCAGTAAAGTCAGCAGAATGAAAGAATATTACAAATTATTGACTTTTAATCAACTCCAAAAGAAATTTTCATATATTTGCCACAGACACAACCATTATATATGGCATTCAATTTGGTTTTATAAAATCTTAAGCTGATTTCATATGATATAGGGTCACATCGACTATACGCTTTGCATAAAGAAAACATGCAAGTATTAATTTTATTTTTCTGTCTCACTTTTTCGTATTTCGCATTGATAAATTGTTGAGATTTTCTTTATGAAGCGCATCCAAAAACAAAACACGAAATCGCTGAGAAAAAGTTACCAAAAACACAGTTCACAAAAAGTCAATATCAACAGCAATAATAAAAGCAAAAAGAATCCCAAATTTTGGTCCTCTATTTTTGTTTGTTTGTTTCTTCTTTGCCGTCAATAAAAAATGAATGCCAAAAATGCGATTCTTCTTCTTCTTCTTTTTTTTTTGTTTTTTTGAGTGCATGTAAGTGAATGCATATGAATAAATATTTGTGCGATTTTTTATGCAAATTGTTCGGACAGCGAGCGAGCGAGTGAACTTTGATTGCCAGCACAGGCTCCGATTTCAATTCTTGTATATATACATATGTATATATAAATGGAGAGCATTGCTTACATATAGCCTCACTTTTAAGAGCACTGAGGCTGAATGTATTTAACATCATCTTTTTGTTACTATTTTTTTAAATTTTTAACATTTGTTTCGGAATTACTCTGGAGTATTTCTGTCTTTGTTAGTATTAAAAAAAATATGACGGGAATTTTAAAGTGTAAAGAATTCTTTTTCAAAAATATATCGTTCAGATATATGTATATGAATCTTATATAAGATATCTTATATGAGCTGCCAACAAATCCACATATATCAATATTTGAATAAATAACAAGTAAGAGTGCTCTAGTCGAGACTGCTCGACTAAGAGATACCCTGAATCCTGCGAACATGCGATATTCAAATAATTTTACGCTTCTTTTATATATACATATACACAAACAACACATACACACACACACACACACACACATGCACACGCACGCACAAGCACTTGCTCTGTTACTGCGCAGTTTACGTAGCGACTGCGCGTGGGCAGCGCTTGGGCTGCAGAATGGGCAATATTATGGAAACTTATTTGTTGAATAGGTTTGCTTCTAGATCGACTTTCGTAACCAAACTCTTACAGCGTAATAATGCCATTCATATGTATGTATTTGCCAAAGCACAAGTCTCTAGTATTTGAAATACGTTTTTTTCAAATTTGGGGGGAAGGGGGCGTGTTATCCAAAATCCAAAAATTTCAAAATGTTTGTATTCCTTACACGGATACACACAGTAAATCTGAAATCTATAGCTTTAACGGTATTCAAAAACGAAGAAAAGTTATCGATTTTTATCGATAATAAGGAAATAGGATGAGTTATCGAAAAAAATTGATAAACTCGTACTGCGTAGGATATACACGAGTATACATTTCAAATTTCAGATCTCTAGCTTTTGTGGTTTGCGAGGTCACTGCGTTCACACAGACGGACGGACGGACGGACGGACGGACGGACAGACGGACATGGCTATATCGACTCAGTTTGTCGAGCTGATCAAGAATATATATACTTTATGGGGTCTGCCATGTCTCCTTCTGCCTGTTACATACATTTTCACAAAAACATTATACCCTGATTTCCCATTTTCAATGGGTTCAGGGTATAAAAATTTAGAAGTTGTAATCTCACTTGATTTTCATTGTATTTGCTTTCTGAACATTGGTTAAACTTTGGAATATACTCATACTTTTTATATATTTAATCAATTCTGATTGCAATAGGCCATGCTTAACTATTTACTTTCTAGAATGTTTTTTAACGTATTTAAAAATTAAATTTTAATATTTGTTTACCTATTTTAAATGCTTTTTTGTGAATTTTACTTCTATGATTTAAGTTTAGAAAATACTAAAACTATTTTTTATATATTTAATAGATTCTGATTGCATTAAACTTTTCTTGTCTCAAATTTCCTTTATTCTCTTTAAAGCAGACTTAAAAAATATTTTCTCTGCCCCAGTTTCAGCCCATTTTTAACCTAATTATGCCTGTGCGAGATAACTTCAAATTAAATATTAAACATGTCAGCCGCAATTTTTGGAGAATTTCTTCTCAGCCAAAATTAATTAAGTTAAGTTAGAAGATAATCAGTGTGTCAAATTTAATGTTATAATAAGCTTAAAGGGCACTTGGAACATTAACTAAATTAAAGACCCCACATTCTTAAGACGACCTTTAAGTGGTGCAAATTTATCAAGAAATTCACGCCTAACCTGACTTATTTATTTTGTTTTTTTTTTGTTCTCTCCTTTTGCAGCACTTGAAAACCACAAAAGTGACAAGAAGAAGAAGAAGTAGTAGAAGAACAAGATAAAAATGTAGTCTCATTTGGTTTAATGCCATAAAATTTTTGCTTATTTTTTGGCTTGGCTGGGGACAAGGTCAATGGCCAAGGGCCAAACCAAAAACAAAATTGTCCAAAGTGCTCTAAGCTGGTCGAAATCCCGCGGAAAGCTCTGCCTGCAACAACAATAATCAATATTCCCACAGTCAAGCAGCAGCAGAGTGAGACAAAAGAGAGATAGAGCGAGACTGGGAGTGAGTGAGAAAGAGAGAGAGAGAGAGGTAGGCACTGTGACCTTTGTGTACGGCTTGCCACCGAAAATCCCGCCCAGTTGCGTGTTTGACATGTCATTCGATTCCGCCTGAACAAACTGTGGACACGTTCTCTTGGCCTGGTCAACAGGAAGCACATTAAGCATTTGATTCCCAGAATGGGCCACAAGCCACATGCTGAATAGCCAAGTTTCTGCTTTCGGCTGGCATTCAACTTGGAATGAACCAAGAATTAACTGAATTTTCCCCACAAACAGCATCAAGGGGAATTCATTATCTACTATATGTCAAACGGGACACGGGTAAGCTATCAATAATTTATTAACAACATTTCTACAATTGACAATAAAAATACAATATAATCAGAAATGTTTCGGATTATTGTTAAACATGATTTTAAATCGAAATGAAATTGAAGTTTTTTTTGTGAATATTTTTATTGAATTTATTTATCGTATATTTATTTTTTAATATTTTTATAAGCTAATGTATTTTTATTTATATTTTATTATTAATCTTTAAATATTACATACAAAATATTTTTATATATTTATTTTTGACTTCCATTGGATAATGAAGTTTTTCTCTCTATTTACTCTGCTTCAAACTTTCATTTATAAATTTACAAATTTATTCCATTAATATTTATCATATGTTTCTATTCCCACCAATATTTTTTTTTCTATCATCTAATTCAGTTAGAAAGAAATATGCTTATTCATAGTTATTTGTTTGACAATATTCGCAAGAGAATTTCTTAAGCTATTTTCCTGTCATGCCCAACGGCAAATTCCTACCTATATATGTATATTTTAGGCGCCCGCCCCAGATTTCAGTTTTCCGATTAAATATAAATCTTTTGCTAGTTTCACTTTTTGCACTCTCAGGCAATTTATATGTAAAATGTTGTGGGCAACTCTAAGGGTTATCTCGATGCCGACTGACTTTTGCACATACCACCAACCGAATTTTCTATTTATTTTCATTTTGAATTATGAGCCGAACCCAAATTGCCACAGGCCAACTAAATTAAAATATAGACAAAAAAGCAACAAGGAAATATAAATAAATAAAAGTCGAAACTAAACAAAAAACGAATGTCGGAGGTTAAAGTTGACATGAGTGGACGCTGATAAAAATTATGTTTGGATAGGCATTGTAAGGAAAGAAAAAAAAGGTAAGAGTTAAGTCGACTGTGCTTGACTAGGAGATACCCTTATATTTTGAGCAGTGTTTGACTAGGAGATATCCTGCTAAGGGTTACAAGACTGAAAATCGATTTTTATAGAATAACAAATATTATAAAAATACAAATAAAAATTGATTTAAATACTAGAAAAGCTAATTTCAACAGATTTACATATCCTACTCACATTATATGCTCTCTTTAGCGACCAATCTAGGATATCAAAAAAGGGTAAGCCCACATAACTATACAAAAAGTTTTTGGGCTCGGGCCTGCTCGTAATCGTCGTTGAGTTCGTTGAACCCAACAATTAATGAATGAGCTGAAAATCATTTAGGGGACACTATATGATTTATGAACTGGCATGTTAAGCTGGCATATAAGTACATATGAATACATTTATATATCTATCTCGACTCTCTCTCTCTCAATTAAGCTGGTCAATTTAAAGACGCGGCTAATCGCAAGTTGTGTGCGTGTGTTGGCGTAAATAACATGTCGTATACTTAATGTGTCAGAGACCTGGTTCCAAGCCTCGCATTCCATTTGCATATTTATCTAATACCCTTAACTCGGCTAGGCAGGCGCAGGCAGTGGAAGCAGCTGCTGACAGCAGAACAGTCCATGTCGGATTTGCTTAAGGGGGCCAAAGTAATCGCAGTTTGATGAGTCAAATAGGGGTGGAGTCGGTGTCAGCGGCTGGGGGCGTAACATCTATAGAGTCCAAAGGTGCATTGGCAGCGTGAAAATAGTCATGGATTATGTCGCGCCCAGTTGCGTGCAGTTGCTAACTGAAGCGGCGCATTTAAACAGTTAATACACTAAGAGAGATTTTTGTTTTGTGCAGAATTTATGCAAGTAAATTAATATTTAAATAATAAATATTAATAAGTAATAATTTTGATAAAGTAGCAGAGAATAATTAAAAATATGAAGATTAAACTGTTCAAATTGTCTGAAAATTATTAAACAAATCTTAAATTTTATGTTTAAAATTTTTTCAATGGTAATTGCATTTTTTGCAGTGTACTGACAACAATAGAAAAAAAAACTGAAATCAAATATTTGCGCTTGCTGTGGCTCAGTGGGCAGGAGGCGTGGCAGTGCGCTTTGGGGATTGCAGCGACAATATCCTTAGATTGGTTTGTGCTAAAGCGCGCACGGAACGTGGTACAAGAAATTGGCACACAACAGACATGACAAGCGCGGTAGAGTGGGAGCGGGGGCTGTGAGCAGGCGGAGGAGGGATGACAAAGGGGTAGTTGGGCATGTTGGTGGCAACTAGCGCATCTTCGTCTAAATGGCAGGCCAGGCACATGCATTGGCATTGGCAAACAGGATCAACAGGAATTTGCATTTTATGGCGTCTGCGAATGCAGCAACAGCAGCAGCAGTGGCAGCAGTGGCAGCAGCAGTAGCTGAGCTCAAAGTACTGTTAAACACACACACACAAACACATACACCCTCTCTATCTTCTCCCTTAGTAATTGTTTAAATAACATTAGTTCAAAGTGTGAATTGCAATTAAAGCGACTGCCCGCAAATGCCATATGTCAGCATGTCCTTGTGCGAGTGGAAAGTATCCTTATTGCATTTATCACACACACACACGCATGTCCTGGGCAATTAAAATGTCAAAAATATTATAAGCACTGGACAGTACGAGCAGCAAGGACAATTTGCCAAAGTTCGTATCGCTTTACACTTTTTAATTGCTGCCTGACAGCGCGCGAACTTGTTTGGCTTTTGTGTGGCGAACTGTGGGGCTTGGGCAAGGGGGATATGACTTGGAGTTGATTTCCACTAGAGCTAGGTCAGCAGCATGTGAAGAATGGATAAATGTATTGTGCACTTAAAAAATATGTGTCAAAAGGCGTTTAAAGTAGGAGCTAGAAAGAAAATGGAAACAAAAAGAAAAATAAAATAACAAAAATAAATAAAATAAATTCTAATAAATTAAGTAAGTTCTTAAGTTAACATATTATAAATATTGTACTTTGGTGTTCATAAATCATTAAAAAGATATTCTATGTTATATAGATATTATATTTAATATTCCAGAAGTCAAAAGCCGAAGGTCTTTATTATTTAGAAGATAGAAAAAAAAGGTTTCTGATAAAAACTTGCTATAAATAAATAAAAAATAAAAAAATCTTTTATGCAATTTTTAAGATTTAGAGGAACTTACTTTAGATAAGTATTAAAATATATTTCTTCTGAAAATACTTAAGTCAAAATTCAGAAAACTAAAACTATTAATATACTAAACTAATCTACAGATGATCAAATTATATTCCTTAGAATTTCTGACCTACAAATTTACTAAATATTAAAAAGTTAATATTTATAAAAATTTCAAAGTTAGTTTTATTCACCTTTAAATAAAAGGGCTTACAGTTTTTTTTTTATTATTAATACAATAAAACTAAATATGTAGTCAAAAAAAAGAGATATGAGATATTATTTAAGTTTGACAACTATAGAAGATTTATTTCATACAAAATTTTCATAATCATATTTTGTTATCTTAAATATGAACAAAAAAACTTAAAGATAACTTAATATTATTATGATAATATGATATAAATTATCTATAGCCATAAAAGTTACATAATATCTCAGACAAAGACAAGATACATTTTTCAAGAAATTATTTTTATATATTTCCTTCAAATTTTAGATTTTATTTATATTTTAAATAAAATATTGAACCTCAAAAATATTTGTAATTGTTTTTATATAATTAACAATTTAGAGTTTGCAATTGTTTCAATGCTCATGGCAAATCAACCCCAAAAAATCTAACAATTTTATATCATTTAATTAAAACATCTACACCATCTATCTATCTATCTATACATACATATAGTTAATATAACTTTACCTACTTTAATCTCAAGTTAACTTCAGCTCAACTCACTTTTTATATGTATTTTCATGAAATTTCTGGCAGCGATAAATCATGCGTCGACTTATGACAGGATCATAAAATATGTCTCAAATAAAAGTGAAATGCAGTCCCCACTTCTCCCTACTCCCTCTATAGACTCCAATATGCCCTTTTCCCCTCCTCCTCTCTTCTCTTAGAATTTTGGTGTAATTTGAGTTTTATGCAGCACTCGACATGCAATTTTGTGTGCGAATTGTGTTTGAGTCGTCTTTAGTTACAATTTACTCCACATGCCATAGCTATTTGTGTGGAGCAGAACAAATGGCAAACACACAGACACACACACACACACACACATTAGACGAATGCCATTGATATGTCCAGCAGATGGAACCTAGTAAAATAAGATTTGGGGGATGTTTTCCAAGTAGGTCGGCAGTGTCAACTTTAATTTGTATATGAGTGAGTGTGTGTGTGTATGTGTGTGTGACTGACTGTTTATGTGCTTCGCACACAAGGTGTCGCTCATGAAGTTTATGTTGAAGTCATTTATAATAATTATATTAAACTTCACAATTAGGAGATTTAAGCCATTACATATGTAACTCAATTAATTCCACTCTAAAAATATGAACTCTAAATTACTAATTCAAATAATATTATTTTACTTAATGCAATCTCTTGCCACACTGTGCACAAGTTTTACATTATGTATGTATGTATGTATGTATGTACATATGTATGCATGTATTTTTAAGAGTGTTCGCAGAACTAAGCTTCGCCGCTCTCTCAATAATTATTTAACTGTAACTCGAATGTTATTGTCGTGATCCACCAAAATGTTTTCTCACCAGTTTGCCGGCAAACTCAAATTACTCACCACAGCGAGCGCAACTCAACACGGCGCCGCTCGCTTAGCAATTACCAATAGAAAAGTGAGAGTGAGAGCGAGAGCGTAAGAGCTTTGCGTATGTTACCCCTCGCTTTGGTTTGACGTTCTCCGTTCATCTACATCTTTAGTCGTAGTGCGGTTTTTGGTGGAGGTGGACATGCCGAAGTTTTGGGCAACGATCGTGTGAGTGATAAGAAATGAGTGCGAAAATGAGTGTAAAAGTGAGTGCAACGCGAATGGCGCTTCGTAAAGCGAATTATTACAAATTTCAAATAAATTAAATGAATACAATTGTGAAAATTATGAAATGCTCTACAAATTGCTACTTAGCAGCTGCAATTTTTTTTTTATTGTGCATACAAATTATTATTTTACTGCGTATTTTTGGTTTTTTCTTACGCCATGTTTTGCTGCTAACTGTAAATTCTTTTTACACTACGGGATCTCAGCTTAAGGTCGATTGAAGTTGGTGGTAAGCGCATTTAATCACATTATTAAACTGTTTATGTTTGTAGGGCATATTTTTAGCTTCTGTAAATGTAATTTTCTTTTTTTTGATCTGAGTAACGAATTGTTTTGCGTGATTACTTAATAGCTTTCAGTGCTCCTTCAGGTGTGCATTTGGAGTTACTTGCTGTAAAAGTCAATGCTTCTACAAACTCATAACACACACACACACACACACACACTTGAAACAGATTTAGTGTGTGTAAATATTTTGCACTTCATGCAAAGCCCAAATGCCTGCAAAAGTCAGCCAAGCGAAGACCCTTAACATGTAAGGTCCTAGTTATATGCTGTAATCATTTTGTATAGGGTATGCTGGAATTGTGTTTAGGTATGTAACAAGCTGAGGAATTATCTACAAGTTCACAAAAAGAATAAGTAAAGCAAGATTTGGATATGGTAAAATACAAATTTTTAAATTATGCTATTGTTTTTAAGCTTTGTAGACTTTAAATAAATAAATAAAATAAAAAAAATATATAAATAAAAAAAAAATAAAAAGGATATATATTAAAAAGTATGCCATCATCTATTCAGTTACTTGGATGTTTTTCTGGAATTTATGAACATAAGCACAATTTACCAGATAATAATTAATTGATATAATACAATAAAATTATATCTTGAGAAGGCATATTATGAATTTTTTTATGTTTATTATTATTTTCCAAGCAAAACTATTTTCTCTCTTTTAAAGTAAACAACTTGATATTTTCATATCAATTAATTATTATAAAAGCTCGTTGCTGTCTTCAGGGCATCGATTAGTCGTATACTTTCGATAACTTCTGTCTACTCATGCTCTGGTTGCACTTGTCCTTTGTGCTGGATGGTCAGAGCTCATGTACGAGTATGCACAGCGGGTACTTACATCACCTCTCTCTCTCTGTCTCTTTCTCTCTCTCTCTCTCTCTCTGTCTCTTTCTCTCTCTCTCTCTCTCTCTCTGCTTGTCACTTTCTCTTTCTGCTGCTCGTTCTCTTTCTAATGTGCAATCCAGCCTCAAACGCGCGCGCCATTTGCTGCAACTTCCGTTTCCCGTTTTGTGGGTGGGTCAATGGGTTGCCTGTTGCTTGTGTGTATGTGATTGTGTGTGTGTGTGTGTGTGTGTGTGTGTGTGTGAGTGTATGCTACTATAGAAACTACTCAGCATAGCAGGCTTCTGTAAAATTTACGAGTTTGCCACACGCTGCATTCCTCAAATTACCGACACGCATATTTTATATTGGGTCCGCATTAAAGTTCACATTTTGCATTCGCATTGCAGCAGCGCGCGGCTCTGTTCGCAGCTATCTTTTGCAATTTGCAGGCGCTTTTAATTAACGGAAATTTATGCATAATGCTCCACCCATTTGTCGCCTAAAGCCCAACCAACTACAGAACCTCCCCACGCTGGCCCCAACACCAATCTCCCAGCAACCCTTGCTTAGTCCACAAGTTATGAGCCGTCAGCGAAATGCGAAAATTTCCAAATGGAAAATTCCCAAAAAAAAAGAAAAGAAACGCAAAAAGTGGAATCTATAAAATTTTCATTTAAGCGGCAGTACACTAAAAGTAGATAAGTAGATACAATTAAAAATAGATATATATAAAATGAAATAAAAATTTGTGAGGCTTGTGGCAATTTTACTTCATTTATATTGTGGTTAAGCATTTGTTTTAATTGATATTTATTTTTAAATTGTATTGAATTAAATAGTTATTTTTATTAAAGAAAAAAACCTAACTGTTTAATACCACAAATGTTGGACAGCACAATTTAGTGATAAACATAATATTTTGAAAACAATTTGAAATGAGTATTAAGATTAACTTATACATATATAGGTTGCATAGGTGCCGTTATTTTCACCTATTATGCAATGAGTAACCAAATGAAGGTTCAAAAGAAACGAGAAAGAGAAGCAAAAATTGAAGCAAGATTTTCCAAACCTATTCCATACCTATTTCAAACCTATTCCAATCCTATTCCTCCTATTAAGGTATAGAATAGCTTTAAAATATGTTTGAAATAGGTTTGAAATAGGTTTGGAATAGGTTTAAAATAGGTTTAAAAAAGGTTTAAAATAGGCTTGGAATAGGTTTAAAATAGGTTTGAAATAGGTTTGAAATAGGTTTAAAATAGGTTTCAAATAGGTTTAAAATAGGTTTAAAATAGGTTTCAAATAGGGTTAAAATAGGTTTGAAATAGGTTTAAAATAGGTTTAAAATAGGTTTAAAATAGGTTTGAAATAGGTTCGGAATAGGTTCGGAATAGGTTTGAAATAGGTTTGGAATAGGTTTAAAAAAGGTTTAAAATAGGTTTGGAATAGACTTGAAATAGGTTTAAAATAGGTTTGAAATAGGTTTAAAATAGGTTTAAAATAGGTTGGAATAGGTTTAAAATAGGTTTAAAATAGGTTTGGAATAGGTTTGGAATAGGTTTGGAATAGGTTTGTAATAGGTTTAAAATAGGTTTAGAATAGGTTCGGAATAGGTTCGGAATAGGTTTGAAATAGGCTTGGAATAGGTTCGGAATAGGTTTGAAATAGGTTTGGAATGGGTTTGGAATAGCTGAGCGATCTGCCTGCGGTTCTACTTCGACTATCTATCTTTAGTTCTTGATGAAATGCGACTAAAATCTAAACACCAATTATAAATTAAAGATAAGAGCGACAAATGTAAGTAGTTTTTGGCAAATCAATAGAGGAGGTGAACAGTAATTTAGTCGTTAAATCGTTTCTAGCTTTAAAACTGTAGAAAATGCATTTTCCGATTTGCCACACCACTAGTAGGCGTATCGGGAAAATCTTGACATTTTATAATTCGAGGCAATACAATTCCAAATTTCAAGTCGTTAGCTTCAATAGCGGCGAAATGGTTTGCGTTCATACGGACTTACGGACGGACAGCAAGACGGACAATAAACAAAACCAATATACTCATTTCACTTTCGTGATTGAGTATAAAAATTTATTTTACTGCATGAAAAATAAATGTGTTTAAGATTTGCTCAATAATTATTTTTCAAGGCTTAAGACATATTAAACATATTTAGGCATATTAAATATAAAGTAAAATAAAAAATCAAATAATAATTGATTTTAGGTGAATTATAAAACAAGCATGATTAAATAAACCATTTGAGAAAAGAGTTTTAATTGATTTTTAAATAAATTTGAAATTATGTATGTAATTTTTGTTAGCAAATTTATGTAGAATTTAAATAAATTTTATTTATATGAAAGAAAAATTATTTTATTCATTTCCCAGCATAAATAAAAAATAGAGTTACAAAATTATTGGCATGTGTATTCTATTTCAATAGAATTTTAATTATTTTTAATTATTTTTAATGGAACTTTAATATACTTTTCTATTTAAAAAAATATTTTTTGTTGTACATTTTTGTTTTTCATTCACATAATCAGATACACTTTTCATTCTAAAAAGTTAATTTAGTAAGTCAGAAACAGCTAAATTTAGAGGCTCACGTCATCAACTAATTAGAATCAATGCTCGCATCTATTAACATAATTTACATGCCATGAGCAAAAATAATGTCGAAATAATTTTGCTGGCATAAATTTTCATTGGCTTTTCCCTCGCATGGCAACAACAATTTACAAATGTTCCCAAAATAATGTATTTCAATTATCAGCTGTCAATTATGCGACATTTCTCACATGGCCAGAATTAAATAGATGATTGTTGGCATGCGAAATGGCCTTATGAATGAACACAAATAGAATAAATACAAAAAAAATCCATTTATTTTTTAAGCTCTTTTTAAATAGCCGAAAGAAAACTGAATGAGGAGAAAAATAGCTTGCAAAAACTTTTTCATTGTTGCCACACAACAGCAGCTTGTGGGTCAGGCGGGACGTGGCGTGGTGGGACGGGGTGGGACGAGGCAGGGCTTGCTTGGTGCTTGCAACTGCCTCAACAGGTGTTGCGGCAGCACTCGATGAATGGAGGCGTAAATCTTGCATTAAGCACAGTTCGTTGAAAGGGACCTCCAAACAACATTTACGAGCTTCTGGCCGTAACGGCCGGCTTTAAGTTTCGTACAACTGCGCAGGCGCTGCAACATGTGGCCTGCAACATGGTCAAAGATATGTGAATATTACAAGCTAAAATGTTGCAGTTTCTAATCAGGATCTTTAAAAGAATTATTGTAGGAAAATTAATGTATTATATATATTTATATATTATATATTGTATATATATATGCACAAAATAGTGTATATATATACAAATATTTGTATACTCTCCACCAGGCCGAACATTTGATTCACGCTCGTTATCCATCGGCCTCCCTACATACTGCTCAATGCTTAGAGCATATATACTCTTCTTACTTCGAGTGATCGAGTATAAAACCCAGCTCTAAAAGTGCTCTTGAGTCATTGCTTTGAGTGTAATTCTGTCAGCTATAAAAGGGCTCGCCTGTGCCATGGGTTGCTCAGTTGTATTCCTGACTTACTCCTGGTCAGTCGTTGTGTAGTTCAGTGTGTTCCATATTTATATTGGCTGTCGTTATTATTTTACTACTCTGGCTGTTTTATTTTTCTATAAGCTTCAACTGCAGCTGATCTCCTCTGCTGAATCGGCTTTTCCATATTTCTAATATTTAGCCATTTCTCGTTGATTTGGGCTGCGTATGCTTTGTAGAACGCTAATGTAGCCCTGTCTTCCTTTATACTTTAAATGAACTACTTTTTTGTCTTAATTAATGTCGCATAATTTCATGCCTGTTTCTGATTGAAATGGACTTGAAACATTATCGTACTCATTTTTTATGTTCGCTGCTTTTGTTTATTCCCTTAAATTATCTGATATTTTACTAATTAATTAATGCCGTTGATCTTAGGCATGGAACTTGGTAGATATAAGAAATTTTATAATCTGAAAGACTGGAATAAGTGGATCTTTAAAAAAAATATTGTTTAAAAATAATGTATTTCATTTTAAATATATAAATACATATATATATTTTCATATGTACACAGACAAATATTTATATATTCTCCAATAGGATGCAAAGTTGCTTCTCAATTATTGTCCACCAACCTCTCTACTTATTTATCAAGGCGTAAAACAAATATACTCTCTTTGGTACGAGTGATCAAGTATAAAACTCAGCTCTAAAAGTGCTCTTGAGCTATTGCTTTGAGTGAAACTTTGTCAGCTATAAAAGGGCTCGCCTGCTCCATGGTGCTGCTCAGTTACATTCCTGACCTGCTGCTGGGCTGTCGCTGTGTAGTGCCGCGTGGTGCACTTTTATACAAAGAATAAATTTTAATTTATTAATTTTTATAAAATATTTATGATTACAATATAATTGATAACAATAATTCTAATTGTAATAATAAAAATATATACAAATATAATGATATTGAAACTACTAATAATCATCATAATGACCGGTGTGTCGGATTGCTTGTACTGCATACCGACTAAAAAGCCTTTTTCCAAGCAGCTTTGCCTTTACACATTTGTTCTATTCTATATAGTCTATATATACATATATATATATATATATATATATATATATATATATATATATATATATATATATATATATCTACTTTCACTTCACCGACAGTTCCTGCTCGGTCGGCCCTTTCTTCTATTAATCTTACTTTCTTCACTTACTTTCGACTTAGCCTCTGCTCTAGATCGGTGAACATTTTCTCTGTTCATCTCTCGTATCTTTCATTTGACCATTTTGGTTTATTGGAGTATTTTCGAACACTTTTAACTAGAGCTTATAATATTTATTGATTTCTTAAAAATTATAAACGAAATAACAATTTTCATTACAAAAGAACTTCTTTCAGAAGATAACAAACATCAGCATCAAAAGTAACACTTAGCAACATGTTGCTGGCAACATATTTCTATGTTGCGGACGCAATTGTTTTGTTGCTGTTGCAGCTGCGGTTGCTGGCACTTTGTGCGAGACTCCTCCGAAATCAGAAAAAAAATAACAGCTGCGATTTCAGTACGCTTTGTGCGTTCGACGCGTGCGGTTCATATTGACGGATAACTTGGCTAAAATCAAATATATATAAATATATTTAAAAACAATTGGCCAAACGGATAACTTGGCTCAAGTGTTGTGAGTGTGTGTGTGTTTGTGCCTGTGTTTGTGTCTTTGTTGTTGCTCTTGTGTTTTAGTGTGCAAAGGTGCCGCAAGTTTTGTAGGCGCGTGAGCTCCCATTACGCATAAATTACACATGTGACCGCGTTTCAGTTATAACAGATCACCAGCTGCGGCAGCAGCAACAACAAGAGGAAAGCTGCAACAACTGTTGGCGACTCCTTGCAACAATTTGCTGTTGCAGTTGTTGTTGTTGCTGCTGTTGCGGTTTTTATTGGCGTTAAAGGTCGTTTACTTTTTGGCGGCATCAACAACTTTTGTTGTTGTTTTGATTTTCATCTGCCTGCATCAGATCTGTGTGTGCGTGTGTGTGTTTGTGTGTGTGTTTATGTGTGTGTGTGTGTGTGTGCATGCGTGTGTATGTTTTTATTAAACACACTTTCAATTTTCAATAAAAATCGCGCACGCTGATCGATGACGTCGATTTGTGTTTGCATTACTCGTGACGATTTATATGCCCAGAATCGTGTTTGTGATAGCCCATAAAAAAATCATATATATCTATCATTTATATATATATATATGTGCCATATAAATACGTCCACATTTGACACACATATATGGCATACGCTTATTTTTATATGGCCATTCATATTTGTGCATTATTTCGCTCTGATTTTGCGTCTTTTTATATCGAGTGTTAACCAAATTATATTCAATTATATTCGCGTATTTTATAATTCGAAAAAATTGGTTTTTCATTTAACGCGAATTCACTTTCACAAGTGTCAAGCAAATAAATGTGCGTACATGCATATATGTCTTTTAACTGATAGATAAAAAAATAAAATAGCGGGTGCAGCAAACATATTTGTCATTGGGCTCGTGTGACAACAGAATTGACATAAGCATAATATTTTAAACTGAAGTTCAATCTTTGAAAACGAAGTTCAAATACCCTAGTTGCCAGATTCTAGAAATATATGTGAGAGATGCAATATATATAATATCCATCATTTCAGGTCATAGAATATTTGTATTGTTTTATAAAAATTATCTGCTTTCACAGAGACTTACGTTATTTTATAATTTAGATATTGATATTTATCAATACAAAATTATAAATTGAGCGAAGAGCTCACAAATATTAAGAAACACAGAAAGTGTTTTGAGATTAATAGACAGATTTGATAATAGTATAAAAAATAGTCTTAAACACTTAAAAAAAAGAGTAAATAGATAGTTGTATTAATTCAAGAAACAAAGTTAATTAAAAAGAAAAATTGTAAAAAATTATAAAATAAATGAAAATGTCAACTTTTAAAATTTAAATGAAAAAATACCAATAAATTATATAAAATATTAAAAATAAAAATATTAAAAGTTAAAATTGTTTATATATGAAAAGTTTTGCAAAAAAGCAAAGTAAATGAAAATAGTAATACTATTAAAATTTCATGAATTATAATAAATTATATACCAATTAAGAATAAATATTTAACGTTATATAAATTTTGTATATATTGAAAATGATAAAGCAATACAAATTTTATTGTTGTAATTAAAAATTCTATAACAATGTAAGGTAAATAGCATATATTATATAAAAGATTAAAAATCGTATAAAAATAAAGTTATTCAAAAAATAATAATAATAATTTGAACAAAAAAAATGCTTTAATGAAATAAAATACATAAGTAAATAGAATAAATATTTAATTTAGACAAAACCACAAACAAAAGTATAAAAACTTTCAAAGTATGATGTAAACACGTGCTTTATCGAGATTCAAATAAAACTAAACGAACATTTAAGACAAAAACAATTGAAACCATCTTCAATATAAATACTGAAGCTTTGTGCTAACTATTTATAAGTCAGCAGCAGCTATTGCTGACTTAAGTGCAGCCAGACTTGATTTACAATAAAACAAAAATAAATTAAATAAAATCTGTTCAAATGTCAATGCACCCGAAATGAGACTTGACGAAAAATAAATTGTGAAGATCTACCGTGAAGCACGCACCGATTGCAATGGTCAAAGCAAAGTAATTATGTATGCCAATGTGGTAGCAAAATGTTCATAACACTTTAGCTGGAACAGAAAAAGTACTCCCATATACATATATACACACATACAAACGTATAAATGTATAATGAATAAAAGAGACACCGAAATCTCAGTCATTCCATGACGATTGACAAGTGTCCGGCTAGCTGAAGGTTCGAACTGACGCACCACCCACTGACTAAGTGGCGCGTGTTTGGATTTTGATTTAGGCCCGCTGAGAGCTGAGAAATTCCCCATAGCATATATATAACTAACTATATATATATATATATGTTTATTTTTTTTATTCTGTGGAGGCACCTTTTGCGCATTTTTAATCAGACCCTGAGAGCGTTCACAGACTTCAAGTTTTTCGTTTCAATTTGTAATCCATCACGAAACCTTTTTTTTTTTTAAGCAGCAAGCTCAATTGGTCGCACTCTCTCTCTCTCTCTCTCTTTTTGTCTCTCTCTTTCGGGAGTCATCAATTTTGGCAAATGTTCGCCAGCTGCAAAATTGCAGCCAATTGTAAAGAGTATAGAATGAAAAATTAAGCCTAAGTGCATTTCCAAGGCGATCCGCTTCACAGAGTGAATTGTTTAACGAGCGTCAGAGGAGGTGTCTGTGCTGTGCTGTGCTGTGACAGAGCATGTTAAAGGGGGGGCTCTAACGATGACGACAGTTTATAAATATTACGCACAATCAACTAATTTTCAATATGAAAAACAAGTGGAAGTTGAGTAAATGCATGAATGCGACTATCAAATGCGCTAATTGATAACATAAATTAAAGCATTGTGAATGAAAAAAGCTTTCTAGTTATAGACTTGCAATGTTTTGTATCTAGGTAAACATAGGAAAACTCAATTGCTATGCTCTTCAGCTAAATATTTACAAACTGTACAGCAATTGCCGGGTTATCATCATTTGTTTTTTATCATATATTTCTAAAGCCGTTTCACATGAGCCGCCTGCTAAATTCGCAGAAAAAAAATGGCTTAAGAGTTCTTGAAACGAATTTTCCTTAAGTAATTCTTAGGAATTGTTCTAAAAACCAGTCTGGAGAAAAGAAAAAAATATACATGAGTGGATATATTGTATAATCAGTTACAAATCTACTCAAATTAGATAAGAAAATAATTGACATTTAAAAAAATCCAAAAAAAAGTTATCAAATTATAAAAAATTGTTGCTCAACATAAGTTCACTTCAGTTACTATGTTTAGTCAAAGTTTGATAAATTAACTGCAACTAAACTAAATCTAGCTATTTGTCAAGATTTTCTATAAGTCAAAATATACAATAAAAAAAATTGATTAAACAATAATAATAAATAATAAAATAATAAAAAAATATTTGCTCATCCCAGTTACTCTGAGCAGTTTAAGTTCATTAAATCATCTACAATTAAACAAAATCCAGCTATTTGTCAAGATTTTCTCAATTTCAATCTCAATTAAAAATCTCTTCAGCTTAGCGCTGACAAAATTTGCTTGCAGATGCCAAGTTATTAAAGTCAGTTTCTGTTTGTGCTTGTTTTCGTAATCCGGACGCATTACAACTTAATCTTTGCTTAAAATCCATGATAATCCCCACTGATTTAATAACATTTTAGAGTACGTGCAGCATCTGCCAATGGATAGATCCGAAATGCTTTGAAAGTGTATTTTGTGAATTCCAACAAAAAACAAGAAAAATATAATGGAAACAAGTCTTGCGCGCTTTTGGTAGCGCAAAAATAAACATTTTCATTAAAATTTTATATTTATTGAATGGGTTGGCGACAATTCTTTTTGATATGATGATATGTGCCCGACCCGATATCTGTGCTGTTGTGGGCGTCGCAGCGTCTGCGACGGCTGCGGAAATCATTTGCTTAATGCTACGGAAAATTGCAGAGCAATTGACATGATTTCGCAAATAATCGGGCCGCGACAATATGTCTACATATAAAATATATATATATATATGTATGTGTATCTTCTCTGTTGCCTTGGCTTTAATCAAAGAAACAGCAACAGCTACAACAAGTTTTTAATGATGCTACCACTTTGGCATAATTAGGGCAAATGGCAAAACGGGGAATTGCTTTTAAAGGGGTGTGAAGGCAACAAAAAAAAAAAAAAAATCGCGTTCAGGTTGAAAGCAAAACTTTTCGAGTAAATGCAATTTGCGACACTTGCCGCAAATGGAAAATTTTCTGCTTCGTCTAAAGTACAAGCTGAGCATCTTGGCTGCCATGTGTAAAGGTCTGTTGTGCCATGGCAATTTATTTTTTTTCATTTGTTTAAAGTATATTTCCGCAGCTCCGATTGATTGGAAATAAACAGCAAAGAGTCGTTATTTTTGGCAAGACTTAAGAGTAGCTAAATATATTTGTAACTAGAAAAGTTTCTTCTATGATAACAGCAGATAAATGTTGCTAGAATTGGCAGTTGTACTATATATGAGAAAAATTTTAATGCTTAAACTTTTTGGTGGATTGTTTATTACTCTGCAGTTATAAGCTTAGTGGTTTTAATACTGATTGTAATTTTAATAAGTAGCTTACTGACAAATGGTGTTTAAGACTTTTGTGTGTGTTTCAAAGTTGATGTATTGATTCACAATCAAATATGTTATTCTTATAAATTGTTATAAATCTTGTTCAGTTTCTCTTCCTTTAATACTATTTTTATCTCCTCAATCGAAGTGTAGCGTTGTCCTTTGATGGGCTTCTTCGCAATACTTTGAAGCATACCTCGTACATGTGTATGATATTCTGTCCCAATTTACTCTACTTTCAGATATATCCACTATCTTTCCAAATACTGTAGTTTGGATTTTAAACTAAAAACCTTACTTATCCGCTAATATTATTCTTAAATATAAATGTATATATATATATATACATATATATATATATATATATATATACATATATATATATATATATATATATATATATACCCTTCTCACACTTTGTAATTGAATGCTAATGGACACAGCAATCTAATTAATCAGAACAAAGAGTTTCTCTAGCCAGAGTTGAGCATGTTTAAGACTCTGCTTTATTTATAACATCATAAGTCCTTTGAGCATATCCTGACAGCTATAAATGTCACTGGCAATCGTTTGCCTCTCACTAATTTCTATACACAGACACTTCACAGACAGGCGACAGGCCACAAAAATTTCGGGCAATTACTAGCCGCAAAATATAACCCAAAACTCAATAAAATAGAAAGAGAGAGAGAGAGAGAGAGAGAGAGAGAGAGTGAGTGAGTGAGTGTGAGTGAGATAGTGAGAGCGAGAGAGATTGGTACACAAATGTCCTCTGTGTCCTGTGTGCCTGTGCTTGACGCTTAGCGCCTCAATTGCCCGAGCTCATAAAAATGTCTGCACAATTCAGCCACACAAAAAGAAGATGAAGAGGAATAGCAACAAATTTCAAAAAGTTGCAAACAAAACGTTCACAGCTAGATTCTAGCTAGTGAACTATTGTTATCTGTGTGGAGTCCGTGGTCAGCGTGTCGTATACGCAATCAATTGTTGCAGCTACTTTGGTCCACTGTCCCCGCCTGACCTCTCGGCTTGACACCCCCACCTCATATCTGAACTATTGCCTATTATTTTTGGCTTCTGCTTCTGTTTCGCTTCATTTGGTTTGCTTTTATAGATTTTTTGTTATTTTTTTGTATTTTTTCTCTTTTTGATTTCGTTTTTGTCACAATTACAATTTGCTTAATCGAGTTTTGCGCACATTTTCAGGTCAGTTGGCAGCCTTTGTGCTGTGCTCTCTGAGAGTTTTCATTGATTTTCGACTGTCGCCAATCGAAGCAAAAATATTTTTTGTCAATTGAATTCGGTTGCCAAACAAATAAATATGGGATTCAATTCATTTGCAACAGAAAGACCAAAATATGCACTGTAAAATGGTCCAATTTATGAGATACTCAAGAGTAGCCAACAATATAGTATTGTTAACTGCAGATTGCACTACTCGATATGCCAATGGATGTTTACTTGAACTTTGGCAATGCATAGAAAATGCTTGGAAAATGCTTTGACTATGGTTTCTTTCTTAAAATTTGAACTTTGTGATGTTTAACTTTTGACTTTCTAGTAAATCATTTCAAAGAAGAAAAGGAAGTTTCACATTCGTTTTACTTTATGTTTTTAGTATTAATTACTGTAGCTCTTGTAGTTGCCAAGTCAGACCATGTTTGGCTGAAGTAAAACAAGAGCTACCTAATGGAATGGTTTTTATTGAGCTTACAACTTTCATAAATCAAAATATATAGTATTAAATTGGTTAGCAGCAAATTGTGGAGTTACATGGGTCAGCTTTTATGCTGGCTTCAGGCTTCATACACAGCTTGTCTCGTAAGATTCGCTATAGAAAAAAGCTGTAAGAGAGAGCTAACGAAAACATATCTATATTCTTTGAATATAATTTTTGAACTATTTTATTCACTTAAAATTCTAGTCTTATAAGTTTAAAACGTCCTTCAGGTTTTGAAAGCGTCATATTTGTCTTCAATTAACACACATGTTTGTGTCCCTGTTTCATATTTTGCGACGTTCTGAATGCTTATTTTTAGGAAATACATCTGTTTTAGTTACACTCATGTTTATGACGTTATCAAATTTTATGTATTATTTTTATTTTTGTCAAGTGTTAGTGCTAGAAAATGTTGCCAGGGTGCCAAAAAGGTTATAGGCTCTTACTTTAACATTTCTTAATACCATTGATCAAATACTAACACTTGAACAAAAGCATATATCAAGGTTAATCATTAAAAGGGTTTTAAATTTTAAGAGCTATCGTTGAGATGTCGGTTACATTTTGCTGTTAACTGTCGAATACGTTTTCATATATGTATTTGCTTGCTCTGAGTCATGTAGTTGCAAATTACTACAAGTAATACCACTGTTAAATGACTCCGTAGGTTACGCAAAGACGAGTTCCGTTACTTTTAATGTTAACTAACAGACTTGTTGTGACGTCACATTATCACTTTGTGCTCTGTTATCCCAGGTGAAGTTTGGCGGGCACTTAAACTGAGATCGGGCAAATGCTCCAAAGCAAACAAAATAAAGTATTTAAAAGCTAATATTTATAGTAAACACCATTAAAATAGTCAATCCTTATTTTTACTTCCTAAAAATACCAAAAATATGTAGATAATGGCAAAAGCTGTGGGGTCTTTTGGCAGCAGCAATTATATGCCCAAAATAGATTATATGTCAGGAATAATGGTTAATAGACAGTGTTCACTGAGTTTTTGCCATAAAGTAATGCTTATTTATGACAATCTATCTAAATATTTAAGTATAATACACGTTGAAGGTGCATCAAGAAACCTGCTGCTCACACCTGCAGCAATCTCAGAAACATAGGAAAGAATGAAATAAAACGTAGTGCAGCAATTAAAAACTCGAAGACTGCGTATGAATGTTTGTTTAAAGCCCAAAGAAAGAGATAATCAGCCTGAACCAGCTCCAGAGATCTTGGCAGAAGCTACCAATGCTGCACAGCATCTTTGGCCATCAAATTCTCAATATAATAATGGAAAGTGGTAGATATAATGATGTTGATTGATGGAAAACGAATAATACTTATTAATACTATTCAGTTTTTTCAATTTAAAGTCTTGGAAAATAAAGTAAAAGCTATTCAACACGAAAGTAAGAGCGGTCAACGGATTACTTGAGCGATAACTGCATAGAAAACGGCTTAGAGCAAACAAAAATAATAAAACCATTATATTTTCCGATTAAAGAATCTATATATAACTGGTAATAAAAAACAGTTTACGTTTTTATTTTGTCTACTGGCTTTAATATAGATAACAGTGTCAAATTCGGTTGATTTTCATACAAAGATCAGAGCGCGCGCACCAATTTCTGATAAAGTGACGTTTCACTGTTAACTTAACAGACCGCTTTGCATAACCTAGTATTCCTCAATCGTGAAGTAATACTGTATAATCAATTCTTGACTAATAGAATAGCTTAGAGTTATGGCTGATGATATTCCGTGAATTAGGTTTTCGTTATCAAATGACATATAAAATTATTTTTCCATAATTCATATAGTTACCAAGTTCTTACAGACTCTTTTAACGTATTACAACTTAATCCAGTTTATGAGCTAAACTTTACTGTTGAGCAACTCAAGCAGCGCTTATGAATTGCATTAACAATTCACAATTATGGATTACATTTCCAGAAATACCCTCAGAAAGATAAACAACCGAACTGTTGCGTGAAAGAACGAAAGCATTTCAGACATTTCATATGGCAGACAATTGACCCAAACTGCCAATAAAATTGAGTAGAATGAAATGTAAATAAGAAGGCTGCGCTAATAGCCCGATTATGATGGCTGTGTGTGTGTGTGTGTGTGTGTATTATGACGTTGCCAATTTGAGAGATCTGCTCGCAGATGAGCTGCGCATCAATCCCCAATGATTGTAATGAGAAAGCCATAAAATAAACAGTTGAATAATCAGCAATAATCGAATGTTGCCACGGGCAAAACACGATATTGATGCGATGGTAACCTAGAAACAGCAACAACAACAATAACAATAACTGTTAACAACTACAAAAGTATGAGCAGAGTCCAAGAAACCAGGAACAGTTGAGTTCAATAAGATCAAAGCGTTCTCAAGTGCTCTTTGAATAAAAATTCTCGTTTTGTTTTGTATTTTTGTTGCTTTCTTAAATAGCTGCAAGGTGTGAACTTTGATGTGGCATTTGGCACTTGAGCGATATGTGAAAAGTTCTTCAAATATTTGAGTTCAATTTTGATTATAATTTTTTTTTTTAAATAACAAAGTTACATTCAATCAAATATGCATTTATTTCCGCAACTCAAATTGTAATAAATAAGCTTACAAAAATAAATTTTTAAAGTCTTTTTCAATATTTATCCATATTTTCCATTGGTTTTTCTCAAATTCCTTATATTTCATCATCAAATTGCAGCTCCAAAGCGAAAAATCTCATTTAATTATTTAGCTCCAAAAAGTTGCGCCAAAATAAAAATACTAAAATTAAATAAATTATGCAACAACTGTCATTAATAAAGTCGAGCGAAAAAAATATCCCACAATGAATGAAGGTCAGCATAAAGCAGCATAAATGCAACAACAACAATAACAACAGCCGCAACAACAACGACAAATTAAAGTTGCATTTTGTGTTGAAATACCAGTTTTGTATTTGGTGAGCTGCACTTGAAATTCAAGCGAAACAAAATAAAAACAAAAACAATATCAAGTGAGAGCGCATGTGTTGGCTTTACACAGCTTTGGCATACTCTAGTATATAGAGTAGGCTACCTAACAATGTAAAACTCTCTAATACTCTACTCTCTAAAAGCTGTACTAAATCAGGACATTTCCACATGGGGGTGTAGCTCAGTTGGTAGAGCGCTCGTTAAGCATGCGAGAGGTACGAGGATCGATGCCTCGCATCTCCAAGGATAGCTTTTTAGTTTTTATTTGTTTCTATAAAAAATAATATTTAATTACGATAAAAGATGTCAATTTATGTGAAAATTAGCTGAGTTGGACAAGAAAAAGACAAGAGTTAAAAAAAATAAAAATTAAAAAAAATGAAAAATTAATAAATGAATGATGCTTGGCTAGATATTTGGGAAACTGAAAGGCAGTTTATGCAAGTGTAAGGCTTAGTCAATATATATTGCATTGTCGGAGTTGAAATATACTTTTTCCTAAGACTAATAATAAAATTTAAACAAATGTTAATATTTTTGTTACCCAAAGGTAGTTAATAGGTTTCTTAAACATAGATTGAAAACTGATAATCTGTGAAGAGTTCATATTTTAACTAGGTGATGCTATAAATTCTTTTGCATGAATATACTATTAGATAATATATGTAAAATATATGTATTATGCATGTCTTGAGCCTTCTTATACTATATATAAATAATATACATGACCATGACTTAAAAAATGGGTACTTAAACAACATTCCTCTAAATATATTTCTAAATTTATATAATTTTTTAATAATATATATAGTATATATAAAGTATAGTTCACAATCAAAATTATCAATTCAATAAAAACTGAAAAACATATTAAAAACCAATATACCTCTTTCACACTTTATAAGCACGCATAAAAATCTCAGTTAAAATTTTGACGTCGCGACGCTGAGTTTTCAGTGCAAAAAAATAGTTTGTAGCGGGCTTTTCTTTGCTTTTGGCAATTGAAATTGAAAATGATTTAATCACTGTGCCAAGCCCCGAAGCGTACCTCGACACCTTTTTAGAGTTTGAGCTTTAGATTTTTGTGTGAATTCAAGAATATATATATTAAATATATGAAATCTATATAGATATATATCAACTCCTATGTGTCAACAGCAATTTTCTGTTAAACTCACAAAATCCTGCATTGAATTGCATTTCATATTTTTGCCCGAGGGCGTGGCTGTCTTAAAAGATATTTTTTTTTGTAATTAATCGACGTGTGTGCAGCAATTTATGTGATTTTCAAGAAAATTTGATGTCTTTTGAGTTATGTATGTGTGGGTTGGAAATTTGTAGCATTGAAGTGCGTAGAAACACGTGTGCCTATAAATTTGAGCATGTGTGTATGTGTGTGTGTGTGTGTTAGTTATAAAGTGGTCATATATCAATTACAGTCATAGTCACAACAAATCGTGTGACAATTAAAAATTGGCATGCGTTCAACTGTAATAATTTGCATATGCCATGAGAGCGGCTTAGATAAAGAGCTTAGCATTTCAATATGATTGGCTATTTAAGTACTTAGATAATCGCTGGCTTCTACAATTCACAGATTTATCACTGACAATGCGCACTCAATGTCAGGCTAAATATGGCGAAACAATGGCTGAGAGGTGAAAATATTATTGACAGCGCTCAATTATAGAGAGTTTTTCAGTAATATGGTCACATAGATCACACTTATTGTTCCATTAGATTTGATTTAGAGTGAAGTAGGAAGTTTAGCTGAAACTGCAAAGTATATATATGTTGAATGCACATTATCTAATAATCCAAGTCAATGATCTAATGATTTGATTAATATACAATGAAAATATTGACAACTAATTTAAGTCAAGAGAAATTCAGTTTGATGAAATGAAAATCAATTGGAAAAATCTCCAAAGAATTTTAATTGAATTGAAAAAATGATTTCAAAAATGAAAATGAAGGAAAATGAAGAGATAGCTTGAGGTTAAACTAATCAATAAGAAAATAAAGCAGTATACAAATTTTAAATGAATACCTAACTAATCTGAAGAGGAAAATAATATTGTGAGAATTGCATATAAAGGCTGTGTTTAGAGAGAATCAAGTACTTTCAAAAGTGTTTTGAACTAAATACCAAAATATATACATATACTTAATATCAAATATATATATGTACATATTTATTTTTTATTTATGTAGACCTTTAAATATATCTTTGATAACTTATGTAACCACATAATGCACCCACTTGATCTAATTCAAATATTTCCTATCTTAAATTGACATCTGTCTTAAAATTGGGCCGTTTCACACCAAGAACAAAATCTCAACCGAACTGTCAAAGTCTATAAACAGCTTATGTGTGTATATATATAAATATATTTGATCAAGAGTAAACAAAATCCTTTCGGTTATTATTGGCACTCGGCAGACAGCAGATAGCAGCGCGTTTGCCACAGCCGCTGCCAGACAAGTAATGGGAAACGTTTTTTGCCCAAACCGCCAAAATGGGAACCAAAACAAAACCCACCGACCGCCCCTTCGCTATTGCCTTTCACGCCGGCCAGGGCCAGACACGTGTGTGCGCATTTGGATGCCTTTTCGAAACTTTTGTGTGCTGTTTCTTTCTCTACCTTTTCCTTATTTCACACACACTCAAGCAAAAGTTCTACGTAAATATTTGCATTTTGTGGCTTCGCTGCTGCAAAACAAAAAGTGAAAATATTAAAATCTTTTCTGTTAGCTGTTGCTAGCTGAAGTTTTTTTTTCTTGCGATTAAATTCTTATTAATATAATTAAATAAATCACTTGGTTTATCTAAGAGCGATTTGAAGAAGCCAATCAAATTTTTGTAAATAAAAAATGGAATAACTTTGCGAGTCTTAAGAATATATTTCAAGTAATTTCTCTCATTATTAAAAAGTTTTTTTTTTTAATTGAATATTATTGAAAATCTCAAATATTTAGGTCAATTATTTTATTTTAGTTTTCAGATATACGCTTTAAAAACATTTCGATGATAAATAACAAGTTTTTATTATTATAGAGAATTTTATAATCACATACATATTTTTAAAATGTAAATAAATCTTAAATAATTAATTTATAATTGAAGCAAAAATCTATTAAAATTTTAAAGCAATTTAAAAAAGGGTCAATAACTTCTACATGAACTTCATGAACTCTATAAATGTTTAAAATTTAACAAAAGTTAGCTAAAATTTCGAACAATGTTTATAAACAATTGCCTAAAACATATTTCATCAGCTTGTCGCCAATCTGTGCAAACTCTGTCGAAAACTCATGAAACAACATAGCAAATATTTAGTGTTTATATCGATAATCGAACCAAATAAATACTCAGCGATACGAATATATACATTGTTTACAATTAGCGGAAACCACGGTCGATTATTTATGAATGAATTTTTTTTTATTTGAACTCATAAATTGGGAACAGAACACAGAAACTATACGTTTGGCTTTGATGCGATTAGGAGGGCAATTCAATTGACTGCAACAACAACAACAATATCAAAAAATCCAATTCACCCAACATACTTATATATGTATATGTATATCCTTTGCTGTTGTTGTTGTTGCTTACGGTTGCCATAGACGAGGTCAGCGGCACATAAACATGCCATAAATCATCGGCTGAGTAGTGCGAGCTAAATGGAGGCGCGTTGCCAAGGATTTTGGGGAAGAAATGTCTTTTATTTCCGCAGCGAGGCGTGTGGCAATTGGTAGTTGGGGGGCTCTCCGCATTTAATATCTTGACATTTGTGATATATTTGCTGTTAGTTTGGTCATGCTTTTTAGCCATCGTTGTTATTCCTGCTTTGGCCACGTTTCTGCCTCAATTTGAAGCTTTGAGCATTGTAAAAATTCAAAAACTGTCAACAGCTTCATTAATTAACTGTTTGTGCAGCCAGCGTTTGGGCACTGCAGCCTGGGCTGGGCGTGGTAGCTGTCAAATTTGTCATTCATCAGCTGCGCTTTGTGCTCTGCTTTTGTTGTCGTTCTCGGTCCTGTTCTCGTTCTCATCATCTGACTCTTCTTTATCTGCTCCTTTTGTTTCTGACAGTTGGCCACTAAATGACCCATTTTGCGTTTTGCGTTTGGGGTCTGCTGTTTGTCTGGCATATATGCATGTGGCTGAAGTGCTTGTTAATTGCCTCTTGAGAGCTCAAAAAGAGAGCGAAAAGGAGTGCTTAGTGTTTGCTAAGATTACTCAAAGAATTCTAAAATTATTTTAATAAGTACAAAACAAATAAATAAATAATAAATTTGTTTAAAGTTTGATAATAAAAATAAATTAAATTTATAATAAAAGCAAAATTAAAATTCAAATTTTGCTTTTATTATAAATTGAATTTATTTTTATTATTAAAAAAATTTCAATAAAATTTTTTTATATAAATAACAAAAAAAAAAAAAAAATAAATAAAAAAAAAAACATTTTATAAAATATATATGTATTACTTAAAAAAATAATAATAATTTGAGAGTTAAATAGATGATGAAAATAAGAAAATAAATATTAAATAATAAATTTAAAAAATAAAGAAACTTTACTTATTAAATATTAAAAAAAAAAAATACAAAAAATTAGATAAAATAAAGAAACACTAGATGTCCTAATCATTTTGACACACAAAATATATTTCGTAATTGAAAATCTTAAAAAACTACGACCATTAATTGATTACTTTGCGTATACGTATTTCCCACATGAATATGTTACGTATACCTTACGTAAACGTATTTGAGAGACAATACAAAATGTTCTAAACTAAACTATTACCAATTCTAAACCATTTCAAGAGCCCAACAAATACCGTCGGCAAATACACTCCGACAAAAAAGAACGACATCAAAAGTGAAGCGAAGCAAACGAATCGCAAAAACCAACAAAATGCAAACACAATGAAATGCAGCTGAAGCAGAAAGTGAATGTAAATAAATAAAAAAGCAAATAAATACAAAATCAAATACAGAAAAGTGAGCGAAAAAACGTGCAAACCAGCAACAACAACAACAACAACTCGACTAACGGCAACAGAAGCAGCAGCTACAACAACAATAACAACAAGCAGAGCGAAAAATCATGAGCGAGAAACGAATTGCGCACAAAACTGTCATCAAATGACAAATGCTTGACAGCATCAATCAGCAACAGCGACGGCAACTGCGACGCCAACAGCGACGGCGACGGCGACAGAGATGGCAGCGCACGGCCGGCGCCGCCGCAAGCATAATCGCTGCGACGCCGGCAGAGCAGCGGCAAAAGTAACAATAGGCGGTTTTAGGCAAGATCTGTTGGCACTGCAGCTGCCACTGCCGCTGTCGCTGCCGCTGCTGCTGGTGCTGTCTCTGCTCTTGATGCGGGTCACAGCGGCGCTGTCGACGCCGACGTCGCTGCATTTAAATGAAACCAAAGAAAATCGTAGCACTGCCAAGCAGCTGAACGGTATAAGTGTCTACAATATGTCTGCCACACCCACAGCCACGCCCACAGTCACACCCACAGTGACGGCCCCCGGCATTAGGGAAAACGTTATGCTGCCCTCATCAGATCCGGAGCGTGAGGCGCAAATACTCTATGAGAAATCGCTGCAGGAATATCACGGCAGTCAGCACGCCAAGGCAACGGCGGCTGCTGCTGCTGCTGCTGCCGCCGCCGCCGCCGCCGCCAGTGGCAACAGTGACGTTGACAGCAATGCAAACAGCGACAACAACAACTCCAGCAAAACAAACGCACACACTCTGCACAGCGTCTGTGAGCTGTGGCTGCTGAAGCATTGCCACTGCACTGGCAGTCTGGAGAATCTGAAGCTGAGCTGTCGCAGCATTGGCATCCTGGCTGTGCCTGTTAATTTGCCCAGCGAGGTTATAATTCTGTAAGTATCCAACTGGTTGCTAAGCAGAGACACTCAAACACACATATATTAACTAGTTGGTAATGTAAGACAAAATAAACGAAACACCTGAGGAAGCTCTTTGTTTAATGAATTGCTTTATTGACTTGTCTATTACGTAGAATGCATTTTAAATGCATTGAAAAGAAAACTCTTCTTGAATAATAAACAACATTTTGTTTACTTTATTAATGTTGTCATTTTGTTAATATTTAATTAATCATTCTCATTATCAATATGTTTTTGCAACTATTTTTGAGATATATTTGAGTGCTGTATTTATTTTTTTTAACAATATTTATATTTTATTTATCTTTATTTTTAACGATATATCCATTATTATTATTATACATTTTAATTCTTTATTTATTTTTATTATTATCTTTAGAATTGTTACTATTACTATTTGAATCATTACTATAATTATTATTATTGTCGGCTGAGTTCTCTTTCGATTCTTCACTCGCCAATTCCACATCAATCAATGCTAACGTCATATGTAAATAGCCCTGAAGAAGACTTCCGGAGGCAGTCCAAAAAAAATTGGCATAAAATAAAATAAAATAAGTTAGTTTTTTATGCTCGTTCAAGAAGTGAAAAGAGTGTTTTGGCTATGGCAATGTCCGTTCATCTGTCCAACTATCTGAAGCTATTGAAGCTAGCGCCTTAATAATTAAACAATATTTATTCCTTTGTACCTTCAGTCTATAAAGGTCTATAAACATTTAAATGCGTCCACTCAGCTGCTTGTAAAACGTGAAATAACATATCAGCTAAAACATAAATTTTATTGATGCTCGAGACTGGGAATTGATACCACAACCGTCGATCAGAATTATAGAGTAAATATATCAGGTCCTGGAATATTAACTAAAACAGTTATAGAACTATAATTCCTTGAACTTGACAAATAAGTTGTTGTAGTTCATCTTCTTAAGATTGATCCAAAATTATATACCTACTGTAGGTGTGGCAGATTGATGGAAACAATATTTTCCTCAATTTTTGAGCTTAGATCGCTAAATTTATCAGCTGGAACCAACTTCGTTCTTAGATTTGAATATTTCATTTTAATTTATTTATACAAACTTTTGTTATTTATTGTCATTTATATTTATTTTTATATTTTTAACTAATTAATAATTAATTAATTAATTATTACCATTCAAATTATTGTAATTAGTAATTTTATTATTATTATTACGACAACAATTTAATTCCTATTCTTAAACATTTTTGCGTATTTTGCCTTTGCTCAAACTTTAACCAATAATCTAGCACAGCGAAACGTTCAACTGTGTTCCATATTACAACTATTAATGCGCAATGATATAAATCGATTTCATTATTAAGCGATTAGTGTGTTAACTGAGGGAATTAGAGACAAAAGTATTTTGGTTGCCTAAATTCCGCATATTCCCCATTCGTATAATTACAAGTCAATTTCGCAGTGTTGTCGAATCGGTTTCTTTATTTTATTTATTTTTATTTTATTTTTTGTTTCGCTTCTGTTTTGGCATGCGGTTTAATCTAATTACACATACGCCACGTTGTGCGAGGTTTCATAATCGTACGCTCGATTTTCAGCTAAGACTTGTGGCTCGTATGTCAGTCACGTTTTCTTGCCGACGCAAAAAAAGCAAACCTCTCAAAGGAGTTGGGCTTCTCGTTTTTGGCTATCCCGCTGATTAATGGCCAAAGCGAACTCTGGCCATAAATAAATAAATAAATAGATAAATAAATTATTTATTAATTAACGCATCGCTTGGCGACAGTTAACCCAAAATAAATTGAGCTTTAAATATGACTACTGTCTGGCCAATGAAATATGTCTGTGGCACGTTGCATTTGCCATTTGCCAATTGCCAATTGCCAACTGGCAACTGGCAACTGGCAACTGCAAATTGTTGCCACAGTTCATCTTCATATTTTAGCCATTTCCCCGTTCAATATGTTTTTTTTTTTAATGCCATTTACCATTTGATTGATGGCCCAGAGAAAAGTTTTTCGGCTTCGAAATGCTGGCAAACGGTTTAAGCAACCTTTTCTATTCATCACATAATATTTTATTTCCCGTGCGATTGGCTTATTGCAATTGATAGATGGCCCATCTAGAGATGATATTTTGCTCCCCGCAAAACATATTAATTTGTTTATTATTTTTGGCTTTACAGAGATCTGGGCAACAACAATTTGACCAGATTGGAGGCTAATTCATTTTTCATGGTGCCACATCTCGAGGAGTTGTAAGTATGACAAAGGGCCAAAGTTTTTCATTTTGACCCGCAGAACTTTATTATAAATGTATTTTACTTTATTGTAAATTTTTATGTGCAGGAAATTTCGAGGATGTATTGCACATAATAAAAATAAGAGTGCTGTGGTTGGTAAAGCTTGATGGGTAGATACGCTTTTAGAGATTTTGTCATTTTATTTATTATAATTAAATTGAATTTGCTTATTAAACTTAGCAGTAAATAAACTTTAAAGAATCGTACAATGAAAAATATAAAAATATCATATTGTATTTTAAAATATATTTTGAAAATCTTAACGACATTTTGATCAAAATTTTGATTATAATTATCTGTGCGAGTTCACTGTTCAAATATTGTAAGGAGTTACGCCTTAATCCTTTATAAAAATGATATGAACGTTCTCCTCTAGACCCCTTATTTGTCCTTACAAATTATTGGTGGTCTTTTGTTTTTATACATTACGCTATATAAATTAATTTCTGAATTTAATCACAATCCAAATGAAATTATAATCCAGATATTTAATCAAATCATACCTTTCTAACAGTCGTGAAGCTATATTTTTCATTTATATGAAAATAAGTGTTAATGAAGTAAATTCATTAATTCAATATTCTTTTTTGTTATTAGTTTCTATTAAATTATAGCCCACAATATAAAAAAGATGTTGACATAATAAATGGTGCTATTTGACATGCCCGGCTCTCAGCTCAGACCGCAGCATAATTCACACACTCCCATTCTCCAGCATAGCCTTTTCTATTGTGCCTCTAACCACAAGTCATTGTGTTGCCTCTATGTGCCGCACCCACTTTTTTAATCTGTATATTAAGCGGCCAGTGTTTGTTGCAAAACAACACAAAAATTATGGGAAAAACAAAGGCGACAACAACAGGGCGCAAAACTTTCATTGTTGCCTGTCATGAGCGCAGCGACTCATTATTCAATTTCACAACGAACACCCCTACTCTGCCCTGACCTAACCTACACTACCCGAATCTAGTCTACCCTACCCTAACCTAACCTAACCTACGCTAACCCATCTTCTAAAAAAAAATCACAGTGGTCAGTTGTGGGTTGGTTAGACAGGCGAGTGCCCAAGCTATATAAATTACTTGATTATGTTTTATATATACACTCAGAGAAAATACTTAAAATGTTGGAATTCAATTACATATATGTTAAAGAATTTTTTACTAATATTTATTAAATTATATATTTATTTAGAGTTGAAAGTTGTGCTGAAATTTCTTTACAAAAAAGGCTTTAATTAATTTAAATATGAAATTTCATTGACAAGGTTTTCGTTAATTTCCTGTAAGCAAACAAACATTTAATAGTCATCGCCTGAATGACTATCTTTAACTTATAAAATACTTCAGCCAGAAAAAAATTCATTCAAAATTTACTTTTAGTTTTTCAAGGTACAAGGTCAAGGTTAAAGGTACAAATCTTCTTTAGCCCAAAAAAATATATATATTGTTTTTCTTATATAATTTTCATTTGTAAAAAAACATTCTAACAATAGATTTTCTTTTTTCTCTGAGTGTATAAACATATACGTATGCGTATTTCAGCGCCTTGACTTACGATTAATTACTCAGGCTGTTATCCTTGCAATTTCCTGCACTTTCGAGTTTCGCAATTCGCCATTCGACTTTAGCCTTTGGCTATTCGCTATTCGCCTTAGGAATCTTGTTGACCAAGGGAAGGTTTTGTCTATTTGCAGAACTTTGTCGGACAATAGCATCATTAATATGGATCCGTATACGTTTTACGGCTTGGCCAAATTGAAGCGTTTAAATTTGCAAAATTGCGGCCTTAAAGCGCTCGCGCCGCATTCCTTTCAAGGACTCAGTCAGCTTGTCAGCCTGTAAGTATTAAAATGCCAACTCAAATTGTTATCTACAAATGTGTGTGTGTGTGTGTGTTTGTGTGTGCGAGTGTGCATTTGTGTGTATGTGTATATATTTTTAATGTTTGCTTTTAAGCGTTACGAGTAAGGATGCAGCCGCAGGCTGACGACAGACGCCTGCAGGATCAATTAGTACGCTTGCTGCCATTTAGCTTGCTGACTGCACACACACATACACACACACACATCTATACACACAACAAGCACTTGCCAGTAATTACACGCTATTTTGTTGATATTTTACGCTTTTCTATTTCCTTTACTCTCACTTCCATGTGCAATCGTTCATATATATCTCTCTATATATATAAACATATATATATATATATATGTATATATGTATTTACACCCATTGCACCACCCAACTACCCACCCACTTACGCGGCGGCACAGTCAATTGAATGGCAACGCCCTGGTCAGCCTGGATGGCAACTGTTTGGGCAACCTGCAGCAGCTGCGCTCCTTGCGCCTCGAGGGGAATCTCTTCTATCGCATTCCAACAAACGCTTTGGCCGGACTCAAAACTCTTGAAGCACTGTGAGCTTTTTTATATACATTATTTTTTTTCTAATTTTATTCTACTCTTTCTTTAATATGCTAACAATTTACATGCTATCAATATTTAATTTAGTTATCTATTGATATATTTTTCTTTTAACTTTTTAATGCCCTGCATTGTGAATGCTTTGAAAATATATCTTTTTTTTCGTTTTTTATTACCTATCCTACAATTAGCATACCTACAATATATTATCTAACTGTAATTCCAATTTCCTGCTTATATTTTTCTATTAATTTCTCGAATGTTTTCATTATTTCTGTATCAATATATATTTATAACATTTCAAACAATTTCTATCTCTTTCTACAAATTATTAATACCTTACAATTCGTAGAATTTGCAATAATTTATGCATTTTTTGTACTCACCTCTCAATACTCTACTATTTGCATGCTTCACATATTGATAATCCTGCTTGCAATTTAGCTGAAAGTATATTTAATTATGCATTGCATTACAATATTCAGCTAAAACTATATTTAATTTATATATATTTATATAGCTTAGCCTGCGCAATTAGTAAATTTGCTTTTTGTGTGCTCTAAATGCGGTTTTTACTGCACAAAATTATTGGGGCTTTATTGTGAAATGCATAAGGCAACTAAATCATATAAAATTGGCTGACAATAAGCCAATATTTAGTTTGATAGCATATTTAACAAATATGCGAAAAATTTAATGTTATATTAATTTATGTAGCATACTCTTTGGCGGCGCATAAAACTAAACATTTTTGATTGTTATTATTAAATATTTAAATAGATATTGAATTTAATTAAAAACAGTGAACATATATTTATTTAAAAATTTTTATAATTGATTTATAATATTCGTTTCATATGGTTTTTAATATTAAAAAGATTATGTGAGTGATGAATAATTAATAAAAGAAAATAAAATATTTAATGCATATTATTAAAGACCGAAAACTTAAAATTAATTATTTTTTTTCAAATTATTAAAATTTTTATTTTATATTTTGTTATTTTTCTTTTCTTTATATTAAATTTATTATTTTATTTATTTTGTTATTTTATATTTTTTCTTACCTAAGTTATTTATATACTGTTGAATAAACTAAAAAAAATATATTTCTTACTGAAAACATTTAAACTTTAAATTAAATATATTTACTCCAATTTGAAGTGAACTATTTTCTCATTTTATTCAACTCAACTATAAAGTAAATAACTTCTAGTTTCAATTCGATATACCATTAACTTAATGTGCATGTTTTTAGCTACAGCTCGAAGCCCTTAAGGCAAAAGTCATTTGCAATTTCTAACTATTACTTATAAACTTATTCAATTGCTCATCTCTCTCACTATCTTTCGCTCTGTGTGTGCTCTATAAAAATTAGAATTATAACCAAAAGCAGTAGCTCATAAAAATCTCGATTACTCATAATTTCGTTTTTCTCTCTCGCTCTTTCTCTTTTTGTTCATTCTCATCTATAATGCGCACTCATTAATGGATTCGAAATGTTTAGCAATTTGGGCAGCAATTTGTTGACAATAATAAACGATGAGGACTTTCCACGAATGCCAAATTTGATCGTGCTGTAAGTAGAACGTTAGCTAATAAATTGTTTTCATATATGTATATCATATATATATTTATATATTTATTTTACAGTTTACTGAAGCGAAATCAAATCATGAAAATCTCAGCGGGCGCTCTCAAGAATTTAACGGCCTTAAAAGTTTTGTAAGTAAACCAAACCAAACCCAAACAACAAATACTTTAAGAACTTCAGACACATATATACATACACACACATGCACACATATACATATGACTTGACAGAACTGAACAGGACGGAACAGGATGTTACTGAATGGGACAGAGCACCCATGTAGCGATGTACCAAAAAAATAAAAGAAAACGCAAGTGATATTCAAGCTAAAGAATCCAATAACTAAAGAACTTTAAATACTCTTGCAACGCATGGATATAAACATTAGAGATCAATAATTAAGGAAGGCTCTGTTAATGCTCTGAATAAAGACTGACAGCAAAGTTGGGAAGAAAAATAGAATTTTTTATAAAAATCAAATATTTCTTGAGTGTTAAGATATATTTATATATATAATTAAGTAAACATCGTTGTATAGCAGAAAACTTAACTATCTCAAGGAAAATAGATGATATAAAAACTTAGATATTGAGCCTTAAATAAATATCTTCAAGCTGAAGAACCTTTTAAGGTATTGAGAAAAACAAAAAAAGTTTTTTTTTTATTTTATAAATTTCAGTTGAAAATATGTAGAATGCATATAGTTCTTAGTATATTATACTATTTAATTTTAGTATTTCCCATTTTAAAATCTTGTAAGAGTATTAAAATTGTCGATAAACCTGATGCACCGCAAAACCTCATATGAAAGTTTCAATACTTGAGGGTGTAAACCGTCGAGAGTTGAAGTGCAAGTGGAAATGGTGTTTATCCGTTTTATTTCGTAAATGTACTCAGTAAATGGCTTAAAAAAGAGTATGCTGAACTTGTGCAAATATATATGAAATATATATAAGATTCTTATATAAGCGTGCTTGTCATTTTGTCCTCCAGATTTTTATCGAGCTGAAATTTCAAAAAATTATAAGAATTTTATAAATGTTTCAATGTCTCCTTCATCTCCTTCCTGAAATTGTCTTGATACAGTATGAATTCCTTCTAATTCTTTAGTGGAATAACCTACCACAGCTCGCATTACAGGGTAACTGTAAGCGTAGCAATACTTGCTTGTTTTTTTTTTTTTTTTTTTTGGAGTTTGGCTCGAATAAATTTCAATTTTGGCGCAAAGCGTTGAAAACTTTTTTTGTGTTAGAGTTGCGACAGCTTAAATCGTCGTCGCCGCTGCTCACGTCGCAGTCGCATTCGTCGCTGACGTCGCTGTCACTGTTGCTGCTGCTGCTATTCCTGCTTACCGCAAATTTTTGGCTCATGCATTGCATACTTTGGGGGCGAACGCATTAAACAAACTCGAGGGCTGCAGACGATGACAAATATGCAAATTTATGTTGCGGCTGACAGACATGCGAAGTGAACTAAACCGACAAACTATGTAGGGTATATATATATATGCTTAGGTATAGGGTGTTTGCGGGGCATCAGCTGCAATGCAACTGCAACAGCATCAGTAGAAGAATGCATCAAGTGAAAGTGAAAAACTTTTGCCGTGCAACGCGTAAATCTGTGTTGAAAAGTATCAAGAAATTTTCCGTATGCATTTTCCCCAAAGATTTATGAGCTTTTCCAAACACACACAGACTGCGGCAATGGTAGCAACTCCCTCGGCACTCCTTTCTCTCTAAGTTGCGTGTCTGTAACGCGTTGGCCAAGTGAAAGTTTTGTTTTAATGCCAGTCACGCATATTGAGGGATAGCAGAGTCAACTAGTGTTGGGAGCTAGGAGGAGGGAGGTGTTTTTATATACATATATATGCATGAATTAATAAATTTAATGGAAAGCAGATACTTCGGTATATTATTTTTTTTATATGTAAAATTTTTAATTAGAAATTTTTAGACATCTTTATTAAAAAGTATTTGAAAAATATATTTTTGTAGAAATTTAAATTATATATATTTATATTGATGGTTTTAAAAATATTTGTTTATTTGAAACAATTTGTAAGTTGTTGCATACATTAAGTTCTTATTAAAAATACTGTGAAAGCCAATCCAAAGGAATTTGCTTACCTCAATTCATTATCTTCTTGGCCACAGCTCTATGTAGTCGTGTTAATTAAAGTATTTCCAAACTTATAATACATAGAAATATTTTTACATTAATCCAAACATTAAATAATATTAAACTCAAGACAAAATTACGTTTTCTACTTACTGACGCCTTCGAGTCGTACTTTATTTATTGCACACAAATGCACATGCATATTATTAAACAAAGCCACTTTGAATTTATTGTATATATTTTCCCTTTATATTTTAATATATTTTCACCCTCACGTATAATTGAAATCAATGCACTTTGTTCGAAACTGAACTTTATATCTATATTCATGCATAAATTTGCATCCCACACAAAAACAGTTGGGGCTAGGGCTAGTCCAATCAGAATGTTTTAGGTACGTGCGGACACGTACAGCGGAGTGGACCCTCCGCAAATGCAAATACACAGTTGGGCGACTCACAGAGCGAATCACAATATTTGTATAAACGATATTTGAAATGTGCTTCAATAATAATTTTTATACTACTCCATTTTTTCTGCTTCTTCTTCTTCTTTTTTCTTCAGAGAACTGGATGATAATTTGATAAGCAGCTTGCCGGAGGGACTTGGCAAATTGCCGCAGCTGCAGGAGCTGTAAGTATTTACACCAGGTGCCAGGCATAGATTAAAATTGTTAAATATTAAGAGAGAAGGAGAGAGAAATAGCTGTGTTGAATAAACTACAGTGAAGCCCGGCACAATTTGCTGCATTGTTAAGTCGGCAGCACAACATTTTCTACTTTGTCAGGCGGCAAACAAGCGGAAACCAAAAAAAAAAAAAAATCATAACGCATCATTACTTGGCGAATTTACGACGCTGTCTTCTAACCCATACCCATCCATATAACTAGTAGTAGTAGTTGAACCCCTAAGTAAGCCAGCCACCAACCCCCCTTCCTAGGTCTGCAGTTGACTTCAGCCACATCCTGTAGCTATTGCAAATGTAACTCTTTCATTTTATTGTTAGTCAAAGTCTATTTACTTTCCGATGCGGTTAAAGAAACTCTGAAGTAAAAAGTAGTAAAAAAGTTTAAGAGATGCAGAAATATAGATGACAAAGGAAAAAATAAGAAAATGCTGGAAAATTGAGATAGAGGGGGAGAAAGGGTTATAAATAGAGAGAGGGAAAGAGAGTGGGAGAGAGACAGAGAGAGCGAGAGAGAGAGAGAGAGAGAGAGATGCACTTAGAAGGAGAAATAAGAGACCAAAAAAGGTTATATTTTCATCCTTATCTCAGTGTCTAAGTTTCTCTAACAAAGAGTTGAAAGAAAAGGAAGGTAAGTGGTAGAGAGAAAGATGAATGAAAAGAAAGGCATAGAGCTGGAAAATGAGACAGATGGAGAGTGAGAGAAAGAAAAAGGGCGAAAAAAATTATATTCGAAATAACAAAGTATATATAAATGAAAATCGCAGTATTATTATCATATACGATCATATACAATTCTATAAAGTTTTTTAATTTGTCTGATCCTAAAATATAATATATAAATGCTAATGGTAGACTAGTTATTTAAGTGAATATATCAGTCGAATATTGTTCATATATATAAAATATTTGATAGTACGATCATTGATATTGATATGTAATCGATCGTGTAGAGACTATTCTTAACATGTATTAAAACGAAATCAAATAAGAGATCTGTCACCTGGGAGCACCTTTAAAATATATTGATAGTATATATCGATATACTATATAAAGAAATTTGTCCTTATATTTTGGAAATTTTGCTCATAACAAATAATGAAAATAATAATAAACAAATTGGTAATACTAAAATTTGTTTATTAATATTTTCGTTACTTGTTATTTATTATTATTACTAATTACTTATATATAGTTTTTTTTTTTACATTTTTATTAACTTTACTCTTAGAGTATTTAAAATTCTTTATTTGAATAAGATTTCATTCGAGCCACAGTTGCATTCTGTTTTTGTCACACGCACTTCCTGCAACTGGAAACTGTGGCGACTGCGTCGACAGTCATTGGAATCGTTGACATCGTTGCGACAGTTTTTCTTTTGCTTTTTGTAACATTGCTCGAATGTGTCCCCAAGGAAATTGAATTTCTGGTAAACAGGATAATTATGAGCATGTTAAATGTTGCGATAAAAGCCACGCTGCGTTGCACTTGCTGAGCATCAGCCAAACCAACGAGCCAACCAACTGCTATCCACATGATTGGGGAATTAAACTGGCAAATAAATTTGTGACTCTTCAGCGGGTGTACAGAGGCTGGGGATGCTGGGGACGTGGCTGTTGAGAAACCTTGCACTTTTTCTTGGCTCATATGTGTTGCGGTTTTTATTTTATTTCCTTTCGTTTTTTTTTTTTTTTTTTGATTTCTACCAACTGGCAAGAAAAACAAATTTAAAAGGATTAAAAACATTTTGTAGTGCTTGCAAGCAGAGAGTTAACTGTTTCTTAGATGAGAAGCCAAAGGAAACAGAGAAATAAAAATAAAATATTAAAATCCAGGCAACAAATTACTTCGATAAACTGAGAGATTTCTGAAAAAACTTTTAGCTGGCAAATGAAAAATAAGTTATTTTGTGGAAGTAATTAAGTGTGGGCAACAAAAGAGAGAGGTAGAGGGAAATCATAGTACATTTAACAATATGAGAAACGATCTTGAAAAATACTTTAAAAAAATATAATAATTTTTAAGAAAATTGTAAAATGTTAAACTTTAAAATGGGAAACTAGGCAAAAGGGAAAGAGCACTACAGCTGTGTAAATAATATTAAATTTATCAAAAAAATTAAATTATTAGATATTTATTATATTTTGTGTACTTATTTTTCTGCTTAATTTTATTTTTCTTTCAATTTGAAAAATTATCAAATTTTATACAAAATATATATAAAATATAATAAATTGTTTTGATCATATGATTCAATAAAAACTTAAATATATATTTATAAATAAAATATGAAAGTTGTCAAATTTAAAAATATTACCCTCTTTTTATATGGGTTTTTTTTATTTTTTTAAAAGTCGTTTTAAGTTTAATCATTAATATACAATATAATAATAAGTTTGAAAGCTTGAAAGTTGAGTTTTTGTTGTACTCTGTGAATTATCTTTAAAGTATTATTTATTTTATATAGTTTATTATTTTATATAGTTTATATACAATTATTACTTTAGTGCAGAAAACTTATTTTTATTTTTTTTTTTTTTTTAAATTAATACTGTAACATATGCTATTAAATAAATGAATAGCTTTTTCTATATTTGACATACCATCCATGCTTAGCTCTTTTCTTTTCTTACAACAATATTCAATTGGGTTTTTGGTAAAAACTTATGTCTAAATGTATTTTAAAACTACTTCACATTCACTGTTGACCCACAAAGCAAAGAACTCGCCGAAAATTGCTTGCATTTCCTGAATATTGGCCAAGAAAAACCCAAGAAAAAAGATGATAACAAAATATGCTACCAAAATATACACAAATATATATACATATATATGTATATGTATATACATATGTGAACTGATTTTATGCGTGGCAGTTGTTGTCTTGGTAGTTGGCCAACTAGACCTTCAAATGCAGCTGCAACGCAGCAAAAGTGTCAAGTGGCACTTGCCAACAGAGTGCATCTTGGAGATACGCACGTGCATCTAACAGATACATATCTATATTTTGCAGCTCTATGACAAGCAATCGCATACGCTGGATAAACGATACAGAACTGCCGCGCAGCATGCAAATGTTAGATATGCGAGCGAATCCTCTATCCACGATCACAACGGGCGCCTTTCGCGGCATGTCCAAGCTGCGCAAACTGTAAGTAATGGAGATAATAATCAACTCTCTTATTGATATCGAAATTTTAAATATTATTTTAGTATACTCTCCGATGTGCGCAGTTTGCGTAACTTTCCCGAACTGGAGGCCTGCCACGCACTGGAGATACTTAAACTGGATCGTGCTGGCATTCAGGAGGTGCCATCGAATCTGTGTCGTCAGACGCCAAGACTGAAGAGTTTGTACGTTAGACATGGAGACATACATATATAAGGAGACTGAACTAATGTTTGTCTTTTGATTTTAGAGAACTTAAAACCAATTCCCTGAAAAGCATCCCAAATTTAAGTAGCTGCAGAGACTTAAGGCTGTTGTAAGTATATTGAAAAAGAGAAAAGACTGAATATGCCAGAATATATATACATACATATATATAAATATAAATAAATAAATATATAAAATATATATATATATATATATATATATATATATATATATATATATATATATATATATATATATATATATATATATATATATATATATATATATATATATATATATATATATATATATATATAATATATAATATATATAATCTATAATAATCATATCTACCTTTTCAGAGATCTATCGAGTAATCAAATTGAGACATTACAAGGACGACCTTTTCATGGACTTAAACAGCTGCATGATTTGCTGCTCTCCTATAATCGCATTAAGGCACTGCCACAGGATGCCTTTCAGGGCATACCCAAGCTCCAGCTGCTGTGAGTATAATCAATTTATACTTCCATATAATACATCTTTACTAAGCTACATTTACAGCGATCTGGAGGGCAATGAGATAGCTCACATACACAAGGATGCGTTTGCTGCCTTCACTGGACTTGAGGATCTCAATTTGGGCAATAATATATTTCCACAGCTGCCGGAGGCTGGTTTGCGTGGCTTGCTACATTTGAAGACTTTCAACAATCCAAAACTACGTGAATTCCCACCGCCCGATACATTTCCACGCATCCAAACGTTGATTCTGTCGTATGCGTATCATTGTTGCGCCTTTCTGCCGCTAGTGGCAATGTCTGCACAGCGCAAGACCTCGCAGGTCCAAGAGGCTGTGCTCTTTCCCTCTGATGCGGAGTTCGATATGACATTGTGGAACAACAGCATGATGAACATTTGGCCACAGATGCGTGCGTATAATGAATTTATCTTGTACAGTTGTTGCTCATACTCTGTTTAGTTAGCATAAGCGAGTCTATATATTTGTATTAATTGCTTAATATACTCGATTCAAATAGTAGAAGAGTGTCTGTAGGCTGGTTTTAATTTATATTCTGTTTTTTCTAGTTTATCAGTTGTAAGTTCCCAAAGTAGGAGGTAGTATATATGCTATGCTATTGGGGCTATACTTTCCTCAAGTGTCGGTCTATATAATTGTCATTTATATCTTTTAATATTCATATGTTAATCTTAAATATAATAGGAAATTATACTCAGCTTTTCGATCTAACTTTCCTCTAGTCAGTATGCTTGACTATCAATTGTTATAGATATAGAATTAGGTTGCTTTGGGCTTATGTTTAATTTGTGATTCTTTTAGTTGAGTTTGTGAAGCTGATATATATTTATATAATCATATAAAATTTTGTAGGTTATTAACACAGATTCTTAAGATCGAGGCAATAGATGTATGTATATACAATATATAATCAAAAAAATATAGAAACAAAATGCTGAACTATAAAATTTAGAAGACCCTTCCAAAAGGAAGAAATTTATATAAATATAACTTGAAGTAGGAGTTTACAGCTTACAGTTTGCGAGTCATTAAGACAATGGTATACTATGAACAGAGTATGACACAGTCAATAACACCCACTTGCTGCTTACCTACATATATTCTCTATTCACAGACAATCTCAGCAAACAGCTGGGCGCTGCCATGCACGATCTGTGGGACTCGCCGCTGAACAACTACAATCTGAATGAGGATGTGCAGCAGACGCCGACGGGCAGTCAATTGGCCAATAGCTATATGGAGGAGTATTTTGAGGAGCATGATATGAGTGCGCCCGGCACTGGCTACGGCTTAGGCACCGGACTGTTTAGTGGCATTTCGTCAGATGATTTCCAGCCGGGCTCGGTGCAATGCCTGCCCATGCCGGGTCCATTTCTGCCCTGTGCCGATCTCTTCGACTGGTGGACACTGCGCTGCGGCGTTTGGGTTGTCTTTCTGCTCGCCCTGCTCGGCAATGGCACCGTCGTCTTTGTGCTCATCTGCTCCAGATCGAAGATGGATGTGCCACGATTTCTGGTCTGCAATCTAGCTGCTGCGGACTTCTTTATGGGCATCTATTTGGGCATTTTGGCCATTGTGGATGCAGCGACATTGGGAGAGTTTCGCATGTTTGCAATACCCTGGCAAATGTCGTTGCTCTGTCAGTTTGCTGGCTTTCTCGCCGTCCTGAGCTCAGAGTTGTCTGTCTATACGCTTGCAGTGATTACGCTGGAGAGGAACTATGCAATTACCCATGCCATACATCTAAACAAGAGACTTTCGCTGCGTCAGGCGGGCTACATTATGAGCGTTGGCTGGATGTTTGCGTTCTGCATGGCACTGCTGCCACTGTTGGGCGTCTCCGACTACCGCAAGTTCGCCGTCTGTCTGCCTTTTGAGACGACCACGGGCGTGGCCAGCTTAACGTATGTGATTAGCCTGATGTTCATCAATGGCTGCGCCTTCCTCACCCTGATGGGCTGCTATCTGAAGATGTATTGGGCAATACGCGGCAGTCAGGCCTGGAATACGAATGATTCGCGTATAGCCAAGCGTATGGCTTTGCTGGTCTTCACAGACTTCCTCTGCTGGTCACCGATTGCATTCTTTTCAATTACGGCCATATTTGGACTGCAGCTCATCTCGCTGGAGCAGGCAAAGATCTTTACGGTCTTCGTTTTACCGCTGAACAGTTGCTGCAATCCGTTTCTCTATGCCATCATGACCAAACAGTTCAAGAAGGATTGCGTCACGCTCTGCAAGCACTTTGAGGAGACGCGCGTTATTGGTGGCGGTGGTGCAGCTGCCGGTGCAGGTGCCGGTGCTGCCAATGCCGCACGTGCCGCTCGCGGCAAACGTGGTGGGGCAGAGCTGCCGCCGCCTCTGTTGCCCGCAGCTGCTGGTGTGGCTCATCCACCTGGTTGTCGCTGCTTGCGTATGCTGCCCAGCGAGATGCCCAACTGGCATAAGATGGAACAGACGCCAACCTTGTGGCAGCGCTTGAAGCGCCTCTGCTGTGGCCAGCGGCAGCGACGCAAGCAGCGACGTCAGCCGCAACAGCGACGTCAAAGGGCCTACACCGCCGCAGCGGCTAATCCTTATCAATATCAGTTCGCAGAGCTGCGACAACAGCGCAAAAATCGCGCCAGCTCCATATCCAGCGAGAATTTCTGCAGCTCCCGTAGCTCCAGCTGGCGACATGGCACCAACTCTTCGACGCCAGCGCCGCAGTCCAATTGCAGCATGCCACTCAAGCTGATGGAGCCGGGTCAGGGACATGCGCATGGCAGGCGCAGGCATTCAGCTTGGCTGATCACACGCAAGACCTCGCAGGATTCGAATCTGTCCAGTTCACGCAACGATTCATCGGCATCGGCCACAACGGCTAGCACCTCCACATTCCGTCTGTCGCGCTCGAGTGCTGGCAGCAGCACGCCGCTGCCCTCGATAATAGGTGAGTGAGACAGAGAGAAGTAGAAGATCAGAATCTTAATGCTCGCTCCATTTACAGCTCACAATGGCAAACAGCCGCACGATGCGCTGAACAAGCCTCGCCTGGTGCGACAGGAGGCGGTGCAGGAGGAGGAGGATTCATCGCCGCCACGCCTTGGTGTACGCTTTCTGCCCACCATACCCTCCGCCGCGGACAGCTCGGTCATTCTGGAGGACGGTGATTCGGCCGCTGGTTCGGCAGCTGGTAATGCCATTCTGGGCATGCCACAGCCAGGTGATTCGAGTGGATTTCTTGTAGGTCCGCCGGCTCAGCTGCAGCCGGAGAAACCGCCGCCAGCGCCAAATGATGCGCCGCCGTGACGGATATCTGGATTCTGGGACAGCTGGAGGCGACAGCATGAGGAGACCTACCTGTAAACAAACGGGGAACAGAAAGCTCACTGTGTTCATAGATTGTATAGCGCGGGGACAACGGGACAGATGTTGTGTGGGGGCAGGGGCATAGTGTAATAATGGAACAAGGCCATGTGATGCCACCGAGCATCAGCTAACATTTATATAAATAATCTTAAGTAGTCAATTTCTTTGGGTTCGAGTCAAGGATTTCGTTTAAATACACAACGACACACACACACACACACACACACACACACACACACACACACACACACACACAAGTATTATGTACTACATATATGTATATGTAATTTATTAATTAGTTTAGTTCTCGATCGGATAGGCTAGTTGAACCCAGCATATTTAGTGTTTAGACTAGCATAGTTAATATATGTCTATATTTCGATATGCGCGTAAAATATTTAGAAAATGCTAAGCATTTGTCGTCATTACTTGAAGAACTTACTTGCAACTAGTTCTATATATTATATAAACACACACACAGTCACACACACATACATATATAGAAAACGATTGAAACGAAAATGAAACCAAGCCATAATATACAATATTAAAGTTAATCTATTTACGATAACTGATTCTCAATTATTTTGTATGGGCATAGCTGCTGAAAAAGTGAAATCTTGGATAAAAGGAATTGTCCTTAACAACTCGCTATAATTTCGATTATATATAAATCGTTTTGTTTTATGCTCTTTAAAATTGTATTCATATTTCGAATTTGGAAATTATATGAATGAAGCAACTAAGCAATTTTTAAGTAATATTGATACTTAATTTTATTTCCAAATTTCATTGATTATTTGATTTTATTATATTGTCAATTCCTTTTAAATTCAATTCTTAATTCATTTAATCAATTTAAATGTTTTGGCATATAAATTCGATTTAAAATTATAAAATTCATTTTATTTAAATTTTGGTAACTTTTATCTTTAAGTTTTTTTTCTGTCATTTTCATAAAGCTTATCAAATACTTAAATACTTAACACAAATCCAAAGAGTCATATTCCAAGCCATTTATTTTCATTTCATTGATAGTAAACAAATAATTAAAGAATGTCATTTATAAAAAAAACTCAAGTTATAGACCATTAAGCGTTTGGTATCGCGTGTAACGATTATATATTTACTATTGTGCCAGCAGTCATATAACAAATGATCATTATAAGTTTAAAACTCGATAAGTTATTGATCAATGTAATCGATAATTAATATAACAAATGATATTTATAAAATGCAACAATCGATAATTGATAGGAATAATCTATTGTTGCAACAAATATAAATTTTTAAATAATTAAAAAGTGCTATCGACTATTGTTTGTAAAATAACGATTATTATAATGTGTGTGTTATCGAAATGTGCTGTTGTCAGATTATTCACATTATCGATTGTATAAAAAAACGTGTATTATCGTTAGTGTTTAATGCGCCTTATCGATTATATAAACATTTGCTATCGATGATTATTTAAAATTTAAAAAACATGTGTTATAGATTAGCCTAAAAACATCGATTGTTAACTGTTTAGTAGCTCAATCGCCTAAGCCAATCTGCTGATCCGCAGGCAACTCTTCACTGGCCGCCAAGCAAACACCATAGCTGGGATTCTCGATCAGGTGAACGCGCTGTTTGTCTTTTCTCGCTTCTCGTCGCTGCAGATACTCACGCACCAGAATGACGGGCAGCATTACGAGCAGGACACAGAGCAGCACAGTCAGGCCCAACATGCTCCACTTGGAGAAGCCACCAGATCCATCGGTGCTTAGAGCACGATATGTACGCCGCTCGCAGATGTCGGGTGCCACACACACGCTGTCCTCGTCACAGGGCTGGCTGCAGTCGGGGACGCATTCGCTGCGACTGTCCGGTATGAAACTGTAGCCGGCCAGGCAAATGCATTCATTTGGACGCAGGCATTCGGCATTGATGCAGCGCTCTTGGCATTGCGAGCGACACAGATGCGGCTCACTTGCATTGTTGGCCACAAAGCCAGCATTGCATTCACAGCGACCGGGCGCCACGCAACGGCCATTCTGGCAGCTCGGCCGGCAGCTGGCAGTGCACTCGTAATACAGCTTGGTATCCTCATAGCCTGGCCAACACTCACAGCTGTTGGGCTCGACACAGTTGCCATTGCTGCAGCTGGGCGAACAGACGGGATCACATATGGAATTGGAGCCGTCACGCAGCCGATAGCCCTCATAGCAGCGACAACGTCCGGTGCCGCCCTCACAGCGACTATTGATGCACTTCTGGGTGCAGTGCGGCTCACATGATCCGGTAAGCCAACGTTTCGCATAGCCCGGCTCACACTCACATATCTCCGGAGCAATGCAGCGACCATGGCCACACGGCTCACTGCAGATGGGCTCGCAGACATACGGATCCTGGGCGCTGGGCCGATGCCCATTGAAGCAGCGACACACATTTGGCGCCACACAGCTGCCGAAGACACAGGAGCGACTGCATTTGGCTACACAATAGTAGGGCGAGATCGCTTCGTAGCCATTCAGGCAGGTGCACACCTCGGGATTGCTACAGATGCCATTGTAGCACTCCTTGCTGCAAAATGGTTCGCAATGAATGCTGCTGCCATTCACCGCTGTGAAGCCCTCGTCACAGCTACAGGTGTTGGGCGCCGTGCAGCGGGCATTGACGCCACAGAGCGGATCACAGCTGGGCGTACAACGATGTGGAGTTAGCTTCCTGAAACCTTCATTGCAAACACATTCGCCGGGCGCATTGCAGACGCCATTCTCGCAGCCCTGCCGACAGCTGGGCATACAAATGTGATGGCTGGCATTCATTGGCACATGTCCTGGCTGGCACAGGCAATGATTGGGTGCTATACAGGTGCCATTGAGGCAAGCTGGCTGACAAATCGGTTCACAGCCCGCCTCCACGTGATTGTCGAGATGGCCAAAGCCCACGTTGCAAGCGCAGTGCTCGGGCTCCAAGCATCTGCCGTTGCGACAACCGCTGCTGCAGATTGGTTCGCAGCGATAGTTTAGCTCCTGATCCCAGTGGCCCTCGTAGCCGTCATGACAGCGCTGTTCATTCGGTGCAATGCAATCGCTGTGCTCCGACAGATTCGGGCAGTTGGGCACGCATTTGTCCAGCGTCACGTTGCGTCGATAGCCACGCCGACAGAGGCAGGATCCATCCTCTTGACAATCGCCGTTTGTACACTCGTTGCTTTTGCAAACGGGCAGGCAAACCGATTGGCTATTGTTGCGCAAACGATAGTTATTTGCGCACTGACAAACGTCTGGAGCAACGCAATTGCCATTGACGCAGGGCTCACTGCATACGGGCTGGCAAATGCTGCGATTAGCCCGATTGCTATAGCCAAGATCACAGAGACAGACCTCGGGCGAGAGGCATTTGCCAGTGGCGCCACAATCATGACACTTGGGCAGGCACTCGCCGCTAACAGGTAGAGGGAGAGAACAGAGAGAAGAGAGAGAGAGAGAGAGAGAGAGAGAGAGAGATTTACTAGCGGTAAGTTCTAAGTTAGAGTTAAGGTTTCACTTACTTTTCCTCTTTGCGCTCGTAGCCCGCACAGCAGACGTCTTCCATTGACATATAGGTCTGATTGGTATTAACAAAAAATATAGATAAATTAATAAATTTCATCTACATTACAATAATATCATTATACTCTTTCGAGGTAGATAAAAAAATATGGTAATTATTGATATGGATGAGAATGGACAATTCACATTAATTTTAGAGAAGCGTAAACATAAAGCAAGTGAAAGAGAGAGAGAGAGAGGAGCAGAGAGAGAGCGAGAGAGAGAGGGTCAGAGAGTGACAGAGAGAGAGATAGATAGAGAGATAGAGAGCCAGAGATAGATAAGGAAAGAGATTGCGGACCTAATTTGGTATAAGAGTTGGGAGTTCTATTGGGTCGCTCACTAAAGAATTTCGTTTGATGACAACAACTGATCTTATTCAATTTTCGCAGCCAAATTCGCACTTAGGCGCTTTACCGTTATATATTTGAACAGGTGATGTAGTAAGGCTTGTTTGTAAAAATTTTTGTTACATTTTTTTGGAATTCTTTTGGCTTAGTGCCCCATCGAAGATTGAAGATCGAAAACAGCAATTTCTTTGAAAAGTTCAATTGTTAATTTTGAAGTGTTGTAGTTCAATTAGTTCAGTAGTTCATGAGCGACTTTAGCCTGTTTACGGGACTATGAACGAGTTATTATGCAGTGACGCATGTTCGATGGCTGAACAGCTGAAAAGAACTGATCGTTCATGAACAGCTAACCAACTCAATAGCACCACTAACCATACATTGTATGGTTAGTGATAGAACGTAGCACTCATAACTGATCGAACCACATTCACTTTTCATAACAGATTGAATAAATGATTAAAGATAGCTCTTAACCACGGATCACAAACTAGTTCTTATTAACGACCAGTTCAATTTAAATTATTAAGAATTAAAAATTGTGAATTTCAAATGAATTTTCAATTTCTTTTAATTATGATTAATTATAATTAATTATATGATGATGTGAATCTGAGAAATTATCAGAAAGAGCATATATATAAAAAATTATATATATATACATATATATAATTTTATAATGTTATATATATATATACATATCTTTTTTTTTATATATTTATAGTTATTTTAATTTTCACATTTCACAATTTTCACATTAACATCCGTTAATTTTTCACACTCCCCTCGTAACTTCACTGTATACACACCTCTTTGATAGGTCGCACAACCAGAGGTCCACAGTCGGTGGTGCAATTGCTTAATCCTTCATATTTGCGCATCGTAACGAGGCTCAACTTCATTTTCATGATTCTACACAAATTAATTTCAAATTAGATAAACAAATACTACTTTATGAAATTCGATTAGGCAAGAGCTTACGGCACACGTTCCGTACAGGCATCGATTTGCAGGCAAATCAGCAGCGAGCTGATCAAACTTATTATAAGCAAGCGCCACATTTTTCTTCTGTTTTGGTGTACTTTCTAAATTGTGGGATAACTGAACACCATTCGCTTTAATGCACATTTCACAAGTGAACTGACAAATGTGATTCGAATTACATTCAGTTCAGACCGGACTTGTGTTTGTGCTACTGCTTATCAGAGTTCTCTATATGTGTACTATGTATTTATGTATATATGCATGTATGTATACATACATATACGTTTGTTGAACCCTCAGTGGCCAAAACAACGACCTCATCCTACTCTCCATTCATTTTATTTATGTTTTTCTTGTGATATGGCCTGAAGTCAAGCAGAGGTCCTTAGCATTGAATATGACAAATGCATTGCAAGATTCCGCTTATCAGAGAAAACAGAGAGCGTTCCCTATATATGTATATGACATCAAGTTAAAATTGCAACCTATTTATAAAGCAAGCAAATAGCAAATACATTGTAAATGATAAGTCGAAATGAATTGGATTATAAAATGTAGAGCTTGGGCCTCAACGAATTAAAGCTGAATGCTAAAATTTACTAATTCAATATGAAATTTTAGAAAAGTCCTTCAAAGTAATTACCTGTGGTGAATAAATTATCTATAAAATTTTTTGGTTCATGTTTGATGTTAAATCTAATGTCCAAAGAACTTAAATAATAAAAATATATATATATCGGGTGGTTTTTTTAGACGTATAGAACTTTCGATAGATATAACTGTGAAACCAGCTGTTATTTCAGGCAGCTGTCTTAGACTTTTTTGTTCAGTATACTTTGGCAAATCACGATGAACAGACTTACGTCTGAACAACGTTTACAAATAGTGGAAAATTTTACAATGGACTTGTTGCGTCAAACGTTTGGTGAGCAATTAATCTCAAGAAATGATCCTGTGAACTGGCCGCCTCGGTTATGTGATTTGACTCCATTAGATTATTTTTTGTGGAGATATGTCAAGTCATTGGTCTACGTGGATAAACCAGCAACCGTTGAAGACTTGAAAGCCAACATTCGGCGCGTAATAGGCGAGATTCGAGTGGCAAAACATTGGATTGATCGGATGGCCTATTTAAGACGCAGCCGCGGTGGTTACATGCCCGAAATTGTATTCAAACCCTAAATGCCATCGAATTTGTAAGTAAATAAAGCCAAAATTGTGGTCATTTCATTGATTTTCCTGTCTTTTTTTTAAAACAAATTCTATACCTCTAAAAAAACACCTTTAGATGCAAAAAAAAAATGTTATATGGACATAAAATAGATTCAATATAATGTGCTCATGAAAATAGTAGTGCTGCACTACACAAAACTTAAACCAAATGAAATGGCACTTTTTCGGTTGAAAAATAAAAAGATATCCACTTTTTGTTTAGAATAGAATGCAAAGAAGAGAATTGCGAAAAATCTTTGTCGAAAATCTTTGTTGTTTTTAGTAGCCACTACTATTTTCACGAACAACTAAATTTTGTTCATTTTTCTTTCTCAAGCCCTAAATTGCACATGTTTCTAAGTTTATCATAAGAAACAAATATTTAAAAATAAAAACAACGATAAACTTAGTGTTCGCTTCAAAAAGTTTTTTAAATATTGTGTTTATCAGTAAATTTAGTTCTCCAACTTTTAGTGCTTAGTCGCACTATATTATTATAGATTATAATGAGAAGAAAGTTTATATTTGTTATTTTTTAAATATACAGAAAATAAAATTATTAAATTAATTAATAATACGTTAAATAGAATTAATTCAAGTTAATAAAATACGAATTTTTTTAAAATATATATCAAATATAGTTATAAAAAAAAGAAATTAAGAAATTATTTAAATAAAACCAATTTTCTGAGTTGAATTTATAGTTAGTTGGAATAAAGTAGAGATATGTATGTTAAATATAACTATCAAATAAATTATTTAAGCAAATTATCTTACGAAAATTGTGGGCAAGATTTAAATTTATGATGGTTCCTTTGCTCATTCAACCGTCAATCAAAGCGAAATTCATTTCCCTAATCTTTGCCAATACTTGTAAATATAGTATACATATATATAATAGTATTTATAAAGTGTGTTTGCGTTAAGGTTTTTGCGGTTATGTGTTGTTGCTAAAAAAATAAAGCTATATAAGGTATGAAGTCAAAGTTTGTGAATCAGTTACTTATTGAACTTCAAACGAGCTAAAGTTCCGCGACTATCGGAAGTGTTATTGGATTCGATATTGTTGAAAATGTCTGGAGTTGGTGTTGGAATTGGGCGTGTACTTGTTCCATTATGCCTTCTACTGGTCCAATTGGAATCAACTTTAGGCAAGACTGCGCCAAGTCCAACCTGCGTGCACGAGCTGGTGGCCGTGAATGAGACGGAGGAAAGGCCAGTGCAGCACACTCTATGGGACACAACTGGAACGAAACTGATCAGAAACCAGGAAGAAGATTTCAATGTCCTAAAGGTATGAGTTTGAACAAAATAGTGTTGAAAAATAATAATAATAATGTGGATTTGCTATGTTAACAGATTAATACTTCAAAGACATGCAAGCCCATCTGTGAGCATAAATGCAGTCTATATGCGGACTGTGTGGGTGATAAGAAGCCCAAATGTGTTTGCCGTGCCGGTTTCAAAATTGAGATATATAATAACAAAACGATATGCAGGGCTCAGTGTGAAAAGAATTGTGGCAGCCATACCGTTTGCAATAAACCAGGTGAATGCGAGTGCTCAGATGGTTATCAGAGATCGAAGCAGAATTTCAGAAACTGTGAGCCCGTTTGTAGTATGAATTGTGGGCAATTCCAACACTGTGCCAGCCCCAATCAATGCGGATGCATTAAGGGTTATATCGCGGATACACACGGTCTGTGCAAGCCCAACTGTACAAATTGTAAAGCCAATGAGCAATGCATAGAGCCAGGAAAATGTCATTGCATGACTGGCTATCAGCGAAATGGAACTCACAGCTGTGTGCCGCATTGCTCGATGCGTTGTCGACTCAATAGCCACTGTGCCCGACCGGACGTGTGTTTGTGCAACAAGGATTACAAGGACGATGACTTGGGCGTATGTCAGGCTCAGTGCAAACAGAAGTGTGGCGCGAATGAGTATTGCAGCAAACCAGATCAGTGTGATTGCATGCCTGGCTATCAGCGAAATGAAACGGACAGCTGTGTGCCGCATTGCTCGATGCGTTGTCGACTCAATAGCCACTGTGCCCGACCGGACGTGTGTTTGTGCAACAAGGATTACAAGGACGATGACTTGGGCGTATGTCAGGCTCAGTGCAAACAGAAGTGTGGCGCGAATGAGTATTGCAGCAAACCAGATCAGTGTGATTGCATGCCTGGCTATCAGCGAAATGGAACGGACACCTGTGTGCCGCAATGCTCGATGCGTTGTCGCCCCAATAGCCACTGTGCCCGACCGGACGTGTGTTTGTGCAACAAGGATTACAAGGACGATGACTTGGGCGTATGTCAGGCTCAGTGCAAACAGAAGTGTGGCGCGAATGAGCATTGCAGCAAACCAGATCAGTGTGATTGCATGCCTGGCTATCAGCGAAATGGAACGGACACCTGTGTGCCGCAATGCTCGATGCGTTGTCGCCCCAATAGCCACTGTGCCCGACCGGACGTGTGTTTGTGCAACAAGGATTACAAGGACGATGACTTGGGCGTATGTCAGGCTCAGTGCAAACAGAAGTGTGGCGCGAATGAGCATTGCAGCAAACCAGATCAGTGTGATTGCATGCCTGGCTATCAGCGAAATGGAACGGACACCTGTGTGCCGCAATGCTCGATGCGTTGTCGCCCCAATAGCCACTGTGCCCGACCGGACGTGTGTTTGTGCAATGAAGGCTACGTGGAAGACGAATTGGGTGTTTGTCAGGCCCAGTGCAAAACGGGGTGTGGGACGCATGCGCATTGCACTGAACCAAATCAATGTGAATGCATCGAGGGCTATCATAAGGATCAAGGCAAGCAAGGCATCTGTCAGCCCGACTGCAAGCAAAATTGTGGAGAGCATGGCTATTGCAGCGAGCCAGACAAATGTGCCTGCCACGCAGACTATCAGTGGTCTGATCAGCAGCAAAAGTGCACGCCCATCTGTGTGGCCTGCGGCAAGAATACGCAATGCCCCAGTCCAGGCAAATGTACGTGTTTGGACGGCTATAAACGCAAGAGTGAAGAGAGTGAAGATTGTGAGCCATACTGTTCGAAAGGTTGTTTGGCCAACAGCAATTGCACCAAGCCCGAAACGTGTGAATGCGTGAAAGACTATGTTGAGGATGCGATGGGCAAATGTTCACCCAAATGTGCGCCAATTTGTGAGACGCACAGCTTTTGCATAAGTCCCGGGAAGTGTGCTTGCAATGCGGGCTACACGGGTGTGGGCAATCGCTGCATGCCCCTTTGCAGCATCCAATGCGGTGCAAATAGCTACTGTGCCCAGCCCGATCAATGCACATGCATTGACGGCTACAAGCCAAACGACGCAGACAATATCAACTGTTCACCTTTGACGAGTTCACTTACGATCACCATTATATCAATTGCAACCATTTTTGCTGTCGTTTGTTTGGTCTTGTGCATCGGCTTCATCGTCAAAAGGCGCAATAAGGAGCCCATTTTTACCAGGCAAACTGACTCTATAAGTTTGCCTATGGAAAATGTGGATCTAGACTCATGCGATACCAGGGTGGAGGGCATCTGCAACTCTGGCTATGCGCAATAAACTCATTTATTATTCATTTAATTATTTATTTATTTTATTTTTAATCAGTTCGCAATAAAGACTTTTTAATAGCAAATTCTTTGTGACGCATCAAAAATAAAACCTCAAAAAGTAAAAATAATTTATGAGGTTTCCTGCGCATTCATTCTGTGACAAACCTAAAGCTAAACCTAATTAACATATTCCATATCAAACTTAAAGCTACAAGTCTAATTAATAATTTCACATATTTTAAAAAATAATTATAAACATTTTAATTTTATGTTTAGCTATAATTTGGATGTTGTCTACGGTGTTATGCCTTTAACTGATAATACTTTAAATTATTATATAGATAACTTTAGATTTAGATCATGATATGATTAAGTGATTAATTGATTGTTCGACTTAATTTTGATTAATTCACTGACGAACTGAAGCACTTATTGAATAGCATTGACGACTGACTGAACTGTTTGCTCAATCGTTCGATTGACTAACGCTTTGATTGATTAACTGACTATCTTATTGTATAAAATAAATGAGCACTAAAACGAAATGAAGCTTTAAATTGTCAATGCTATATGCATATTTCTTACATACGTTTTGCATATTATATATATTATCTTGAATGACGTAGATATACTTCACTCATAATAAATATGTTGTTTATTTCTTTAGTTTTGCGTTTTAGCTTACAAACCCCTATGATGTGGTCCAAGGTTGAGATTGTTATAAGTGAGTAAAGCAAAGTTGTATTATCATCTATAACTCTTTCGTTAACTCAGTCTCTCTCGTCCACACTCGCTCGGGCGCTGGCTCTCTCGCTCTCTCTCTTTCTCATTAATTGTTTTTTTTTGTTTTCCTATTAAAACAAAAAAAATCTCTATAGATAAAAACGTAGTATTAAATTTTTTAATATTAATTTTCAAATATTTAATATTTCATAAGAAATTGCATACATATACAATAAGTTAAACAAAAATATGTTTTTTTTTTGTTTTTTTTTTATCATGTAAAAAACGGATGTCACAAAAAATGCATATGCGAAATGGTCTAACTAATCTGGACTCTCAGTTGAGTTTGAAACGCGTTGCCGAGTCGTACAAAAAGTTTCATTTAAAACGAACATTTTCTAGAAAAATGCAAAATTCTTATCAATTTTGGTTGTGTTTGCAATTAATTATTTATTATGTAACAATTGCCAGTGGACGTGATATTTCTCCAAATTTGTGCTCCAGAAAACGAAGAGTTACTTATACTAGACAAGAACATAGACAGAGAAAGGTGTATGACACTCCGTCAACAAGCCTTTTTTCCTGGGGACGCCACTCTTATTACCGAAATGAATTGCAAAGGGTTCCTGTGGTAATAAAATTTAAAAAAAAAATAATAATAAATTGTTTCTAGATTTATTTTACACAAAAAAAAATGAAATATTCTATATTTATAAATAATAAAAAAATATAGCATGAATAACTAAATGTTTTTATGATACGACGAAAAAAAAACCAATTGAGTCATTCGTCTTAAAAAATTAAAATAATAACGAAGAAATACTCAAAAATTAAAATATATATATACATATATACATATATATATATATATATATATATGTACATAAAGTAAATTTTTGTATACTCTGAACCCATTGAAAATGGGAAATCAGGGTATAATGTTTTTGTGAAAATGTATGTAACAGGCAGAAGGAGGCGTGGCAGACATCATAAAGTATATATATTCTTTATCAGGGAGACGAGCTGAGTCGATATAGCCATGTCCGTCTGTCCGTCCGTCTGTCCGTCCGTCTGTCCATCCGTCTGTCCGTCCGTGTGAACTCAGCGATCTCGTAAACCACAACAGCTAGAGATCTGAAATTTAAAATGTATACTCGTGTATACCATACGCAGAACATGTTTATCATTTTTTTTCGATAACTTCGTGTTTCAAACGTAAGTTGAATACCGTTTTAGCTATAGATTTCAGACTTTCTGTGTATACCAGTGTGATGAATACAGACATTTTGTAACTTGGATTTGGATTTTGGATGCCACGCCCCCATCCACCAAAATTAAAAAAAAAAACGTATTTCAAATACTAGAGATTAGTGCTTTGGCAAATACATACATATAAATGTCATTAGTACGCCTTAGAAGTTTGGTTACGAAAGTCGATCTAGAAGCAAACCTATTCAACAAATAAGTTTCCATAATATAGCCCATTCTGCAGCCCAAGCGCTGCCCACGCGCAGTCGCTACGTAAACTGCGCAGTAACAGAGCAAGTGCTTGTGCGTGCGTGTGCATGTGTGTGTGTGTGTATGTGTTGTTTGTATGTATGTATGTATATATAAAAGAAGCGTAAAATGATTTGAATATCGCATTTTCGCAGAGTTCAGGGTATCTCTTAGTCGAGCAGTCTCGACTAGAGCACGCTTACTTGTTTATGTATAAGTTTTTATTTTATTTTATTTTTATTCCTATTGTTAAATTCATTACTCATTCATCCACATTACTCGAATATAACTAATATATATTTTATTTATATTATTTGCGAAATGGCTATCTAAATGAACGGATGTATTTCGATGGCTGAAACGAGTCTGATTCTGCGCTCGAGTCTCAGTCTCTGCCCAGTTGAATTTGGTTTGTGCTAGCGAAAGGTTCTTTAAACATAACTTGAGAATGAAAAGTTTATATTTAATATTATATCTCTTGACGATCCTTGTTGGCTGTGGTCTAACAATGATGTATGAGAATAAAGTGTGCAATCGCTTGAAGAGAATCTCGTACACGAGAATGGTGCCAAAAACTATGACCATAACGTATAAAAAGAGAGTTTTCTTCATTTGGAAAACTAAATCACGAATCGAAACGCAGTTCGTGCCAGAGGTGAGATTCGAAAACCATATCAAGTTCGATAGCAGCATTTAAGATAATTGCACAATGCGCATATAAATTTCAAATGTGAAAACAATTCTGGAGTATTTCCGTCTTAATTTCATGAAGAAAGATAAGAGAATAAGTCATTTCATTAGGAAGTGACTCAGATGTCGCTCGATCAAAGTACAAATTCTGTTTGAAGTCTGGATACTATGCTTATTATGATCATTATTATGCTCATTAGCATTGATACTCTCATTATCATTATCTCCATGATTACTAGCTTCATTATTATTAGCATTGAATTACTTACACTATAATTACAATCAGCATCATCAACATCATCAACATCATCAACATCATCAACATCATTGTCATCATCACCTGGTTCCTTTTTTCCGTCATCATCAGTATTTCGAATGTATGACTAATATTACTATAATTACGCCACAGACCGCCTACAAATTTGAAACGGAATTTTATTGCTGTGATGGCTATCAAGGAACAACATACAATTGCCAACCCATTTGCAGTGGAGGTTGCGGCGCCAATGAATACTGCAGTGCGCCTGAGCAATGCAGCTGCAAAAACGGATATTTGGGATCTAATTGCACTCCGGTTTGCATCGGCTGCGGCATAAACAGCCACTGCCAGTCGCCAGGTAAATGTGCCTGCAACCCGGGCTATAGCAACAACGAAGGCTCAGGCTCATGCCTGCCTGTCTGCAGTTTGGCCTGTGCGAAGCACAGCATCTGTGTGGAGCCAGACAAATGTGAGTGCAACGGGGGCTATACGAGGTCCGAAGATGGAAGCTGTCAGCCGATCTGCAGTGAAGGATGTCCGATGAACAGCAGCTGTGTGCAGCCAGACATATGTGAGTGCGACGAGGGCTATGAGAGATCCGGAGATGGCAGCTGTCAGCCGATCTGCAGTGAAGGATGTCCGATGAACAGCAGCTGTACAAAGCCAGGAGAATGTGAGTGCGACGAGGGCTATAAGAGCTTTGAAGATGGCAGCTGTCAACCTGTTTGTAGTCCGGGCTGTCCAGAGCATAGCAGATGCAGCAAAACGGGAAAATGTCTGTGCGACGAGGGCTATAAGAGCTTCGAAGATGGCAGCTGTCAGCCGATCTGTAGCGAAGGATGTCCGATGAACCACAGCTGTGTGCAGCCAAACATATGTGAGTGCGACAAGGGCTATAAGAGATCTGAAGATGGCAGCTGTCAACCTGTTTGTGGTCCGGGCTGTCCAGAGCATAGTAGTTGCAGCAAACCGGGAGAATGTCTGTGCGACGAGGGCTACAAGAGCTCTGAAGATGGCAGCTGTCAGCCGATCTGCAGTGCAGGATGCCCGGATCATGGCAGCTGCGTGGCACCCAACCTGTGTCTCTGTAAGCCAGGCTATGTCTTAAGCCAAAATCATAGTCTGTGTGAGGCGCATTGTGCGGAAAGCTGTGTGGGCTATGCCCGTTGTGTGGCACCCAGTCAATGTGAATGTTACCCAGGCTTTGAGATGTCGCAGGCCGACCAAGTGTGTCAGCCCAAGTGCAGCCAGGAGTGTTCGAATGGTTTTTGCTTTGCGCCCGATAAGTGTGCCTGCAATTCTGGCTATTTGATGGGTCCTAATCAGACCTGCGAGCCGCAATGCAGCTCCAACTGTGCGCACGGCAAGTGCATCGCGCCCAACCGCTGTGAATGTGAGTCGGGCTATCGCTTTGCTGCAGACTCAACCGATGTCTGCGAGCCCGTTTGTGATCCAGCCTGCGAGCAGGGCACTTGCATGGCCCCACACGTCTGTATCTGCCACTTGGGCTACGAGCCGATATCGAAGGAGCAGCCACATCTGTGCCGTTCCAGCTGCACGACGAACTGTGTGAACGGCAGTTGTGTGGCGCCCGATAGGTGCGCTTGCAATGCAGGCTATGTGCCGGCAGATGGAGTCAATGCCAGCAGCTGCAAGCCCAGCTGCAGCGAGGACTGCACAAATGGCAATTGCGTGGCACCCGAGCAGTGTCAATGTCATGCTGGCTACGAGAGAACTTCAGCTGGTTGCCAGCTGCAGCTGGAGGTGACAACCACCACGGAACAGCAGTTGGTTGAGTCGGACACAAATTGCAGCAGCAGCTGCAGCTGCTGGCGCGAATGGACTCAAGTGGAGGAAGCGGCGATCAAGTGCATCAACATTTGTCAGGATGCTTATGACAAGCCCTGCGTGGATCTCAAGCTGTGCAGCTGCGACCAGGCAACGGGTCAACTGCTGTGCCTGGATGGTGAGCACGAACAGCGTCTGGTCTGCCAAGTGAGTGCGTCCAGGAACATTGAGCAGCAAACTGAGCAGGATCCGGGCGAGGCGGCTCGTAACTCCAGGCAGGCAGCAGCTGGCACAGCCAAATGGCCAGTGATTCTGGCCTGGTCCGTGAGCAGCTTCATCATTTTGCTACTGGTAATTGCCTCCAGCCATTTGTACCTCAAGCGACGACGTCAACCGGCTACCGAAGACGAAGACGACTTCAGATATATCAACTGTGACGGAGATCTATAATGATATTTTCATTACAATAATTAAAGATTTATAATTTGAATTCCAATCCATTGTTTTCCTGCCTCTGGTTGTGAAATTAGTATTTGTTGTATTTCAAAATATATTGTATATCATTTATTATTATTAATAAAGCAAGTGATTATAACAAATTGTCTAGCTATGTTTTAGACGGGCACACACATCGTCGACTGTTCGTGATAGCTAAAGCCGGGATCACAGATGCAACGATTGCGACTCACGCAGACTCCATTATAGCATTTTCTGTGGATATGAAAATAGAATCAGCTCAGATTTAAGTTTAATTTAAGATTACATATATAGCTCTACAATTTCTACTATATATGTATATATATTCTTATTATCAGGTTCCATATAAATTATGTTGGTAATTCACATAAAAGCTCAACATCGATCAGTCATTCTTTCATATGCTCGACAATAAATCAAATTACAGTCTCTATTTGTAATACAGTCCTATTAGTAAGAGCATTGTAGTTGGATGTCATCTACTGCACGATACTCGTTCACGGCCCACAAAACAAATATTTATAACATGTAGACAAAAGCCCATCTAAGTTAAGCTGTTTGGGTTCAAGAACTGTTTAGATCTAGGCAGAATTCTTTGTCTAACCATCCGTCTGTCTATGCGTTCGTCTGACAGTCTGTCCGTCCGTCCTTTTGTCTGTCTGTCTGTCGGTCTGTCCGTCCATCTGTCGGTCCATCCGTCCGTTTGTCTGTCTGTTCGTCCGTCTATCCATCCATATGTGCATACTGAACTTTTCGATTTCGGCTAAAGATAAACTTGCATTTTCTAGCGAACATGTTTTTAAAGTCATGGAATATACTATATATTCCCATTCCGATTATTCACATTCTATAACATCGACAATACTCACTGATAGCAATCGCTCTGACAGACGCCATCTTTGAGCGTGTAGCCCGGTCCACAGTCGCATTCGTTATTATCCCGACAGATGCCGCCGATGCCGCAGTCCGGGTCACAGACGGGCTGGCAGCCCTCGTTGGTCAGCTGATAGCCCTTGGCACAGCTGCAGATCTCCGGTTCGGTGCAATTGTGGCGTGGATTGTTGTCACAGCCACTGCTGCAGATGGGCCGGCAGAAGCGACGCGTCTCGTCCAGCATGTAGCCCATGTCGCACTGGCAACTGCCATCCAGGTAGCATCTGCCATTCTGGCAGCCAATGGGGCAGGCGAACACACAGTCTCCATTGTCGTTACGCACAAAGCCCTCGTAGCAATCGCACTCGCCAGGAATGCGGCAGCCGCCGTTCTGGCAACTGCAGATGGGTCGACAAACTGTCACGCCCATCAGCCGGGTGGGCGTGTAGCCGGTGCAACAGACCTCAATCGAGGTGAGTTTGTTAGCCACATCCGTTTGAATGAGACTGGCCAGCGGATATTTGGAGACAGCTTCAGCGCTACAAAAGAAAAGGCAAAGTTAAGTGCGTTACAGTGAATATACTTTAAAATGAACAGCGTCTTTGACAGAACACTTTGACTCTTGCTATTATTATATATTACTATATACAAAATTTTCCGAATATATATATTGTTATTATTTTCCGAATATATATATTATATTCTTTTTTTTATAAACAAATTATTTTGAAATATATATATTTTTTGTATAAAATAACTCGAGAACTATAAGAGCTTTAGTAATCAAATTTGATATTCGGATGCTCATTAAGTATACGTAAATTCGAAAAATTTTCTTTTATTGATAACTCAATGTTTCCATCATAACTCGAGAATTATTGGAGCCATAGACATTAAATTTGGTATGTAGCTTCTTAGGTCGACTTAGAATCTTTGCCAAGACAGAAAGTGTACATTATAGTTGTGGAATGCTGGTTTAATAGGGCACAGCTCGAGAACTAGAAGAATTATACATATACTCCCACTTCAGCTTAAGTAGCTCAATATATTTGTAACCAACATACACTACAAATTTAAAATTGACTCGGAAAAAAAACAAGCAAGAATTTGCTTTCTCTTACTCAACTCCTTGGTTAACTCAATTCGAATTATATTCTTTATAATTTTGTTAGTGAACAAAGCAAGGTTCGTTTGAGCTGAGCTGTCATTGTACTTACGGCACCCATATGCGACATTTGTGTTGGTCGCGACTCGAGACGCCTTCGTGAGTGCGCAATAGATATTCACGCCTACGCGGCTGCTGTTGCTGGGCTGGCGTCTCGGCAAGGTCAAAGTTGATGCCGCCTGCACGCGGATAGAGCGTCTGTGCAGCCGCCGCCTGCTGCTGTTGCCTGTTGTTATAGCGTCCGCCACCTGTGCGTCTAGTATCATAGCGCATGGGCGCATCGTATTCCGAATAGCTGGGCACATTTCCCTCAATCCCGGCCAGACCCAAACCGAGCAGCACTATCAAAGCCCGCTGGGCATGCCTAAGTGAATGCATTGTCCAGTAAGCCCCACTTATATTATTTTGTTTTGGTTTTCGTTGTTTGCAATCCACTTGCTAAATTCAAACTAAGTTCTCAAGTTTCGCTCGCGTGCTACTGCCCCAATAAATCACTGCGGATGGCTTATCAGTTTGCTTTTGTTTTGTATTTCTTTTTTTTCGGACATGCTCTCAGTATCATTTCAAATCGAACTTTCAGCTCAGATTTATGAAACTTGTGTTCCAGCAAAGCTCTTTACTTCTACACGTCTATCAAGCTGAGATTTTCATTGATCTTTAACGATTTCCGCCTTTTTTTAATAATTAGAAAATTCGATTTTTATACCCTGAACCCATTGAAAATGGGAAATCAGGGTATAATGTTTTTGTGAAAATGTATGTAACAGGCAGAAGGAGACATGGCAGACCCCATAAAGTATATATATTCTTGATCAGCTCGGCAAACTGAGTCGATATAGCCATGTCCGTCTGTCCGTCCGTCCGTCCGTCCGTGTGAACGCAGCGATCTCGCAAACCACAAAAGCTAGAGATTTGAAATTTGAAATGTATACTCGTGTATATCCTACGCAGTACGAGTTTATCATTTTTTTTTCTATAACTCATTCCATTTCCTTATTAGCGATAAAAATCGATAACTTTTCTTCGTTTTTGAATACCGTTATGGCTATAGATTTCAGATTTACTGTGTGTATCCGTGTAATGAATGCATTTTGCAATTTTTGGATTTTGGATACCACGCCCCCTTCCCACCAAATTTAAAAAAAACGTATTTCAAATACTAGAGACTTGAGCTTTGGCAAATACATACATATGAATGTCATTATTACGCTGTAAAAGTTTGATTACGAAAGTCCATCTGCAGCCCAAGCGCTGCACGCGCGCAGTCGCTGCGTAAACTGCGCAGTAGCAGAGAAAGTGCTTGTGCGTGCGTGTGCATGTGTGTGTGTGTGTGTGTGTGTGTGTGTGTATGTGTTGTTTGTATATATGTATATATAAAAGAAGCGTAAAATGATTTAAATATCGCATCTTCGCAGGGTTCAGGGTATCTCTTAGTCGAGCAGTCTCGACTAGAGCACTCTTACTTGTTTCTTTTTGTTTGTTCTTGAAGTAACTAATGGGTATATTGGTTTTACTGTTTGTTTATTTTTATATTTTTATATAATTTTTTTTTATATGATTGATAGAGGCTATTTGAGTCGTAGCTTTTTAATAAAGTTTTTAATTTACAGAAACAAATTAATCTTTAATTATAAGTTTTATGCTGAAAAATATTGAATTTTTTAATTTTTACAATTATTTTATTCTTTTATGTATACTACATTTTAAATTTTAAGCAAAACCATTATACCCTGATGTCCCATTTTTCAATATGTTCAGGGTATACAAATAACGTCGAAGTGCTTATTATAGTAATTAAACTTCACATACATATATTTCAACCAAAAATTGTAAAATAGTAATTGCTCCCAGGAGTGCCTTATCCGATCAGCGAGCAAAATTTATTAGTTGAATCAAAGCTGAGATTTCTCAGCAAAATAAAGGCAACCCACAAACGCAACAAAAGAATGGATAATAAAAAAATGGAATGAGTTATCGAAAAAAAACATTATAAAATCGTATTGCGTATGGTATACACGAGTATACATTTCAAAATCTCTAGCTCTTGTGGTTAACGAAAGCGCTGTGTTCATACGGAGGAACAGACGCCCAGACGGACAGGTGGACGGACAGACACACAGACGGACAGGGCTATATCGACCCAGCTCGTCGCCCTGATCAAGAATATACATATATACTTCATGATGTCTGCCACGCCTCCTTCTGTCTGTTACATACATTTCCACAAAACCATTATACCCGGATTTCCCATTTTCAATGGGTTCAGGGTATCAAAAAACATAAAGTCAAGAAACTTTTATTTTATGTATAAAATACTGCAGTTTGTTGATTGAAATAGTTTTTATCTTCTTTTATGTTTCCTTATATTATGATATATTTGAACTATACACTATTTTTTAAGCTTTTAATTTGGGGCTACATTTAAAAAATAATTGTGTTTTTCTAATTTTTTAAACTACCTAATACAAGTTTTTAATATAAGCATTTAAACTTTATTTCCCCCCAATCAAAATATAATATTACGTATACGTAAGGCAGAAGCTCTCTCTTTTTCTCCCTCTCTCTCTCTCTCTCTCTCTCTTTGTGTCTGTCTCTCTCTCTCTCTCTCTCTCTCTCTCTCTCTCTCTCTCTCTCTCTCTCTCTCTCTCTCTCTCTCTCTCTCTCTCTCTCTCTCTCTCTCTCTCTCTCCCTATCTCTCTCAATCCTATATTACTCCCTAGTTTTCTCTCGCCAATCTGTTTCTCTCTCTCTTTCTTACTTTCGTGTTGTCTTTCTCTATTCACATATTTTGTTATTGATGTCTCGCTGAAGTACTCTTAATTTAAGCGCTGCGTAGTCTCTTGCTAATATTTTTAATTGAAAGCTCGTTCGCTTATCGCCGCTTCCCTCGCAGCTGAGATTAAACGCTGACCCGTTTCTCCAATTGCTGCTGCTGTTGCTGCTGCGGCTGTTGCTGTTGCTGCTGCTGCTGCTGCCACACAGTAAACAATTGAGACTTGAACGCAGCTGTGTCGCCAGAGCAGACACAGCCTAGCATCGCTAAACGGGAAACGAGGAAATCAGGAAACAAATCAATGCATTCGTCCAGGCTGCTACGCACTGTCGCTCTGCAGGCATGCCTGCTGTTGATCTATGTTTGCCTGCTGCAGGCGATCGAACTGCAACTGCACGAACAACAGTTGCAGCAACAACTGCTCGATGAGCAGCTTCGGTTGCATCAGCAGCAACAGTTGCTGAAGCAACAACGCGAACAGCAGCTTCAACAGCGCCGCTACTCATCGACCACATCGACGCGCAAACCCTATATCATACCGCAGGGCCTGTCGCTGCCCCAACGAGGCGTTTATCCAGATAAATGTCAGCGGGAAGTGCCGTAAGTACAGCCACAGATTAAAGTCGAAAAAAAAAACAATATATTGTGAAACATTTGTAAGTTAAGCTAAGCTATTGGTTCGAGTTTAAGTTTCAATGTGTGATCAATTCTATACATACCCTGTAAAATAGAGACTTAGCTATGTCAGAACGTTGCAATCAAAGTGGTTTACTGCGTGAAAAAACTTACAAAAAAACGAATTTTCCGATTTGTTTTTGTCCATTGATGGACCAAATAGATTCCTAGGTCTAATATATTGAAAAAGTATATATACAAGGGTATGTATCCTTCTTTAATGGTAAATGGCGAATGATTAGTATAAATAAAAATACTCGACTTACTTTTTAATTTGTAATAATTTGTAAAAGAAAAAAGATTTATTAATTTTTATAAATCAAGAACGTTGATTTTTTCAATTTTGTTTAAATTTGTATAATAAAAATATTTTAAGATATTATAAAAATATATTTTTATATTAAGAGAATTTTTTGTTCTTGTATTTTAGTGTCTTGTTTCAAATATTTTAATAAAATGTTTATAAATATTTGTAAATTTAAGTATAATATATTGATAAAATAAATATATATTTTGATTTTAATATTTTGCTTTTCATATTTAATTTAAATAATTTTAATTAATAATTTAATTTAAATAATATATTGATAACATAAATATATATTTTTATATTAATATTTTTCTTTTAGTATTGAACTTAAATATTTCGAAATTTATTAAATCATATAATTAGATAACAAAAACTGTTTTTGATATTCAGATTGATTTATACAAAATTGATTTTTCCTATCAAATTTATATATTTATTTAAAGTAAAATAATTTAATTTCACATCATTTTCAATAAATTTTTGTATTTCTAATTATTTTTGTATTATTTCAAATTATTCAAAGATTTATTTAATATTTGATATTAAATTGTCTAAATTGAGTATAAATTATTTATTTTATTTAATATTTAAGTTTTATATTATATTTTGCATCATTCAGTTTATATAAATATTATTTAAATTTCATAAAGAACATATTTTATTTTATTTTTATTTTTAGATTTTTAGTTATTATGTGTCAATATTAAATAATATTTTTGTAAATTTTATATTTATATTTATATCTATATACATTTTTAAAAGATCTTAATACAATAATATATTTTTTCCTCGTTTTCTTTCAGCGCTGTTTTCTTTCAGTACGATAAAGAACTGAAGATCGTTGGCAATAGCTCGACCAATCCGTACTTCAATGTCATCGAGGTCTGCTGCAAGGGCTGGCGGCGTTACGAGTACGATTGGTCCAGATGTGTGCCGGATTGTGGAGAGCGTTGCAAGGAGAATGGCTTCTGCTTGCCTGGCGGCAAGTGTCAGTGCTTCTCGGACTTCGTGCTCAACTATCGCAACGAGTGCGTGCCCACCTGTCCGCTGGGCTGTCCGCATGGCCAGTGCTACTTGAATGGCACCTGTCGCTGTGAGCGTGGCTTCGAGCTGGATGGCTCGAAACGCTTCTGTCAGCCACAGTGCAATGTCACCTGTGGCCACAACGAGGTCTGCCTGGAGCCGGGCAAATGCGTATGCGCCGAGGGCTATGCGCGAGGTCTTAGGGAATCGAATGCCTTGGGCTGCCAGCCCATGTGCATACCCGACTGTGGCTATGGCCATTGCGTGGCACCCAATCAATGCGAATGCTTCCCAGGCTATCAGATGCGCACGAATCGCACTTCCTGCGAAATCAATTGCTATATGTAAGTATTGAAGGAAGAAAATCAAATTAAATCAAGATTAGAATAGATAATAGATGAGAATATTGATTTGCAGGGTAGCTGAAAATGTGTAAACTACCCTAAAAATAAATGGCTAATCTTATTGAATATTTCCTCAGCTGAATATTTTCAATAACTTAAACAACAGCTGAATTGTAGTTATCTGCAATAGTCGCACTCTTGTATGGTCACTCTTTGTATGCACTGAAATATTAGCAGAAATCGTTTTACTTAATAAATATCATATATATTATTATTATTTTTATTTTATATCATATTGTTATATTTAATAATTAATAATATAATATATGATCTGGAAGAATATTCAATTTCAATTTAGATATTGCTCAAAATATTTGATCGTTTTTATAGAAACACTAAAAGCTCCTTTTTGTTTTATATATTTTTCCTATATTTGTTTTAAATTTATTGTCTTACTAAATTTAGTTTTTAATATAAAATATAATCAATTATCAATTTATTATATTTATATTATTATTTACTTTTCATCTAATGCACATGGAAACGATGATATTTTTAATACAACTTAATATTAATGTCATCTCTAGTTCTCTCATCTTTAACTAACGTACGCTCTCTTACACACACACACACACTCTCTCTCTCTCTCTCTCCGTCTCTCACCCTGTAGGCGCTGTGAGAATGGCTTCTGTGCGAACCAGACGACCTGCGTGTGCCAGAACGGATACCGTTACGATCACAATACGACCAGCTGCCTGCCGGACTGTGGGGACGAGTGCCGTAATGGCGTCTGCGTCTCACCGGGCAATTGCCGTTGCTTCAATGGCTATGTGCGAAATCGGGAGAGATGCGATGCGGTGTGTGAGCGCGGCTGTGGCTTCTATGGCCGTTGCATAGCGCCAAATGTTTGCGGCTGTGCAGTGGTGGCGGGTGCCGAGGAGAGCTATCAACGTTGCGGCGACGGCTATTGCAATGCGGAAGGTCATTGCCGTTGCCTGGAGGGCAAGACGCGTTTCATAGACAGATGCATGTCGCCGGATACGGTGACCACCTACGCCTCAATCAATCCGCTGCGAGTGAATGCGTCGCTGATGCACGAGTTCCAACTGCTGCTGGGCAGACACTTTATACTGGGCTCCGCCGGCATGCTGGAGGCCAACAGATGGTGGGACTAGCTGAGTGGCTATATATGAATATACATACATATACATATGTACATATGTATGTATTTACATACATTAAAATTATACATACTATCTCAAAAAACAAAAACATTTTTATTTTGTATTGCGATGTCAAGCACAAAGAAATGCGCTATCAGCAAGACAGAGGCGTAGCTGTACAAGGGGCTCAAATATGTGTGTGCTCTACATAACACAGCAAGGCAACATGCTCTTCATCATATTTCCTTTTCCACGCAGTCTTCTACGCCTTTGCGCAAATTCATCTATTTTAAGCACGCGCGCGCACACACACACGCACACATGCACAATAAACCGTTCTTAAGCTTTGTATAAAAACTACTCTCGAACTGAGCACAGCTCAGTTGTTCGGCTACCTTTAAGCCTGTCATAACAGAATTTCAAAGAGAGCTCGCGCAAGAGAGAAAGCAACATGCGCTCATATGGCATTATTTTTGGCCTGCTGATTATCTGTCTGACTTACGCACATGGGCAATTTTGGAGGCAAACAGCTAACGAATTTCAGAGCTGGGAGCGTGAGACGATAGCGAATCGTGAGCCGGGCATCTGTTACAAAACAATATAGTACTTATTTACAGCCAACCAAAAAAAAAAACTAACAAAAATATCGTAACATTATTTATCTATCGTGCTTTGCAGTGTGAAAACCTTGAATCCTGAGATCAGACAACGTCAGATTTCGCTTTGCTGTGAAGGCTATGCTAAACGTCAGACTTCAAACTCTGCTACTCTGCACTGTGAGCCGATCTGCAATCCGGAATGCATTAACGGTATATGCATCTCGCCCGGAAACTGTGAGTGTGGGCCAGGATATTCAAGAGACTCGGAGAGGGATGGACAGTGTCGCAAATAAGGGGAAGAAAACTGAACATATATTGGAAAAATAGAACAAAATAATGCTTTTTATATCCAACTAAATTGTATTTAAATTCCAAATTAATTAATTTATTATAAATTCGCTGAAATCCGAATTTAAAAATCGAGGGGAAATAAAGGTAGGACAAATAACTCTTTTATCCGCTGTTGCACTGCCAGGCTGCAATTACTTATACAAGAGAGTATTCGAGTCAAAGAGCTTATTCTAATAACTCAGTGCACTCACGTCAACGGCACTTGTCCGTTTGATCCCATTGGAAGACGTGCCGAGAGTTTCGGTGAGGTGTGATAGGTGTGAGCGTGGGAATTATCCTCTCAGGGGAATTAATAATATCGAGTAGTTTAACTTGAAAAAACTCGAAGGGAAATAAATGGAGGACAAATAACTCTTTTATCCACTGTTGCATTGCCAGGCTGCAATTACTGATACAAGAGAGTGTTTGAGTCAAAGAACTTATTCTAATAACTCAGTGCACTCACGCCGGCGGCACTTAACCGTTTGATCCCATTGGAAGACGTGCCGAGAGTTTCGGTGAGGTGTGAGTGGGGTGAGCGTGGGAATTATCTCAAATGTGCATGTATTAGTGCAACTATTGGATATGCATAGGAGCGACAGACTAGACGACGATTTAGTCTGTGCGCGTCTGCCTTATGAAACGGTTGCATATCTCGCGCGTGTGTGAAATCAAATATGATTTGACTAATATCAAATTGTGTTAACATTATTCTAGACTGCAATGCAATCACTATTTGTGAAAATATATTTACCTAATGTGAGAAAAAGTGGCAGAGAGGGGAATGTGAGTGGCTTTAACTTTTAATAATATATCAATATTCATAAATTATAATGAATGTGCACAGTTAATCAAATTGATCATTACTTGATGAAGTTTCTTTGCAAAAATCAATAATATATATAATCTTATACATATCATACAACAAATGATCAATTTAAAATTTAAAACTTGACTGCAATTTTTTTAACCCACCCTTCGTCCTCTCATTCTTTTGTGGATTGTGTGGATGTTGTGAGAGTGGTAGATGGTTAGATTATCCGCTCATACTCTACGAGCAGAAGAAGGGGAAATGTTGTCAGCTGATTGCTGACAATTCTCTAGCAAATATATTTGATTTATATTGTTTAATTTGCATATTAAAAGATCACCATAAAGACAAAATATCGAAAGTTTGATAGTATAACACAGATAATATATTGCCATAATTTATTTCACTGTTCTACCTAATATTTCTGCTGCTTTGGCGTAAAAAGGGGTAATTTTTGTGGATGGCGTGAGTGTGGTGGATAATTATCTTGTCTGTGGGCTGTCGATATTTTGTATGTTGCAGGAGAAGAGTGCAGTGTGGATCTTGTTCTAGTTGCTGTTGTTTTTGTGTTGCATGTGTTTTTAATGTAATTAATTATCTATTTATAGAAAGATAAACGTTATTTTCCTTAAATTAATTATAATAGCTCGATTCATTTGCAAATTAACACATATAGTGTTGATTGAATCTTTGAATTAATAACTATTACAATTTGTGATGTCTATTGGAAGATATATGTATGTATGTATGTATATATGTAAATTGTTTTTTTTTTTGCATATCTGTGTGGGTATGCACATACATACATACATATGCATGTATATATGTATGTATGCTCAAATAAACTCAGTTAGGATAGTGTGTTGCGATAGTTTGCCACAAGAGGGCGTGCTAATTGCAATCTACATGCGCACACACACAGATGCTTATGTACACTATATGTTTGGTTTATTCTAATTTGAACGCCCTCTGCTGGGCATGTACATATGTTTGTATGTCTGATTAGATTATTGCCTTTACAGTTTGAGAGTTATTGCTGTTGGGATAATAGTTTTAAGATAACTTTAACTATGATCATAATATGAGCAACAGCGTATTAGGCAGTCGGTAACACTCGCTCTGTTTTGCTGATTGATTGTCTCATTTGATTTCTGAGAACTACCTACAGAATCTGTATGTCTGTGTGTATATTCATAAATAAATCACATAAATCAATAGAAGCTGAGAGCTGAGCTGTGAATCTCTGCAATAAGAATAATAATAAAAAAATAAATAAAAAAATAAATAAAAAAATAATAATAAAAATAATGTGTAGCCAGATGTGAGAGTTGCTGTCGAGGTTATTGATAGGCGCATTGCTGATTAAGTGGGAAGTCGGAGGAGGCGATTTGCGAAGCATTTGAAATAGAATTTGTAAAACTTTTTGCTTGGCGATTAGTTAAAGTGCAGCAGCTGCTGAGCGCGGACGTGAGTGTGTGCAGTCAGTTCCAGTTCCTTCGGCTACATCGACTACAGTTTGACATTCAGTGAATGACGTCATCGAGCATGAGCTCATCTTTGCAGTTGTTCAGCCACGCTGCTGCGTTGCTGCTGCTGCTGCTGCTGTCGCTCTGCGGCGGTGGCGAAGCCCAGTTTAAGACGGCGGGCATCAAAACACGTCAACCTGTACAGGTTGCCGGCAATCTACAGCTATCCAGCAATGTCAGCAGCGCCTACAACGAAACCCAGTACCAAACCCAGACTCAATACAGCAGCTATGGCAACTATGCAAATTTCGTGCCCGCCGACACATATCCAGGACCATCAGGACACTATGTCCAGCCGTTAAATCAGGTGCATCGTGCGCCACAGGTGCTCGACGAGACGGCGCTGTTTATCAACAAAACCCGCTCGGCTATGGCCAGCGGCATTTGCTACAAGGAAGTGCCGTAAGTCTATATAAGGGGAAGCTTAGGGCTAGGGATATTCGGCAAGACATAATCAGTTCAAATTTATATAAAAAAGTATTTTAATTATTATATTAGTTATTATTATAGGCTAAAAACTACGAATTTAGCAAGAAAAAAATTATACGAACAGACAAAAATACTATTTATATTAAATATAAAATATAAAATATAAAATATAAAATATAAAATATAAAATATAAAATATAAAATATAAAATATAAAATATAAAATATAAAATATAAAATATAAAATATAAAATATAAAATATAAAATATAAAATATAAAATATAAAATATAAAATATAAAATATAAAATATAAAATATAAAATATAAAATATAAAATATAAAATATAAAATATAAAATATAAAATATAAAAATAAAATATAAAATATAAAATATAAAATATAAAATATAAAATATAAAATATAAAATATAAAATATAAAATATAAAATATAAAATATAAAATATAAAATATAAAATATAAAATATAAAATATAAAATATAAAATATAAAATATAAAATATAAAATATAAAATATAAAATATAAAATATAAAATATAAAATATAAAATATAAAATATAAAATATAAAATATAAAATATAAAATATAAAATATAAAATATAAAATATAAAATATAAAATATAAAATATAAAATATAAAATATAAAATATAAAATATAAAATATAAAATATAAAATATAAAATATAAAATATAAAATATAAAATATAAAATATAAAATATAAAATATAAAATATAAAATATAAAATATAAAATATAAAATATAAAATATAAAATATAAAATATAAAATATAAAATATAAAATATAAAATATAAAATATAAAATATAAAATATAAAATATAAAATATAAAATATAAAATATAAAATATAAAATATAAAATATAAAATATAAAATATAAAATATAAAATATAAAATATAAAATATAAAATATAAAATATAAAATATAAAATATAAAATATAAAATATAAAATATAAAATATAAAATATAAAATATAAAATATAAAATATAAAATATAAAATATAAAATATAAAATATAAAATATAAAATATAAAATATAAAATATAAAATATAAAATATAAAATATAAAATATAAAATATAAAATATAAAATATAAAATATAAAATATAAAATATAAAATATAAAATATAAAATATAAAATATAAAATATAAAATATAAAATATAAAATATAAAATATAAAATATAAAATATAAAATATAAAATATAAAATATAAAATATAAAATATAAAATATAAAATATAAAATATAAAATATAAAATATAAAATATAAAATATAAAATATAAAATATAAAATATAAAATATAAAATATAAAATATAAAATATAAAATATAAAATATAAAATATAAAATATAAAATATAAAATATAAAATATAAAATATAAAATATAAAATATAAAATATAAAATATAAAATATAAAATATAAAATATAAAATATAAAATATAAAATATAAAATATAAAATATAAAATATAAAATATAAAATATAAAATATAAAATATAAAATATAAAATATAAAATATAAAATATAAAATATAAAATATATATATAAACAAGCAAGAAAATTTTTTTTTTTAGTCTCTGTTAGGGAAATCGTTGCTGTTATCTCTATGTAAATTCGCCTTGCATAAGCTCGAAAATTATTATCGCGCAGTTTAGAGTAATTGAAAATGGGGCAGCTACACATTGAACTAACAACCTCGACATCCTCTTGACTTGCCTGATAATCAAATGTGATTTGAAATTGAATTTGTATACTTAGTTAGCTTTAATAAATAATAAATATATTTGTTTATGTGATATTTAAAGAAAAACAAGCGCAGAGACCTTGAGCAAAAAGGAAAACAATGTATACATATATATAAAAATTTATATGTATATACAATACTATATATATATATACATATATATATATATTTATTTAAAAAAATTTTTTTTTTTCAACCAGCACCTCATAAAAGTTTTAGGAATCTATAAAATCTAAACTTAAAGAGATATCAAACAAATTTAAATGCAAGTTGCTCGTCTAATGTTTTAACTTATAAAATATTAACTCACTTATTTTTTAAATATTTTTTTTTAGCATTTTATAATAATTAAAAACTAAAAAGTCAGCAAAAAATCATGCCACAGCTTATTTCAACCACTTACTCTTTAAAAAACAGAGTTTTTGATTAGAGATCAATAATAATGAATCTTTGGTATGACCACCCGTTTGGTCCACCATCATTTTGAGCCTTTTTGGAATAGATACCGCCCATTTTTGGGCCACCTGTGGTGTAATTTTGGCAGTTTTTAGATCATATTTCTCTGAAAATCTTGCGTCTTTAAAACTTGCCTTCACATGAGATCATCGTCGCCACTTTCTGTCCTCAGCCATTGAGATTAACTTCGTCTTCTATGCGATTTTCATAAATTGAAGTCGTCGGGGTAATTATTATTATTATTATTTTTATTATTATTATTATAATTATTATTATTACAATTATTATAATTATTATTATTATTATTATTATTATTATTATATTGTTATTAGATCTTCATATTATTCTTAGTATTAGAACTTTATTTTTTTTTTTTTTTTTAGATCTTCATATTATTATTATTATTAGATCTTCATATTATCATTATAATTATTATTGAATTTTCTTTGAAGAGTCTCAGCTCTTAGTTGCATGGAGTAACTTGATCAATCTTCTAATCTAACCAAAAATATTGATATCAATTAAAGAAATTCTTCTCATATTCTAATATACTTTCTTCCTTTTCAGCACCGCATCTTTGGTGCATGGTTCGCGGGAAAAGTATGTTGGCAATGGCACATCACCGGATCTGAGTCAAATTCAGGTTTGCTGCGAGGGCTACGAGCGCAATCCGCATATCTATAGACGCTGCGAGCCCGTCTGCGTGGACGATTGCCCCAATGGCATTTGCACAGCTCCCAATACTTGCGTCTGCATGCCCGGACATGTGCGAACGGATGAGGGCAAATGCATCTCCACCTGCCCGCTGGGCTGCGGCAATGGAGTGTGCGATGATCAGAACGAATGCCGTTGCCGCGAGGGCTACAAACTGGATCCGGTTAGCCGCAAATACTGCCAGCCAGAGTGCAATCCAGGCTGTGCCAACGGACGCTGTGTGGCGCCCAACAAATGCGACTGCCTCCAAGGCTATCGCCGTGCCGCTGATGGCAGCTGCACTCCCGTCTGTGATCGCTGCGAGAATGGACAATGTGTCAAGCCAGGGCAGTGCAGCTGTAATGTGGGCTACCAGAATGTGGAGGGACGTTGCGATCCTATCTGCGACCAGTACGTATCAATTCATTTATTTTAGCATTAAGAGTCACAGTCACAGTCACAGTCACAGTCACAGTCACAGTCACAGTCACAGTCACAGTCACAGTCACAGTCACAGTCACAGTCACAGTCACAGTCACAGTCACAGTCACAGTCACAGTCACAGTCACAGTCACAGTCACAGTCACAGTCACAGTCACAGTCACAGTCACAGTCACAGTCACAGTCACAGTCACAGTCACAGTCACAGTCACAGTCACAGTCACAGTCACAGTCACAGTCACAGTCACAGTCACAGTCACAGTCACAGTCACAGTCATAGTCATAGTCACAGTGAAAGTCGATTGAAAATATCTTCCTCCCGTTGAACAGACCCTGCAAGAACGGCCGTTGCATTGCGCCAAACACATGTGAATGTGCACCGGGATACGATTGGGAGCGTAAGAGTTTACAGTGTATGCCCCACTGTGATGCACCCTGCCTAAATGGCGTCTGCATCGGCCAGAATAAATGTGAATGCAAACTGGGCTATGTCGTGGATGAGCGTCAGCCAAATCTCTGCCAGCCGCATTGCCCCCAGGGCTGTCCCAATGGCTATTGCAGTGCGCCCAACTTTTGCATCTGCAAGCCGGGCTACATCAAGAGCGGCATCAAGGGACGTCAGAGCTGTCAGCCCGTCTAACCAATTGGACTTATCTTTGTGAATTTATTACCATTTTTGATTTGTTATCTACTAAGAACTAAGACCAATTAAACAAACGTCCGATTAGCGCATGAAACTCGTATTTGATGTCTTCATCGAGCTCTTTACGCAGCTGCCAGCTGCTCAGCTTGCGCTCAATGTGTTGTGGCTCCAGGCATTGGCCGACGTAGTGCGTCTGTCCAGCTGGACACTCGCAATGGCCATTGGCATCGCAGCTGCCATTCAGGCAGTGCTGCTCATTTGGAACACAGCCGCAAATATTGGGCGACAGACATTTGCCGTAGTCACCGCAGGAGCTAAAAGACAAAAATTATAGGGTATTTATGAGTTGGCACAGTTACTCGATTATCTATAGTATTCCATGAGACGTATATTAATCATAAAGTTTACTTTCCTCCAAGTCTACTTATTTCTTTGAGTGTAATTTTTTATGGACTTTTTTAATTATTAATGAATATAAATAAGATTTCTTTTTTTATAATTTTTAGAGTCAAGGACTCTCTTTTTTTGTGCACTATTTAGTCTGGTAACTGACAAGATTATGATATAATAGGCTTAAAAATCAGTTAGCTTCAGTTGCTTTCTTTAGTCTTCAATTTCCTAGTTTCTAGTTTCTTTTCAGCCCCACTCGATGAATTCGTAAAAACATATTTTTAACGTATTTGTTTTAAAAATACTATATAATTATATATAATTAAAAAAAAAAATATATATATATATATAAAAATTTAAAAAAATCAATAGTTAAAAAAAGAAAATAAAAGAAAATTAAATATTATTTTTTAAATTAAATATTATAATTTGGAATTTGAAATCTTTAATCATATTTAATGTGAATATTTATTTAAAATTAATTTTATTAAAAAGTTAAACAAAAATTGATTGATAGAATTTGAAGTAATTATATACAGATATACAGTGGTGCCCAACTAAATAGGTTTGCCTTTTTCTAAAGTTTAAAAAGTTATATTTCTTTAACTAAAAAGTCAATTATGATAAAGAAAAGTTTCTGTTCTATAAATTTCAATTTTATATGATTTTTATACATTTTTTTCCAGAACATATAAAAAAATACGCTTTTTTTTGGCTCATTTAAATAAGTTTGGCTACTAGAACTATTGTATTTTTAACAATTATATTATGCGAAATATCAATGCACTGGATAGCTTAAGCAATTAAGCACAATATTTAGTATCTTATTTGTTTGAGGCAAGCAAAGAACATAAAAGATATATGGAGTAGAAACGAAGATAGAATTAAAAATATAAGCAGAATTTCTCAATTCTATTAATTGACCTATTTCAAACCTATTTCAAACCTATTTCAAACCTATTTCAAAACTATTTCAAACCTATTCCAAGCATATTCCAAACCTATTCAGTTGAGCGGCACTGTATATTTGCTTTCAAAATATTTTGCTGTTCAATATTTCAGATTCACTACTATTTTTATGAACACAACTGTGTATATATAGATATATACTTCATTTCTTTTTGATTTTGGATATAATATTTGGATTTTGGTATTATTTACTGTATATTTAGCATGAACAGAAAGTACATTTAGAAAGTTGTTGAAAATTTCCTTTAAAAAAATTCACTTTAAAAATAACAAATTTGAAAGAATTTTGATTGTTTTCCAATAATATTTCTTAATTTTTAATACTCAGATATTCTTACAGCGAAAATTATTGTAGATCATGAAGATGTAACGAGGTTTTCCTTACAAGCTTACTAATTATTATTATTTTTATTTTTTGTGCATTTGTTTATCATTAAATTTATTTTTTTTTTTCAATTTTATTATTGCCGCACTTTTCAAAAGTATTTAGTATTTGGTATTATATAATATTTTTGTCTATATCCAAACACCTAATAGTTGAATCAGTTAACTGTGCATAAGCTTAAGGGAAAACCTTGTTTTGGATAACAAAATATTTAGAATTAATTTGAATTGAAAAATGATAAAATATTTTTAGTCGCATCTTCCGAAATTTATTGAAATAATATTAGAATAGACCATGGATAGTTCGACACACAAAATAAATCTGTGCTTCGTTAGTTATTCATATCATTTCAGATGCAATTGTCGCTAGTTACATAACAGTTGACTAGGAAAGAGATATTTGGAATTAGTTATTATTATTACAAGCTATTTTTATTATTGAATTGAATATTTTTTACTTTTGATAGACTTACCTCTCGCACTTGGGCTCGCAGCTGTTGCCGCGCAGTTCATAGCCCTCAAAGCAGCGACAGATGCCAGGCGCAATGCATACCCCATTGCCACGGCCACATTCATCCTGACAAACTGGCAGGCAGCTGGTCGTATTCACGTCGTATTGATAGCCCGTGCGACAATTGCATTTGAAGCGGGACTCACAGAAGCCATTCTCGCAGTGTCTGTATTGAATTGTGAAGTGTATATGGAAGTGGAGCAGGTAAGCTTTTATGATCAATTAGATATGTACGTACAGATAGCATTCGGCCTCGCAGACATTGCGCTGGCGTCGCTTGATAAAGCCCGGAATGCATTCGCATTGATTGGGCGCCACGCACTTGCCGTAGCCACAGTCTGGCGCACAGATGGGCTGGCAGCCAAGCTCTGGGCTATATCGATAGCCCGGCGTGCACTCACATTTGTCTGGTGCGACGCACTGCTCATGCGTGCCACAGCCCTTGGGGCAACGGGCGCGACAAAAGAGTCGGGTCTCCGGATCGAGAATATAGCCCGGTTGGCACGCACAGGTGCCGTTCAGATAGCAACGTCCATGCTGGCAGGCGATCGGACAGGTGTGTATGCAAGCACCCTGCTCGTTGCGCACAAATTCCGGAAAGCATTCGCAGTGGCCCGTGGCCCGACAAAACCCATTCCGGCAATTGTCCGGCGTGCTGAGCGCACAATCCGGCAAACATTGTCCGGTGTACGGATCTGTTCGATAGCCAGCGCAGCATTGTTCGATGCGTTGGAAATAGATGCTAGAACCATTGCCACGAACCGGCTGATTCTTGTGAGTCTGAAAGAAGATGGCACTACGACAATATTTTTGTTTTTTTCCCCAAATGTTTTTTTCACTGTCTGGCAACACTGTTTGCCCTACTTACGGCAGCTCACGCTGACACAGATTCGTGTGCGTTTGACTGAGTGACTCAAATTCGAGTGTTGTATTTATATCGCCATATAGCTCCGATCCCGCCACCAATCCCAGCAGCAACAGCAGCAGTAGCAGCAGCAGCACGGTATTCGATTTCCATTTCCATTTACAAAGCATTTCTCGCGTTGTTTACTTATACAGCTGCCCTAAACGAATGAGCGCAGTGATTCAGATTCAGCGCCTTATCAGCTACCATAAGCAGAAGAGAAAGAGAAAGAGAGAGAGAGAAATAATCTTTTGGTGAGCCTGTCAAGGGAGCGAGAGCGCAGTCGGTGATAACTATAAATAAACTATAGTGAAAACATAAGTCAGAGCTAAGCCTAAACTTCTGCTCGAAACTTAAGCAACATTTGATAAGAAAGTTTGTCAACAAAAAAAAAAGAGAGAGACAGAGATAGATCATAGCTCTATGAGCAGAATATTTGGAATACAATAAATAATGCATATAGTATTTATAATCGTTATTATCTGAATACAATTTTTTAAAATAATATTACTTGTTGATGAATAAATCTAGAATTCGTATTGGAATTCCAGGAATTGTCAGTATTGGCATAGCAAAAGCTTAGTCCTAAAACAAGTAAGAAAACTCTAGTCGGTGGTGCCCGACTAGGCGATCCCCTGAACCCCTCCGATCTGCGTTTTTAAATATACTCAATTATGTATTTATTAACGCAGAAAAAATGTGAGCTTGTAATATTAAAAAAAATTGTTTTTCCTGGTATTCAAAATATAACAAAAATCGAAATTGTATAAAATTTAGAGACTCTAGCTCGAAAGATGTACGATATATAATTTAATACCTTGATTTCGATAAGGTTTTTAATCCATAACAATAAAACGGGAATAGTTATCGAATGTTTGAAACAAACTTGATCTGCGCCTGTTATACAGGGACTTCCAAAAAAAAATCGTTAAAATCTCTAGCTCTTATAGGTTCTGAGATCGACGCGTTCATACATACGGACAGACGGACAGTCGGACAGACGGACAGACACCCTGATCAAGAATATATATACTTTATGGGGTCTGCCACGCCTCCTTCTGCTTGTTACATACATTTAACAAAACCATTATACCTTGATTTCCCATTTTCAATGGGTTCAGGGTATACAAAAATTAGTTTTCTAATTATGATAGATAATATTTAATTCGATTCTTATCAAATTTAATTCAATTCCTTACACTTTAAGTAATATCAATATACCTTTTTTGCTTTCTTGCTCTACAATTGTAATGAAATATATAGAGCGAGTATGTAGAGTCTATATTGTAGATTCACGGCAGCTTGGCGCTATCTTCTAGTGGCTAAGTCAAACTGGTTTACTTAATCGTAAAGATAGCCAAGTAATCTGTGAATATTAACAAAATATATGAAAGCAGTGAGTCGATTTGTTTGATTTTACTTTTCAAACTGTGATAGCTTTAAGTACATTAATGTTTGCAGAATTTAAATATACTTATTTATATATTAGATGATTAACGCTCAAATTACTGTGGTGGTTTACTGTTCTGTGGTTTTAACTAAAAATAAATAAAATAAAATAAAAAATAAAAATTAATAAAAAATACGAATTTGGGGTATTTTGATTTTGTTAGAATGCATATAACTCGCAGAAGCCGAGGGTGGTCAACAGTCTAGCAGATTCTTCTGGTTATGCGTTTGTCTATATGTCCGAGCCAATAAGAGTAGAGACCTGTACTACTAAAACACGTAGGAATCAAACAAACTATTGAAAAACTTTTAAATTTGAATAAACTCGACTACTTTCTTAAAAAATTCATTATGCAGATTCTTCGAAAGTATTCATAAAGACGAAAATCATGTCTAAATATACCAAAATTTGTTTCTTTATTGAGAAAGCCGTGCGGCACGAAGTTGAGGGTATTCCAAATCATGCACTCTCAATTCGCGCATTATACCTCGCGGTTTTATACCCAGAACCGATTGAAAATGCGATTTCTATATCTATGTTTTATTTATTTGATCACGACGACGAGCCTGTCCATCCGTCCGTGCGTCTGTCCATCCGTGTGAACACAGCGATCAGCAGGGTTCAGGGTAACTCCTAGTCAATTTCAACAGTTTTAAACGCACCCCTATATTTGTACATTATTATAATATTATAAAATTAAATATAATATTTAGAACTAGATATGAATCATGCGTCCCATAGGTGGCACTGTGGTCCCCTATTTGCAAACAAATACAGTAATACAGATGAATCGGTTTACATTATAGTTTTATAGTCACCACAAATCTGAATCAATCAGAAAATATTCGATTTTTGCACTCGTTTTCTGCATATAAAAGCAAAGACCTGAACGATTTTTATTCAGTTCGACTTTAACTTGTGACAAAAAACCATAAAATTAATATTTAAAATGATATCGTGGAAGTATTTGTTAGTTGGTTGCTTGCTGGCTCTGACTCTGGGTATTACCAATGCTACAGAAGATCCACAGGTCGTAGCTGAAGAAAACTCCGCTAAAGTAAATCAAACATGTGTTAACAACGTGTGTACCAATGGCACCGCCAGCATTAATGACATCAGTAGCACTGGGAGCACCGCTACCACTGAGAGCACCACCATCACCGAGAGCACCGCTACCACTCAGGGCACCATTACCAATGGCACCACCATCACTGAGAGCACCGCCACCACTCAGGGCACCACCACCAATGGCACCGCCACCACTCAGGGCACCACCACCAATGGCACCACCGTCACCGAGAGCACCGCCACCACTCAGGGCACCACCACCAATGGCACCAGCACACTCAAACCAACACCTGAACCACTAAAGGGTGGCCTGAGCGTTTGGGCAATCGTGGGAATTGTTTTATTGTTGGGTTGCGTTGTGGGTTTCGGCGGATTCATGCTGTACCGATACAAAAATCAAAGCGCCTACAGGGCCACACCCACCAACAGAGTTTAAAAAAAAGAAAATTTGTGATAAACAAATTTTCGTAGTTTGTATAATTGTTAAATATAAAATTATAATTGATTCGGAATAAGAATCTATATGCAGAATAACTTCGTTATTCTTTTTTGCACATATTTAAAAAACATATTATTCAGTTTCACGTAATATTCATATCTAAAGCTTAATGAAATCGTTTAGTTTAAATGTTTATTATATTTTGCATACATATACGTAAAGTCAAGTCTATATTTAATCCATATTTATACATACTTTGTTTGTGAATAATAATAATAATAACTGTGAATAATGCTCGTTTTAAATCAAACACACAGATTAATACAATATAATTCCCGGTAGTATATCAAAATAAAAATAAAACTTAACTCACTGAAAACTGAAACAGTCACACATTCACTGAACTGAATCACACATTTTTCCTTCTCTCAGAGGAGTTCTGTGGAACACAGTTTTGCCAGACCTTTGTAGCAGCGTCTACGGCATCAACTCACCAAATGAAGGTTCTATTAGGATTATCACGGATTGCTTAAACTATTGGCAGTGTCTGAGACTGGACATCAAACTCCAGAATAGAGAAATTCCTAGTTACCGAATACAACAGACATTTAAAATAACTTAAGTCCACCAAATGCAACCCGTGGCATCAGAAAGCTCTTGGTGGCTCATACCTCGTACTCGAAGATCCCAACCTACAAATAAATAAACAAAATATACAAAAAAACCAACAAAACCCCAAAAACCAACTACTCGACACAGAAGCGGAGCAGCAAACCCCTAGAAGAACACGACATATAAGGACGCTTAGCAAAACTACTCATAACACAGTCACGCCAACACGAACAATTGTGGCAACGTATTCTACAACAACGAACACGTCTCCCGCTCCAACAACAACACTTGAACGAGCATCTGCGCCGACGAATCCAGAGCCTACAACTGCAGAACCTACACCTGAACTCCGGAAGCTGCAACATCTACTCCAACTACTCACAGCTCCGAAGTCCACCACAACATCATCTACAGCACCATCTTCTGCAAGACTTTTAACAACAACTACCATAACTGAATTTTCAACTAACCCTACAATCAAATCTTCAGCAACATTTTCTACTACACCTTTAACAACCCTTGTTGTTACTTAATATTCAACAACATCTTCAACCACTGAAGTTTCAGCAGCATCTGCAGCCGAATGTTCAACAACATCATCTACTGCACCAGTTTCAACAACATCTTCAATAAATTAAAAAATTTAATAATAAAACGACTTCTACAAATATTTTAACATCAAACAACAATCGCATGGACACCAACAACCGCCTGAGCACCATTGACAGTAATAGAAAAGTAAACAACGACAACGACAATATTTTCAACAATTTCACCAATAAGCACAACAATAGAATATGATCAGTAATTTCGATATTTTTATGTATTTATTATAAAAAGTAAAACTTATATTCCGTAGGCCAAACTACAGAGTCTACATGCTGATGGTATTCCAATAAACTCTATTTTATATAACAGTTAATGTGAAAAATATTTTGTTTTTATTTATTTATTAAGTTATTCATATATTGTATAAGACATACAAATTGTATAGAAATATAATTTTATTTTTATTTTTAATTATTTAATTTTATTCTTATGAAAAATTGAATTTGTGCCTGTCGAAATTTACAAATGGGCAATTTTATGCACCTTAATCTGGTTGGGCACCTGCAGGAAATTGGCGTTTTGAGGCGGAATGGTCAAGTGGGAGACATGTGAGTCGCTGGTGACGGTGGCGGTGCTGCTGCTGGATATATGCTGGTGGAGCAACTGCCCATTGCTGTGGCGGAGTGGCGGCTGCGGTGCCAGGAAGGTAGTTGCAGTGGTTGAATGCTGATAACGTGACGGCTGCGAGGCATGCGGTTGGTGTGATTGATGTGAATGTTGTTGTTGTTGTTGTTGTTGTTGCAGCTGATGGTGTCCGTCTGTCCGTAGGTATGAACGCGTCGATATTAGAACATATAAGAGCTAGAGACCTGAAATTTTGTAGGTCCCTGTATAGCACGCGCATATCAAGTTTGTTTTAAAAAATCGATACCTTTTTCCGTTTCTTTTTAAATATATCTCGTACATCTTTTCAGCTAAAGTCTCCAAATTTTGTATTTAGATTATTTTATATTTTATACAATTTCGATTTTTGTTATATTTTGGATACCGACTAAAAAAATTGAAAATTGAATTTTACAAGCTTTAATTTTTTCTGCGTCAATAAATACATAACTGAGTATATTTAAAAACGGAGATCGGACGGGGCTCAGAGGATCTCCTAGTCGGGCACCACCGACTAGAGTTTTCTTACTTGTTTAGTATAGAGTCGTTTTAGCAAATCAAAATTTTATGATCAAGCTGCTGCTGACCTCTTCTCTTAATTTGCCATTTTATTATTCAAATTATATATGCCTCTTCGGCATTTATCTTGCAATTATTTGGAGCTAGGGCTCCAAAATGGGACAGTTATGTAACTGCAGGCTGATATCTGCCTCCTTACAAAAAAAATTCAAATGTTTTTGGACCGTGAATGAGTATTATGCAGTCGGTAGCGCCCGATAGCAACGTTCTCACTTGCTTAAAAATAAATCTGCACTAAATGAGAAATAAGTGAAGCATAGAAAGTTTTGTTTTTGTTTTTATTTGCACCGCAATACAGTAATACGGGTCAATCGGTTAGATTATAGTTTTATAATAACCATAAATCTGAATCAATCAGGAAATATTCGATATTTCCATTCGTTTTCTGCATATAAAAGCAAAGACCTGAACGATTCTTATTCAGTTCGACATTTAAACTTGTGACAAAAGACCATACAATTAATATTTAAAATGATATCGTGGAAGTATTTGCTAGTTAGCTGCCTGCTAGCTCTGGCTCTGGGTATTACGAATGCTATAACAGAACTAGAGGTCGTAGCTGAAGAAAACTCTACTAAAAATAGTATATGTACCCCGAATTGTGGGATAAATGAAAAGTGTGTTAACAGGAAATGCTGGTGTGCCGAGGGCTTTGACAATTTCACTGAAGGTGGTGTTGTTAGCTGTGTCGAGCTAGTTGTGGAACAGAAGGCGGAGTGCCCCGCTTTCTGCGGTTCGAATACCATATGTCCGAATAGAAAATGCAAGTGTAAGCCTGGATTCTTCCAGAAAAACATATTTAAGTGGGACTGTTTTTCGAGTTCATGTCCTAATGGTTGTGGGAAAAATCAGAGATGTTTTAACAGCAGATGTAGTTGCATCGAGGAATATTCTGATTATCCAAACTGTATCAAGCCTGTTATCGATGGCCCCACCACCACCGTGAGCACCACCAGTACCAATGCCACCACTACCACCGAGAGCACCACCAGCACCAATGGCCCCACCACCACCGTGAGCACCACCAGTACCAATGGCACCACCACCACCGTAAGCACCACCAGTACAAATGGCCCCACCACCACCGTGAGCACCACCAGTACCAATGGCACCACCACCACCGTAAGCACCACCAGTACAAATGGCCCCACAACCACCGAGAGCACCACCAGTACCAATGGCACCACCACCACACTCAAACCAACACCTGAGCCACTAATCGCTGGCCTGAGCGTTTGGGCAATCGTGGGAATTATTTTTCTGTTGGGTTGCGTTGTGGGCTTCGTCGGATTCATGCTGTACCGATACAAAAATCAAGGCACCTACAGGGCCACACCCACTGACATAATTTAAAAAAAGAAAATGTTAAATATATATATAAAAATAATTGATTCAGAATAAGATTCGATATGCAGAATAACTTCGTTAGTCTTTTTTGCACTTATTTAAAAAACACAGTATTTAGTTTCACGTAAGATGCATATGTAAAGCTTAAAGAAATCGTTAAGTTTAAATGTTTATTATTTGCATACATATGCCTAAAGTCAAGTATACATTTAAGCGATATTTATACATAATTTGTGTGTGAATAATAATAATAACTGTGAATAATACTCGTTTTAAATCATACACACAGATTAATACAATATAATTCCCGGCAGTATAAAAAAATAAATAAAAATAACTTACTAAAACAGTCACACATTCACTAAACGGAATCACGCATTTTTCCTTCTGTTCCAACCACATCGGAACTTATAAGTCTCGAACTCACAACCCCGAAGTCCACTACAACATCATCTACAGCACCATCCTCTACAACATTTTCAACAACAACTCAATAAAGCCTACAACCAAATCTTCAGCAAGATCTACAACTACATATGCAGCAGCTAAATCTTGAGAAATAGCTACAACCGAAATTTTAGCAACATCTTCGACAACACCCTTAAGAATATTTACAACTACAACGACAACTACAATTTCATCCACAACACCCGAATCTTCATCAACATCTGCTACAGCACCTTTAACAACATTTACAACAAATTAATATTAAGTAACATCTTCAACCAATGAAGTTTCGTATGTTCAACAACATCTTTTACCACATCATCTAGAGCACAATCTCTTACAAGACCTTCTTCAACATCTAGAACAACTGATTTCTCAACTTCACCTAGAAATAAATCTTCAGCAACATCTACAATTACATATACAACAATATCTACAACAACCGAATCGTCTACAACATCTTCAACAAACTTTACAACAATTTAATATTTAATAGCCGAATCATCAACAATAGCTACAATAACAGATCCATAAAACCAATAACCACATTGACCTAATTTATAATCGCACCCAAAATAAACCCATTTTGATAACAACCACCACAACGACTGGCAATAATAGGAAAGTAAACAATAATAGATCCAACAATTATCACTTCGACAATGCCAATATTTTCAACAATTTCACCAATAAGCACAACAATAGAATATGATCAGCTGATGGTATTCCAATAAACTCTATTTTATGTAACAGTTAATGTGCAAAATATTTTGTTTTTATTTATTTATTAAGTTATTCATATATAAGACATACAAATTGTATAGAAATATAATTTTATTTTTATTTTTATTTATTAAATTTTATTCTTATGAAAAATTGAAATTGTGCCTGTCGAAATTTACAAATGGGCAATTTTATGCACTCCAATCTGGTTGGGCACCTGCAGGAAATTGGCGTTTTGTGGCGGAATGATCAAGTGGGAGACATGTGAGCCGCTATTGGCGGTGCTGCTGCTGGATATATGCTGGTGGAGCAACTGTCCATTGCTGTGGCGGAGTGGCGGCTGCGGTGCCAAGAAGGCAGTTGCAGTGGTTGAATGCTGATAACGTGACGGCTGCGAGGCATGTGGTTGGTGTGATTGATGTGAATGTTGTTGTTGCAGCTGATGGTGATGCTGGTGGTGATGGTGCTGCTGCTGTTGATGATATCGTATCTCATCGTACAGATGCGAATCGAGGCTGCCTTTGCGTGACTTTGGCGATATGACCGAATAAAGAGACTCCTTGCGCGCATAGGCATAGGGCTGAGTTGTAATGGAAGAATTATTGCTGGGCGTATCATACAGATCAGGCAAAGATGCTGCAAATAATCATTCGATTAGAGTGTTTTCAATAGCTATACTGAACTCATGAATCAAGCTACTTAACGAACCGCCCTCGTAACAGGCGGGGCGACACTTACATACCCTCGTTCGGTTGGGTTTGATTGGTGGGTAAGATGGCCGGCGGCTTCGGCAGCGGTCCATGAAAGATTTTCCCCGTGTCACTGATCACAACTTCCGGATTGGCATGGTTATGTGGCTGGGCGTTGCCGTTGCTGTTGCTGAACGTGCCATTGGCATTATAGATGACGGCCTCTTTCTGCAAATGCTGACGCCGATAGACATAGATGAAGCCCAGTATGATGACGATCATCAGCATGAGCAGCATAACAATCAGAGTGCTCAATAGGCTGGAGTCGTGATCGTGAGCACTGCGACTCGGATTACTCTCGCCCGCAGCAAAGCCAGCCAAATTCAGTTGAGGAGGGGCACGATCCTGGCTGCCGCCGACGCCGCCTGCACTTGTGATAACATGGATGACCTCAGGCGTGGGTACACCAGCGGCTGCGGCTGTATGCAGATTCTCGAGCAGAGCATTGCTAGACTCGTGCAAGATGATCTTGGGCGTATGCGCTGCCTCCTGCACGGGCTGTTTGATCAATATGACCTCCGGCAGAGCACTGGGTGTCACCTGGACGTGACTGCTCTCAGACATGCTGCCAATGCGCTTGGCAATATTATTTATATTATGTGTTAGATTCGCCATGGTAGAGTTGATTGTCTCCAGCACAGCATGATTGACATTGACAGCTTCTAAGCTCGCAGGGCCCTGACATTCGCCCGTCTGGGGATGACAGCGTTTCTCTGGACATTCGCAGACTCTGCGGCACATGACGCCATGTGTGCCAAGTGGACAGGGTTGCTCGCAGCTGGAATTATGTAAAATGAAATCGGTTCAAAGAAAAATCGGTGTTTTGTTAAAAATTGTAGTTAGGCTTTGTCCTAAAGACAGTTTCATGTGATTCACTTTAATTGCTTCACTTTATATTAACTTACAATTGACCAGCCCAGCCGGCTATGCAATGGCATCCTCCTGTCTTATTATCACATACAGCATCATTTTGGCATTGGCATGAATTCTTGCAGTCGAGACCCCAGCGATCATGGTCACAGCCTGTCAAGATAGATAGATAAATAGATATAGAGCACTTCTTCTTCAGCTCTACTCACGCTGTGTGCAGTGCTTGCCGGTGTAGCCCTCCTCGCAGCTGCATATGTCGGGCATAAGGCAATTGCCACGCCCACAGCCGCCACGGCAAATGGGACGGCAGCTGGCTTGGCTATCCGAAAGATTGCCCTCATAGCCTTGACAGCAAAAGCGAACTGTACGCGTTTTATTGAGTCTCTGAAAGTGGAGAAGAGCAAGTGAGATATAAAGAAGAAAAACAAATAAAGAGCTTTAGCTTATTTTAAGCATTTCATCATTTTTGATAAATAAATCTGAGCTTAAACGTAAATTATTGAATTATATTTTAATCAATGTAATTCATAAACTGTTCTGTTTTTGTTTCAAGAATATAATATAAATAATTATACAAAGTAATTATGTATCTGCATGTATCGCTATATACATAGGAGGGTCGTTTGAAAAACTTGCCACTTGAGATAAATACTTTATTCTTTTTCTAACCTTTGATATAGAGTATGATCCACTTGATATTCCGAAGTATTTTACTACATACATAATACACTAAATGAAGATATAACACATCCGCTAATCAAAGCAGTTAGATATATTTGAGTAGCCCAAAACTGCTTTTAAAAAACAAGAGCTGTGCAGTCGGACTATCTGTGCTGGAGCTCTACAATGATCCACATGCAAAACTTGGTGATCTTGACACCGAAACTGTGGAAGAAATAACTTTTTCCCATTTGCTATACTCCCAAGAGGAGTATATATATAACTAGTAATATATCTATATATCTATATATACTACTTAACCGATTTTAAGAAATAGACTTAAATATATTGTCTATTTATAATACACGAATATAAGTTGTCTAATGTCAATACCGTTTAATACCAAACACTATAAAGTCATTACCAAACTGATGTGAATTTGACAAAGAGAATAAACAGCAAAGTATACATTGTACAAACATAATATACTCATTTTACTCTGCGAAAGGGTATAATAAGAAAGAGTATAATGTTAAAAATAATCAGCCAGTCTTTCATGGTCGGCTACTTTCTGAAAACTCAGCTTCTTGAGATTGCAAGAATATTCGCTACTCTGTCATCAGTATGATTCATGTATTTTGTTTTTAAATATGATAAGCTCAAAAAACGTTACTTTTTCAAGAATACTTTGAAGATATACACAAATATATATATACATATATATATAAATATATATATATAATATTATCAAAAAAGCACTTCCTGTTGAGGTTACAAATTAGTATGGAATAGCTTGGGCAAAGTCGTTGTTCAGTTCGCAAGCCGCTGGCGAAGGCGCAGCACTTCAAAACTAATTAATTTCTTTTGTAAATATTATTTACAAACATCCGAAATCGAAAATGCAACGCTTTAAGTGTTCGCTCTTACTTTGCTGCAGTTGGTTACTGTTGCTATTGCTGCTGAATTTTGCCAATACCCAGGATGTTGAGACATATGACGTTGATTTTGATCTCAGTTCATCGTCATCCGAAGGGTCGGTATCTATTTCAACCTATTCAACCGAGAAAACCGATTATGGAACAGACATAACAGATTCTACAACAGACGCAGATGAAGATTCTTCAACACCAACAACAACAACAACAACAACAACCACCACAACCACCGAACGACCTATGCCACCAAATCCTCCAGAACCAAACATATTATGGGAAATAATTATTGTGCTTATTATCATAATACTTATCTTAAGTTTGGTGTTATTAATTTATAAATTAAGGAATAGAAGATCATACGATATTTAAAAGTCTAAAAAGTCTAAAAAGAAATATCAAATATCATAATATATAATATATATTATTATAAATTATATATAAAAAATGTTATTTGTCATTTAAAATGTAAATTAAAATTAAATATTAAAATAAATTTTTATTGATTTAATATTCGAAATAAAATATATAAAGCCTGCTCACTAAACAACATTATATTTATGTTTAATAAAAAAAAATTTAAAAAAAATAAATAAATATTCATATATCAATAAAATAAATAATAAAAATCAAATATAAAAATAATACATATATATAATAATAATATATATACATTATATATATATATATATATATATATATATATATATATATTTATATTTATTTCCCATATAACATATGGTCGAGTTTTTTATATTTGCTTTTTAAATAACCGGTATAAGTAATCCAGTTTTAATTTTAAAATAATTATTAGAGATTTTGGAAGTGTCCAAAAGTATTCCCTACATATTTCTCATAACATATTCAGCCATATAATATGCAATACTTTTTAACAAATGAAGTTTCACATGATTCAAGAAAATATACTTTTAGAAACCTGAATCAAGTTTTGCTTTAAAGTTACAGTGTAATTTCATGCTTATTGTCTTCGCTATAAATTTTCATAAGCTGTCACAACATATCTGTAGTCTATGTACAATACAATATACTAAATACATGTTATGCTATTCAATGATTTTAATAAATGAAGTTGAAAAATTAGTTTTCTAAGTCGCACGGAACTTGAATCCTTGGCTGGCGTATGAATGGCATAGCTAGGATATATTATTGAGGATAAATAAATAAATTGAGTTGAGGATAATTCTATACAATATATGTTAAACTGATTTTTTATTTTATTTATTTGTTTGTGAAAAAGTCTGACATTATGAACTTATAAACACTGGTGCAACTAAATTTGACGGCGGGTTAAATATTTAACTAAAAAATATATTCAACTTAATTATAATACTCTTTACTGTATTAATTTCTTATTTATAAAAACTTAACAGAATATATGTATATCAGAAAAAAATAAACATGAACTGTGTCCAAGCAAACCTATTGCTTATGGTTGAATTCGTAACTTGCTGATCTCTCTCTCTCTCTGTCTCTTGGAGCACAAATAAAACAGGGCCATTCATCACTGGTTTCAATTATAAAATGTTATTCTATAATTATTACAATATTCTATTTTATTCTATTATTATTCTGGTCATAATGAGAGTCAAATGTATCTTTAATTATAAATCATTGAAATTCGTTAACAAGTACCTTCTGCCTTCTTCAATGAACCTAATTATTTTTATATTATATACAATATTTTATATATATTATATTTCTAATATAATTCAGAATATCTTCTTTTGTAATACTTAACAAATTGTTGACAAATTAATTCTAATTTAATTAAATGTCAAAGGAAATTCCTAGTCCATATAATTCTAAAGCAGTTCCAACTCTCAATCATCACACTTTATTCACTCAACAAATCATCATTTTTGGACTCTGATCTTCAATAAATTGATCGTTAAGAAATGCTAGAGTAAATCTTCTTCCTTCTCACACACACACACACTCAATGTCAACTCGTTGAACTTTGTAATGCTGCGCGTTTCAGAGTAGTTACAAAAGGCGTAAGCGCTGATTATGTTAAATCTGAGAAATGCACACAAGACCACGCCCACACACACACACACACACACACAAACACACGCACACCCCTTGAGTTGTCAATTTAATTGAATAATCCGAAACGCTTCTCACAATCATTTGCTGAGTGTTCTGAAGCATTCGCAGTTCATTCATTCACTCAAAATTCCGGAGCAAACTCCAGCATTGTTCTCTCTCGCCCTCCGTTGATCAAACTGTATCTGCAGCTGTGGATTTGTATCTGTGTGTGCGTTCAGCATAAATTAATAAGGCGGAAATTTTAATATAAATACACACATATTACGAATATTGCGTGTTCTTTCAGTTCCAGTGCCATTGTAGGCATAATTAAGCGCAGCCTTTCCTCGAATTGTTCCCCACTTTGTGCGTACAACTCATGCGTGCAGCACTTGCCTAGGTAATTGAATACATATTGAGCAATAAATTTTTACATATGCGACAGCTCACATTACGGCCACAACTCGTAGAGCTTCCAAGCTCTGGTAAACCCCACACACCATACCCCTCCACCAGTAACTAACTGTCAACTGTCAGATTCGCATCAATCATTGTGGCGCCTACTTTTTATTTAAGTTTATATAATTAACTTGAATTTGTTGTTATTTGTATTTGTGAAAATCTTTCGGCACTTGGCCAAACTGAACTAATCTTTACTTATTTTCCTCTCTCTGAAACTCGTTTCTCATCGTGTCATGTCGCGTAAATGGCTTTTTGGCAATCCACAAGCGATTTTTGTTTCATGTTAATTAATTAAACGCAATTGGCAATTAGCAACTATATATACATAGATATATAGGTATCTTTTTCTAAGTCCATAATCCACGGTTATTTTGGACTGTCTTCAATTGCTGCAAGTCCAAAAAAAAAACCCCAATTGCGTTATAGTTTTCCTTATAAAAACTTATATTTATATAGATCAAACAAGTCTCATCTCAGTTATCTATGTTAACTTAGCTTACATAATAGGTATATAGACTACTGGAATTTGACATGCATGTTCTTTCTTTCTCTCTTACTTAGCTTTGTTTATCTAAAAACGCAAATATTACATTTGTTATTGTAGAAAATTGCATAATACTCTAGCTGAACTTAGCTTCTACAGTAAGTAGCTAAAGTCTTGAAATTTTCTGTGCTGAACTAAAATTCTAAATTCTTTATATAAGCTAATTGAGATCTGTCTAAGAATCCAATTTCTAATAAGAGTACGAGCTCCAAAAAACGGCAGTTCTTTCCTGACTAAATATAACTTACAATAATAGTATTTAAATGAATTTAACTCCTTATAAGCATACAAATAAAAATGAAATCCGTAAATCAGCTCTGGCTGGATAGAATCTGTTTTTGTAAAAAGAAGCTGACATGATTTTAATGAAACTTAAAATAAACACATAAATTAGGCAGCTCACGTATCCTTCAAAGAGTCTACTAATCGAGAGTGTCCGACTGAAAGCATTATAAAAGACAGGAGAAAAGTGTAACAAATTCCATTTGATAGAGATTTTTGAAGATTTTCTAGCGCCTGAAGACTTCTAATAACGCTTAAAACCCATCGTAATTGCAATTCGTTAACATAATTAACATAGTTTGTTATTTTTATTCTAAAAATTTCATCTGAATTGTAGGCGTATGTCATCATCATGGTCTATTTCAATATTATATTACAAATGTATTCTAAATTTCTATGTGATCTAATCATATTCATATTTTTTGTATACAGTTCTTCTAATCTTGTAGGTAAACTCTTGTAGATAAACTCTCAGATATTTGTCTGTTTCAGCCAAATCTTGCTTTTATTATTTTTATCTTCTTTTATCCAAGAAAGTGTAACACTCATCTAATTCAACTAAACTTCCATTAAAGCTAGAATCTATTCTAGCTTTTATTTAATCTATTTCATAACAACTTTATATCTTAACAATAATTCTTAAATCAAGAATAAATATCTTTAATTTATTATATAATATCTACAAATAATTAACATACTTTAAATTTTGCTTAGTTTCTTCAAGTCGCATGTTGAAATCTTAAATAGTTAAATTATGAAATTAATTTGCAACAAGTCGCAGACAGGCACACAAACACACACATACACTCACACGCACACATAATTAGAGTTGAAATTGTAAACTAAACCAAAACTGGCTGCATCTTATGGTCAGTTGGAACGAGCGTTAGCGCTGTGATGCAATTGAAAGTGTGTCAACAGCTTTGGCGTCAACTGCAGCAACAGCAGCAGCAGCGGCAGCAGCAGCAACTGAATCAGTGGAGCATTTAATATCTGTGCAGCCGGGACTCTCTGCGCTGCGTTGCATATTTTGCTTTTCATTTACACTTTCCATCACTGACACCATGACATAATTATTTTGTCTAAAAACTAAGCAAATATAACCAGCCGAGCCTGATTAGGCGAATGCCCCCAGCTTCTGCTCTCCTGCTCCTCACTCTCTAAAGCAGGCAACCGGATTCTGCTCATATTTGGTAGCTACTTGTTTTTCTCGATTTTTCGCGCTTTTTTCTTTATATATATATATATGTATATATAGTTAAGTGTGTGTTAAGCGGAATACTCTTTGTTCGACATGGGCTTGAAGTAAACTAATTGATTTTAATTTGGGTATATTTGTCTTAGTCTTTATTTTAATAGTTTTTAATACAGTTTATGAAATGATATTAGTGGATGGATGGGTGATGATTCATATACTATATGCTCTGTAAGACATCTTTCTATTGTGGCAGATAAAAGCTGCTGTTAGGAATTGTCGTGTGTATATTGGATGTTACGATAGGCGGCTTTGCTTGTGCATATGTGTCTTAAATATTGCTAAGACTTGATATTATGCTATTGAAAATTTAAATCTTTATTGTAAGTTAAGAACATATTAGTAAAAACTATAAAAAATGATTTGTTGAAAATGCATGATAAACCATCAATAGAAAATATTTTTAATAATTGAAGAATATAAAAATTTATTTTTTATTTTTATTTATATTTAAAAATTTAAAAATATATTGTATTTTAATTTTTATTTATATTTTAAAATCTAAATTTTATTTTTAACTTATATTTATATTTTAAAATTTTAATATTCATTTTTATTTTTATTTATATTTTAAAATATTTATTTATATATATATACAATAATTATTATTTATATACATATTTTATATTTTATTTTTTAGAGTATTCACACTTCAATTGCAAATAAATAGCAATTATCACGTATACGACGCACCTGCCCAAAAGTTCATATAGTAACGTTGACAACCAAGGACATTACCTGTGCTTGGCACTTGGGTCAGAACCGGTTCAGGTAAGACAAAGATTTTGCTTGCTGCACAGCTGCGACTTCCGTTCTTCTGTGTGCCGCAAACACTTTTAGTGCTTGCGCAACTCTTGTATTTGCTATAAACATTTTTTGTCTCTCTTTTTTTCTTTTTTTGACAGAACCCATTTAGTGTGGCCAAAGCTAATGGCAATTTATGGAATATGGCTAGTTGCGCGGCTTCCTGGTTAACATTTGTGGCAAATGAAATCAGGTTTATGGGGCATGTGGCCAAAGACAAGATGACGCAATCGGAAAATCGCAAACGCTGCCCGCTAAAGGCAGAGCCGGCAGCCACCACTTGGCCAGTTGGGTAGTTGGCCAGTTGAGATTCGGACATTTGGTAGACACCTGGACTCACCTGCACCTTCATCACCTCGCGCATTTCCGTCTTGTAGGAGGGACAGCGTGGCGGTATCTCCAGGCACCAGGTGGACGTGCGCACCCGCACCGGCTGCACCTCGGGCACCTGCAACAGCTCCTCGTATGGCTCCTCGCGCGTGCAAATGTTGCCCACGCTCTGTATTGAGGGCAACGCCATGGCCGTTGCATTCACATCCTTGAGGTAAGTATTCACACGTAGACTATTGTTTTGGCCGTCGCTGGTGACAATTTGCAGCAGCAGCAGCAGCAGCAATGGCAGCAGTGGCAGCCGCAAGTTGCAACACACTTGCGGCAGCTTCATGTTTCCTAATATTATTTTGGATATTTGTTTTTCTTTTTTTAGTTTACTTAATAATTTTATAAAACTTTTTTTTTTTATTTTTGGTTTTTTCTTTTTTTTTAATATTTCTATATTTTCTTAAATATTTTTTAAAACATTTTTTGTAATATTTAAACTACTTTTTGTTTGTATATTTTCCTTACTGAACTTATTTATTTTTTATTAATTTAATTTATTTTTAATTTGTAAGAGTATTATAAAGAATTTTTATTCTTCATTTATTTTACAAAAGCAATCTTAAGGATTATAATTTATTTATATATTTATTTTTCAATAGTTTTTAAATTTGTATTTATTTCTATTATTTTAATTAAATTTCACTTTTTGTTTATATTTTGTGATTTGTTATTTTTTATTTTTTTTTTTAAATTTATTTTAGGCTTATTTTGATTTTTAATATTTTTGTGTTATTATTCTTAGTTACTGCAAGTAACTTTTTTTTAATTTTTTTAATTATAATTTTATTTGTATATATTTTTTATTGCTGTTAGTTTTGAATTTATTTTTTCTTATAAATTTTTATTACACAATACATGTTTTGTATTATTTATTATTTATATATTATTTATTATTTATATATTATTTATTATTTATATATTATTTATTATTTATATATTATCCTTTATACTAAACTTCTTTAAACAGTTGTTAATATTTTTTCTTACAATTATTTTCACATATATATATATGTATTTTTTTAATGTTTTGTGATTAATTAAGTGAAGACATTCTTTGGTTTATTGTGCTGCTCGAGCTTTCTTTAACTTTCGTTAGATTTTGTATGTTCTTGAATCAGAATCGTTCCGCTCGAATTGCGTTGCGTGTGCGCTTGGAACGCGACTCTCGTAGTGACTGTTGTTTTTCCCGTTGGCTACGATTCAATAGCACGTCTGTGTCTGGTCGCGTGTTCCTTCTCCAAAATCAGTGAAACAGTAAACAAATGGGGAAAACATATATGTATATGTACAGACATCAAATACATATGCGTATGTGCAACTGTGTCTGTGTTTGTATATAAATATTGTTGTCATTGCAAATTGGCGAAGCCGACGACACTTTTTGTCGAGCTAATGAAGGCCGCTGAGCCGGAGCGGGGCGTCGCGGGGGCGTACAGGCGACAGGGCGGAAGTACGCACTGCATACAGTTCGAATTCTACAATGAAAGTGAAATGCGACACACACACACACGCACACACACACACACATACATTGTATATGCTAGTCTACAGTGCAACTCTACACAAGATCAACTCTTGAATGCTCTCTCTGTCTGTGTCACAATCTCGCTCTCTCCCCCTCTTGTTGACGATGATTGCATCTAATTGAAATGTTGATAATGTCCTTAACATGCTGTCGCTTGTTGTTATTGTTGTTGCTGCTGTTGTTGCTGCTGCTGCTGCCGTTTAAGCGAGGTAAACGCGCTTTTTGTTTTTGTTACTTGCGCTTTTCTGTTGACAATCGGCGACAGTTGACGGAACGTGGGAGAATGCATAAATTAACGTAAGACTTAAATTAAAATGAAGAAATCTGATTTGTATCTGAATTGAGAAAAAAACTTGAAATTGTTGATAAAATGTGAAATTTGTGCTTTAATCATTTCTTCATGTTTGCAACATTTTGCGATTTTTATTTTTAAAAAATATTTATTTATTATCTTATCATTTTAGACAGACAATGAATTGAAAGAAATTGGAGTTAAGAATAATAAGAATAATAAATATAGAGCTTCAATTAAATATAAAAGAAATTACTATCAAATAAATTTTCAATTCAATGTTAACTTTTGTTCTTTTAATTAGTCATTTGTCTCTGATGCAAAGTCATACGCTGATGATAGAGATATTACATATACTGATAGTGATAATGTGACGTTTCTCATTCAGCGCTTTATAAGACTTTGACAAAATAAAGTCTGCTGCTGGTTAACTAAATGCTGTTGGCCTGTGCTTTTATCATATTTATTCCAATTCAAATTACGATATTCTGACACCAGAACAGAATGTAAATTATCAATATTTATTTGCCTGCAGAATGCACTTTTTAACTTAGAAAATTGCAACAAAGTTTCATTGGCCCTGTCATCGTCTTCATATAAAATCCTTTGTGGCACTTGCCGCGTCAGCTTCCACACAGACTCTCAGCTTAGCTCATTGATTGTAATGGGTTCTGTAAACAAACTGAAGCACGCCCCCTCGCCCCACCCACTCGAACGCCCCTGCGCTTATAGACAGCGACAAACTCAAGTGTCTGATTTCTTAGACAAACTTTGAGAACAAAGCTGACACTGAGCTGTATGCAGGCCCCTGCTGGCCCCCATTTGTGGTCAGGCCACGCCCCGAAAGCGACCCGGCGTTGATTATCTTGTTTACACTGAAGTTGCAGTTGCAGTTGTTATTATTATTATAGTTGTTGTTGTTGTTGTTATTATTGTTGTCTCTTGTGGCTTGCAATTTATTAAATCCAATTTACAAAAACAAAAAACCAGTTGAGTTCAGAGAGACAGAAAAAAAAATCATTTTTATGTTTATTATTTGATTCAATTATGAAGCAACAACAACAGCTGCAATGTGCGTGCGACGCTGGCGTTCCAATGACCCGCATCGCAGCTGCCACGCCCCTACACCACCCCCTGTAATATATATATTTTTTTTCTGTTTTGCATTCATTAACATTTTATTTTCAAATTGTTTTTGGCTTTGTTTCAAGTTCAACTCGACTTGACTTGACTTAAAGCGGAAACAAACATATATATTATCCAATATATATATTTATAAATATTTATATATTTTACAGGCATGTTCACTTATATTAGAAAATAAGTCAGCCAGCTGCTTAGGCCAAGCAACAGCAGACTGAACAGCGGACTCGCTGCACCATTGTAATAGCCGCCGAAGATCTGGAGTCCGGCTGTCTCGATGCTGCGCTTGCAGTAATCGCCATCGTAGTTCCAGCCCACATACTCATTAGTACGCAACGCCTCCTGGCGAAGCCATTCCTCGAGCGGTGCAAAGTATTCACGTAGAGCACTGCCATCCAGACGACCCTCGCCCAGCGTCTCCTGCAAAACCTCTTGCCAGGGCTGGGAGGCGCCCTTGGCCATCAGTTCTCTAAGTGAGAGAAGGGGAAAAAATGGAAGAGAAAAACAATTTAAACAATATGTTATTTTAAATCAATTTCAATTTTTAAAATATACAAAAAAAGAAATTGATTATAGCTGTAATTTAATATGAAATAAGATTTGAAATTTATATTTTACGTTAAATATCATTTTAAAATTTATATTGTTTTAAGAATAAATATTTACTTTCAATTGCCTTATATAGCACTAAAGATTTTATTTTTAAATTATGTGTAATATTCAATTAAATTCAATTTATTATTTCATTTAAGACTGGAGAGAATATGTCAATTCCTAACATACATAAGCTCAATACTCGTATTATAGCCTACACTGTGCAACAAACGTTTGGTCACTCTTGTAAAAGGAGTTGAAAGTCTGCTCCTTCAATAATGTCATTATTTGAGAATATGTTTAAAATAATAATATCTTAATATAAAATAGTATTTATTTCATAAATTTACGAACTTTGACTTTAGCTCGAAGAAAATGCCGAGCTGATTGAGTAATTCGTAATCTGTTGGGCAAAGTACTATAAAATCAAATACAACTTCTCATATTAATAAATATAGTTTTTATATTTAATTTAAATCTTTATATTCATGTACATATATATTTATAAATCAAAAATAAATTAATACCATTCAAATTGTAGTAAAAATAGTATAATTTAGATAGAACTCTATTAGGCATAAGCATAACGAAATTATTTAAATATTTCATATTTATCTTCATTAATTATAAAACAATTTATTAATTATTTTTCACTTACTTTAATAGATTGCCTGCGGCTGGCTGGCGATAGATGTCGCATTTGTGGAGCGGCTTTCGCGGATCGTTGGGCACATATTGGCCGGCGGCACGGCACATGCTGCGATATAGCTGGAACTGCAGCACCGTGGAGAAAAAGTATCTGCAAGATACAAAACAAGATATGATATATCTGTATACATGTGTATAAGTAGATATGCTTATAGTAACATGACTTTTAGAATGGACAGAGTCACGCTTATTGATCGCATGCAAGTCGAACGTTCAAAAAATTGTCAATTGTTCTGCTTTGGGTGAGAGTTGAGCTGAGTTGAGTACATAAGCAAACAAAGCCAACTTGTTGCGGTGCAGAGAATGTGGCTCAAGGTCGCCCCACAATTGCAACTAAGCCAGAACAAATTGTACAATAAGTTTGGTTTTGCAACTCGAAATCGTATACGTCTCAAGTCTGCTTATTATCCGGTGTACGCCAGCTTATGGCTCTCACCCAATCACCATCTATTGGATGTGCCCTGGCACAGGGTAGAAACCCTATTTCGACAGTAGTGTGTCTAAGCTGCTTGAACAACATATTGTAATACCATATTATATATAAAAATATATGAAATGTTACGAGAATGTTAAGTTGAAATTGTTGAATATTTAAGAAAAATTTAAATTATGCTTGTATATAATTGTCTATAATAATGTTTATGCTTATAATGTAGCTGATCCCAGCTGATCCTTGGGAACCTAATGCAACAAGAGCTTGAAAATTCGTAAAGAATTCGTGAAAGTTGAAACCTATTTCTGTCTTTTTATACAGTCTTTAAAAATTATACTCTGATTTTGTATGTAACCATATTTTAAAATATTTATAATGTTCAACCCCCAACTGTATAATTTTAAAACAAAAATGAATTAAAGATTTTTCTATTAGCTTACAACAAAAACCTGTTTTTTTTCTACTCCCCAAAAAGCTTTTTTCCGCAGGCATTTAATATGCAAATTATCAACGGTCGCTAAATTCAAAATTAACGTCTTCTGCCTGCGTACAGTGTAAATTGAAATTTGTATTAAAATTCAGCCAAAATACCAGGCGAACAGAAATGGGCTGGAAGTAGTTAAAAATCAGCGAAATAAAAAGTTTCATTGCATACGCTCAAGGGGCAGACAGTCAACGGGCACGATTAGGGCTTAATTTTGGCTGAAAATTCGACTGAAGTAACAGGTGAACAGAAATGAGCAGCAGGTATGTGAAGAAATATGTAAACTAACATTGATATGTTAACTAACAGCGTTATCCGCTGTTGGCTTACAGTGTTATCCGCTATTAACTAACATACTGAGAGGCTGTTAAACAACAGCTGCAGCTCATGTTAAGTCAACAGCAGCGGAGAGCAGAGGCGCTGCTGCAGCCGTTAAGCCCTTAAAGCTTAATGTTAGCATAACTCAAGTATTTATTGAGCGATTCAAAAGAGCTCTGACTTCATAGAAACGTTAAAAATTTCTGGAATTTAAAAAACACTCCAAATATTTATTTAAAAATTTATTATATTATATAAATAAAAAAGAAAATAAATAAAGAAAATCTTTATAAATATTTCTTTAACATTTTAATGCAAATTGCAAATTGCAAGGATTGGTTCACTAGGACTATATTCTTAGTGTGATACAGCTGAGAATATATAGGTCAGCTAGATACTAAGCAGACAGCTTGAAAAGGCAACAACTAATATATGTACATATATTTAAATATTTCGGGTATTTTTTTCTTTCTTTGTTTTGGGCTGTGGAGATACCAAATTGTTGTCATCATTTAGACTTTAAGAGGCTTCTGTATTTTATAATATTATATGAAAGCTCAGCTCAGGGTCATCTGTGAAGCTGATGCCATTTTTTTTCGGCTTTGCTTAACAAGCCAACACAATAGCTGCAAAATTGTGCCGAGTCATAACTAAAATGATTTTGTTTTATTTTTTCTATAATTTTGCAATGTTTGAACAGCTCCGAAATCCAGTTGGATTGTTGACTGATCCCAGAACAAGTTCAACTAATAATTTATTCTTTTTTTCCCTCTTTTTTTGGCGAGAATCAGCTGTGAATTTTGATGAGTTCGATAAATTGTTGGACTCTATGCTAATCATGCCAGTTCTAAGCGCAGCAGAAGATTGGTGCGCAGCGTGATTAGCTATATTAGTTTGCGTGGGGGATTCACCGATTTTAACCAGTCGCGCGCTTATGTTGGAAAGAGAAATAACCAAAGCAAGGCTATTATTATTATTTGCAAATCTGTGATTTATATTTCACTAGAAGTCTTCAAGCTTAATTATTAATAGCATGACCTTGGCTAGAGTTCATCTTACCTTGAACTCTGAGCTGTATATTGAGTTTGATAATTGTAAACGACAGCCCTAAGAGTTTTATACTGTGAGAATCGTACTTAACTATGTTGTTAACTGTTATTTTAAAGTTATGCACTCTAACTCTTAAGAGTTAAATAATGTATAGTGACTGGGAGTGAAAATTATATATAATTAAGAGACTAGAAGTCTGCAAAATATTAAGTTTAAAGATAAAATGATTTTTTAGTTCAAAGTGTTTAATATGACAAAATGTTTGAAAAAATTGATATTTCACTTTAAGTGTAGAATAAATCTCAATATTAAAGCTTGTCAGACATTCGACAAAAATAATCTAAGCATTTTTTCGCGGTTTTGAAAGTTAAAAGCCATAATTCGTCTGTTTTGTCCTTAATGTAGAAGTTTTTCTTTTAGGAGCAAATAAATAAATTTTAGAATACGCATTTTAAAAAATATATAAAAAAGAAATTAAATAAACACATTTCTGACATTAATTATTTTTATTATAATATAAAAATTATAAAAAAAAATAAAATAAAAACAAAGTAAATATATAAAATATCAATGTTAATAATAATATAATAATATAAAAAAGAAATTAAATAAAAACATTGTGGACAATAATTAGTCTTAATATAAAAATTATAAAAAATATAAATGAAAACAAAGTAAATATATAAAATATCAATATTTTCAAAAAATTTATATACTACATATATTACACAGTCTACCAAATCTGCTTTCGTACAGCAGAAATATTTATACTTAATTAAATGTGCCTTAGCTGTCGATCAATTAAATTTCATTTTATATATGATAGATTTAAATGCGTCACAAATATTAAATATTTATATATTTGTTTTTAAAAATGGATTAGAATTGTCTAATCCGTTTTAGAAAAGAAATACAGTCGAGTCTCGATAATTTGTACCCCGCTAAATCGATAATCGCGATAAATCGAAACAAATTCTATCCCCTTGAAAAAAATTCGTTACAGTCGAGTCTCGATAATTTGAATTTCTGTGTAAATCGAAAAAAAAACTGATCCCCTTGCCATTTCGAATTATCGGGACTCGACTGTATATAAATATTTAATATTTGTGACGCATTTGAATCTACATTCGTAATTTGATACTTAATTAAATGTGCCTTAGCTGCCGATCCCTTAAATCTTTTTATATGCATTCTATTCCATTTCAAAAAGAAATATATAAATATTTAAAAGGTTATTAACAATACATAAAAACGGATTATTTGTGACGCATTTAAATCTATATTCGAAGAAATTAAACTGCCATAAAATTATCGTAATTAATTTTTAGCTTAGTTTTACGACTTTTCGCACATTCTTAAATCTTTTATTTAACACATGCTAAACTCTTTCAACTGAATTTGCATAAATATGTATGACCCAGAATGAAATTTGATTTTACCTTTGGGCGCAAAAGTTCCACCAGATTTTACATAATTAATAAGCATAATTTGCGCCTGAAGACGATTTAAGCATCACAATCTAATCTAATGCTGTATTCATAGCTTTCTGTTGAATATTCTGGAGATTAGGTAAAGTAAATGATATCAAGATTGAACTGAAAATGCTCAAACAAAATTGTTTTTCCTTAGCTTCAAGGATTTTTGTGGCATTTGTATCTTTGTCGTTTGAGTCTCAATCTAAACAACTTTTCTGTTGAATTTCAGTTGAAAATTATTATTTTTATTCTTTAATTGCAACACTAGCAGATATTTTAAAGTATTGAAATAAGACATTTTTGAAAAGAAAACCAGCGGAAAAAAAATAATAATTGCATATTCGAGCTAAAAAAATAGTCGTTCGCGGCCAAAGTCTTTTGATACGAAATATCAAATTATACAATTGCTGCGTACGTGCAAATTGCAATTGTTTTGCTATTTGGTAGCTCTTTGTAGATCGTAAACAGCGCTGAACTGGCGAATTGAACTGCTGTGGAATGGTTATGGAACCATTCATTAGCGCCAAGCAGTTTAACGACATTGCTCATACGCCCCGCAGCACCAAGCATAAAGATTACAGCTGCTTGGCTGCCTGGCTGTAGCATGATTGAAGCCGTTTTTTGTGAATGGCTTTTGTGGCAGCAACAGCAGCAGCAGCAGCAGCCTGCAGAGAATTACAGATTTTTCAAATATTTTTGCGAGCGGCGAGAAACACATGTTTCATGTGCCAAGCAAAGCAGCTGAAAAGAATTTTCGCAATATTTAATTTTAGCACTAAAAAAACAAAAAAAAAATTGGACTAATTGCCGACCGACTAACTGACTGACTGACTGACTGACTGATTGACTGGACGAGCGTTAACCCCCAGTTGCTGATTGAATGATTGAGTGGCAGTGGCAACAGTCAAGACACAGACATAAAGTCCAACAGCTGCTGCTGCTGCTTCGACTGCTAATCCCTGTTATTGGGTCATGTCTCAGACACCGTCGCAGTCTGCAGTCTTCAGTCTTCTCTGGGAAAATGTGGCCACGATGTGGCAACTGCTGCCAAGTGCCAAAAAAACAAAAACAAAAAAACATAACACAACACACAATGTCGTTGTTGTTGTTGTTGTTGTTGCTGCTGCTGATGCACTTAATGGCACTTTGGCACGTTGTTTCTCTAACTTCTGCAAGTCGAGCCGTGATCGAACATTGTGAAAAGTGTGCATTAAAATGAATTTTTTATTTTGCTCGTTGCTGCTCGCTGTTGGGTTTTTCTCTCTTGCAACATTCTCTTGGGAAATGCTTGGGGAATGTGTGAAAACCTAATGTATGACATTTGATTGAGATAAGAAATTATTAAGTTGTAAGATAATAAATTAAGTGGGTACTGTGATGTCTCATAGCATGCGTATAGGTAGAGCTGCAAGTGAGCTGCTCGCATTTTGCTTGCTCTCTTTCTATATATCTTCTCAATCTCTATCTCTATCTCTATTTGTCTCTATCTCTATCTCTATCTCTATCTCTATCTCTATCTCTATCTCTATCTCTATCTCTATCTCTATCTCTATCTCTATCTCTATCTCTATCTCTATCTCTATCTCTATCTCTATCTCTATCTCTATCTCTATCTCTATCTCTATCTCTATCTCTATCTCTATCTCTATCTCTATCTCTATCTCTATCTCTATCTCTATCTCTATCTCTATCTCTATCTCTATCTCTATCTCTATCTCTATCTCTATCTCTATCTCTATCTCTATCTCTAGCTCTATACATGTTCTTAGCTCTGTTAAAGAACTTCTTAAAGTTATTCTATCACGTTTTCCTTATATCAAATAGAGTTTTCCACTCTAATTTAAATTACAAAAAATTCCATCAGCTGTCACATTGTCTGGCTGACAAGTGACAAATGTCAAGGTCATGTTGTAAAATAATCAAATGACAAAACAAAAATTGTTTTCGCTCTTTCAAGCGCAACAATGCGAAGAAAACCTATGACAATAGAGCCACGGTAAAGCTGAAGCCAAAGATGAAAAACCCACAGACCGCAAGAAAAACATGAAAAAAGTTGTGTCAAACCACAAAATTATATGCCCAAAAGTTATTGGACATGTCAGCATTTTGGCCATTTCATAGCTTTTTTTCTTTTTCGGCTTTTAGAGTCTCGTCAGACGCGTCCAGCGAAACGTTTCGAATGCATTGGCCGCTTGGCTGGTCAGTGGTCAGTGGTTTAGTGGGTTAGTGGTTGCCTGCTCGCTTGCATTGGACATTGAACCACATTTGTTTGCCGTCCCTCTTGCTCTCTGTCTCTTTCTCTCTCACTCTCTTAGTAAATGACCTTAACGTGCTTATATCAACGTGACATTCACAGCACAGACACAAAATAAACATATTTGAATTGCAACTGATCAACGTTTATGCCCAGCATGCCATACTCATAAAAATCTCTCAACTCGAGTAGCTAAAAAACTTGGCTTCAAAATGAATTGAGAGCATTTATGAGACCGCTGGGCATAAACAGCAGTAGCAGCAGCCTTTAAAGCGCTATATAACTTGTAAACGTTTTCAAAAAAGATTTAATGAACTGTAGCTCAGTTTACGTCTCTTAAAATGAGGGGAAAATGATTGCTACTGAAGACTTGGCTAGATTGTAAGCCAAGCAAATTCTTGTTTCTTGCGAATTTGACATGTCATAAAATGTTAGCTACTGTATCTATATATACAAAAATTTAATGCAAGCAAATTCTTAAATGTAGATTAGAATTTAATAATTTAATAACACTTGAGCTTTGATTCAAATCAAGTATAAGATTAAGGAAATTTTACTAAATTTATTAAAATATCTTTAAAAAAAATCAAGAACTACAAAAAATAATAAAATAAATTTTTTCTGAATAGTCTACGTAAGCAGAAATTGAATTTATTAAAAAAAATTTGTATAAAATAAAAAAATAACAAAAACAAAATTAATGAAGAACTTTTGCATATTTTAGAAGAAAAATTATAAATAAAGAATACTTTATTAACTATTTAAGCAAAACTAAATGAGTTCATTGAATATGAATAGCACTTTAAAAAATGTTTAAAAAATAGTATGATAATAGTATGGTAATAGTAATAAAACCAATTGTTAAACTAAGTTTTGTTTTTAAACCAGATAACAAATATTTAGCATACAAAATAAACAATATTTTATCTGTTATATTTAAACAGATTTTATTTGATAGTCAGATTTGTCTTAAAACCGAACTGGTTTTCTTTCAAAAATTATACAAAAATATCTATATCAATTCCTAGAGCTCAGCTTGCTTTATATTCAATTATATTGCGCCATATGCAGCATTAGTCATGAGTGATTAAAAATCGTATGAAATAATTGAGTTAGTTGAGCATTAGCAACTGGTATTGCACTTTAGGAGAGAATTGGATCAAGTTCGAGCGTTGCTTGGTTTTTTTTTTCAATTTTTTATTATTTTTTTGTGTGTATATGTTGACTGCCTTCAGCGCATTGTGGAACATGAATTCAACTTGATTTTAATTCTATTTTATTTTATTTTTGTATTTTTTTGTTGGCGTTTTGTAGAGAATGCAACTGAAATATTATTGATTTATGCGCACGGATCTTGGCACGGATTTGAGAGCAATCAGTTGACGTCTTATGCACTCAAATTAAATGCTAATTAGCTAGCCAAACGGATCTGGCACAACAATAACAATAACAATAGCTATAGCTATAACAATAACTAATGATATAATTAAGTGTAGAATCAAATGTCTGGCAATGATTTTATGTCACAGCTGGGACATCGAATACGAATACGAAACGCGAAACGCGAAACTGAAAGTGCATTCAAGTTGGCTGTGCATTGTGCAACGCACCGCATCGAACAATAACAACAACAACAACGACAACTTTGGCTCTATTTATGGCCAAGACAAAAACCGGCCCCAACTTCTTGTCTGCGACTGCATCCGCAATGTTTCTAAACGGCCAAAACGGCGACCAAATCAAACAAAACAAGTAAGAGTGCTCTAGACGGGTATGCTCGACTACCAAATACCCTGAACTGCTATTTATGCGAAGCAACAGACAACAGATTTTCAGTCATCTTGCTTAACAGTACCCATATTATGTTTAGAGAATCAACTCTTAAGTTATTTAGATATTTATATATTAAGGAAATGCCTGGAGACCTTGATCAAATGAGCTTAACTTGTTTTGCTTATAATATATATGAGAATATGAATTTGCTACTTCAAGTCTTTAGCTCAAGAAGCAAATGGACTTTTCTAGATTGCCTGGTCTGATAATGTTGTTGAATTTTAGGAATATATGCATATGCGCTCTATGCTATTGAAGATACTCTCTCAAACGTCAATATACCCCATCTAATCAATTTTGAATAGGTTGAGAGCGCATAAAAACCAAAATACTATAAAACGTTGTCTAAAGGAAGCTGTGCTCCATTTTTTTTCTGTCCCAATGCAGTTATTGCATTTGTTGTTGTTGCTTTTGCTTTTAGCTGGTTTTTTGTTGTTACTCTTGTTGTTGTTGGGTTTGGTTTGCACGCCTATGGCGCTTAAATGATTTGCGGCTGGCCACGAAATGCGCGCGCAAATGGCCAGCAGGGCGTATGCTTAATGCGTGGTCATATGCATATATATATATATATATATATATATATTTATATAGGCTGGCCCGATCGATCGTGGAACGCTGCAACATTTTGGCATTTTGACATATCAAGTGAAAAACTTAAGCGATTTCCGACAAGCAACCAGTTTTGTTTTTGTTTTTTTCTTTTGCTCGACTTGACTATTGACTGGGCAAAATAAAATGCTATTAAAATTTACGAATGCGCATAGATTTTAAATAATATTAAAATAAATTGAAAACTTGTGTTGCGTATAATTAACACATATGGGAAAGTCGAAATAAAAGGGTTATGTGGCACCATAAGAGCGTAGAATCACACGAAATATATTTCCTGATTCTCGCGCATTTGCGAGTGAAGGGAAAATCGTGCAAAAGTTGACAACGAAGGATTAAATCCGAATGTTTGATCCCCTTTTGACAATAATTACAATTACAGCTCAATGCCTGTGAAGGTGAAGAGGCTAGAAGCATTTTTAAATAGGTTGCTAAAAGGAAAATTATTTAAATTAAATATTTATACCTAAAATTAAATATAAAAATATTACTTAAAAATTGTTTCTTATTTATTTTGTATAATACTAAATGAATAGAAAATAATATCCTTTAACTTATTGTCTTATTTCCTTAATAAAACTCAATATTCATTTTCATTAAACTCTGTTCTACCTACATTCCGTAGCAGCACACCAAACTCAAAGTGTCTTTAGCTTCTCAAACTCTAACTGAAGAACAATTTAATTCCAAAATTTAAACAATTCCATTCTTGATTACTCCATGCATGTGTTATGGCATTTCGTGTCTACTTTTCATTATTTTTGTGGATCTAAATTTATTCATTTGCAATTCTCTTAGCCATAACAATCTATAACAATCTTAAAGTTTTTTGCCACACACACACATAGAGAGAGACGTTTGTCAAATGGTCCCAAGACTATTTGGTAAGCGTGTTGTCTGTTAGCTGCAATCCGCATGGACGATCTGAATATATGCACCATATAAGAGCGACGGTAGCACAATTGTGTGAATTATCGCATGGCAGTTGCAGACAAAAAATAAAAGAAAAACAGAAGAAACAAAACTAAAGACAAAGAGTGGGCCGCTGTATGTATGATCGTGTGGCAGCTGTCCCCACTTGTGGTCTGGCGGTTGTAATAACCCATAATTATATTAGCTAATTTTTGGGAGGCCTTTTCGCATATTGGATTACAAACAAGACCGAACGGCGACTGATCAAGTGGTTGGGCCTTTCAAAGCCAAAGACAAACAAATAAACACAAACACACACACAGAGAGACAATTGGCCATAAATCAGCAGGTAACAAATGCTTTGAAGGAGTTGGTGCAGCAGGGGAGAGGGTGGGGATGGAGGGGGAGGGGGAGATACTATGCTACATTGCATTGCAGTTATTGTTGTCGTTATAATCAATGAATTACGTCGCATCGGCTGCATCGGTTGACCACAATTTATGGCGATGCCAAACATGAGAATCCGAAATGCGAAGCACAAAAACTGCAACTGCAACTGCAACTGCGACTGCGACTGCGACAAGCAGCCACACGAGTGGGGCAAGAGGTGCAGTAAACAGAGCGGGGGGGCTGCCAGCCCGAAGGGGAGTGGCTGTAACGAGCAGTCGCCTGGCTTTTATGTTGCAATATGTAGCGCATGCAACAAAGCGCCCAAGTCGCATGCCAACTAACACAGAGCCAAAAACCACCAAGCAGCACCTCCACCCGCTCGCGCAACTCTCTGCTGCTGCTGCTGCTGCTGGCATCTCTCAATTGTAACTCGCATCTGTTGGCTGCGTTGTCTGACAGAATCGTAACGTTTGTCGTTTGCTGTTGTTGTTGTGGGCAGCTGCACTGGTTGCTGGTTGCTGGTTGCTCGGCTTGAGTTGGTTTTTGGCTTGGTTCCATCTGGTCGAACATAGAAAACGACACATTTTGCAAAAGTAAAAGTTGACCACTACGTTTTAGCTTGAACTGAATGCCAATAGAAGAGTTTAAAACAGGAATAATCATAATCGATTATTCCATATGGCTTTAAGCATCAGAGCTCAGCACTAAATGAACTGGAAATTTATAGAAAAATCAACAAATTTAAAAAACTTCTAGTTCAATAATTGCCCAATAATTAAGCTTACCCATATATGATTTGATTCTAATGAACTACAATTTTATGATACATTTTTAGCTAGTTTTTAATGCAATCAAAATTATTTACTAACTACAAAATACCAATGAACCAGATAAATATGAGCCACAAAGCAACAAGAAACATAGAACTTAATGAATAAGAGCTTGACAAACTAACTCCTCAACAGGAATAGAATCTAGAACTGAATGAGCTTAAAATTTAAAGCTAGTTAAAATAGCAGCAGAAAGAATTGCTGAACGGGGTCATAGATTAAGCCAAGTATTATATATTCAGCAGAATTTGATAAAGTCTAGACATTTAAAAAGAACTACAGCTAAATGAACCAAAAACAGAAAGAAACCTTGAACTATAGTTAAATCAGAAGCTGATGAACTATAACATGGCTAGATATGACAAAACTAAAGTTAGCTGAACAGGAACTAGATAAGGTTCATCAATATAAACAACAAAGAAGAAACTAGTTCTAGTTTCTTCTAACAAGCTAAAGATTTAAGATAAGCTAAAGCCACAAAAGCTGATTGTAAACTTTATTTGTTTCACCTACACAATGCACTTTAAGACCATATTCATATATATGACTCTATGTATAGAATATATACCAGCTTCAGAACTATTTCGAACTGATCTAGTCTGTTAAGTTCAACAATATATTCATACAGTTGCTAGAAAGAAGTAAGTTGAAATGAAGAACATGTCTGAATAGAACTAGATGTTAAAGTATTGAATGAATTAGAGCTACATAGGTAAAGAATTAGAGCTAAATGAACTAGAACTTTATTATGTTAAACCAAGTTTTAAGATTAATAGATTTAGAATAAGAAAGAGCTACAACTAGATAATCAATAACAAGACGAAGTACAATCAAATATAAACAAAATTCAGGTTCCGTTTTTGTTAACTGAACTATTGTAGTTTAAACAACGAACAAAAAGCTTTAGTAATAAAATTATAAAACCTGAAGATATGAAAACTAAAACAATAAAATTGTTAAATATTGTAAAGTTATTTATTTATTTTTGAGCTATGTTTAAAGCTCGTAAGAACAACAAAAATGTTGTAAAGTTGAGTCTAGAATCCGGAAGACTGTGAAGGCTGTGCCCTCTATAAAAAATTGAAAACCACGAACCAAGAACCGCCTTAACTTAGAATATGTTATTTAGAATAGGGTTATCAAAAATTAATTTCCGTAGTTCTCTTCTGATGTAAAACACTATCTTTCATTTGAGCAGAGCACGCATATTACACAATAGCCATTAGGAATATTTATATATGTGAGTTCTATAATTGATTTCGATAAGCAAATAAAATTTTTGTTATTTAGGCAAACCTTTTCGGCTAACTTGTTTTAAACTTGTAGCGATTAATTACAAATCAGTTCAGATACAACTTGATTTCATTCATTTCATATTCAAAACGTAAATATTATCGCATCTTCCACTTCAAATTATAGCATGAAGTTTTTTTTTGGAAAGTTGTTTAATATACGCCCAACAAGGTCAATGAGAAAAATAGAAATAAAAATCAAAATCAGAATCAGAATCAGAATCATAAATAGATTCTAATTGTTTTTCCAGTTCTAGAATTGTATTTTTTTTTATTATAATATAAATCAGTTAGACAAAAGAAAATGCAAATCTATGTTTATATGCGCACTAGATATAGTATAATGAGATACTATAACAGGTTTTCTTCTCTGCTGGGGAAATAATTATGGCAGCAATTGCCAAATCGCAGCTATGCATCTCTGATATATAATCTCCTTTTGTGCGACCCATAAAGGCCTTTCACTTTTTGCGGCACGCATTGCCGCACCATCACCTCCTACTGCGCCGCCCACCCAACCAATCCTCGCCTCTACCCTCCCCACCCCGCTGTGCGAATTCAACTGCCAATCAACTTTAGCAGCTACTTAGAGCTATGTTTCTTTGGCCCGGCATCCAGCTTTGCCTGTCAGCCCAGCCGCATTGCAACATAATAATTCAAATTAGAAACACGATCTCTCCCTCTATCTTAGCTGCCACAATGATTATGTGTTGCTATTGCAGTTGCAGTTGCAGTGGCAACTGCCGCAATTGCCACATACCATAACAACAGCCCAAGACTTCCCCAGAAGTGCGTATGCCCTAGCAAACATCATAGCTGAAAGGCCGCTTGCTCTGCCTTATCACATATCCGACAAACATGTCAATCTGCAGCTTCCGCTTCCAATTTGATTGTGTGAGTAAAAGCCTTAAGCGAATTGAGATATACTGGGAGAAATTAATTAAGAGAAATAAAAGGTCTAAAATTTAAAATATTAAATATAAAATATAAAATCTCAAACATAAAATATAAATAAACAAGTAAGAGTGCTCTAGTCGAGACTGCTCGACTAAGAGATACCCTGAACCCTGCGAAGATGCGATATTCAAATCATTTTACGCTTCTTTTATATATACATATACACAAACAACACATACACACACACACACACACACATGCACACGCACGCACAAGCACTTTCTCTGCTACTGCGCAGTTTACGCAGCGACTGCGCGCTGATAGCGCTTGGGCTGCAATATGGGCTATATTTTGGAAACTTATTTGTTGAATAGGTTTGCTTCTAGATGGACTTTCGTAATCAAACTTTTACAGCGTCATAATGACATCCATATGTATGTATTTGCCAAAGCACAAGTCTCTAGTATTTGAAATAGTATTTGAAATTTGAAATTTGGGGGAAGGGGGCGTGGTATCCAAAATCCAAAAATTGAAAAATGTTTGTATTCATTACACGGATACACACAGTAAATCTGAAATCTATAGCTATAACGGTATTCAAAAACGAAGAAAAGTTATCGATTTTTATCGATAATAAGGAAATGGGATGAGTTATCGAAAAAAAATGATAAACTCGTACTGCGTAGGATATACACGAGTATACATTTCAAATTTCAGATCTCTAGCTTTTGTGGTTTGCGAGATCACTGCGTTCACACGGACGGACGGACGGACGGACGGACGGACGGACGGACGGACGGACGGACGGACAGACGGACATGGCTATATCGACTCAGTTTGTCGAGCTGATCAAGAATATATATACTTTATGGGGTCTGCCAAGTCTCCTTCTGCCTGTTACATACATTTTCACAAAAACATTATACCCTGATTTCCCATTTTCAATGGGTTCAGGGTATAAAAATATAAAATAAAAGGCCTAACACGTGACGAATATTTAAATTAATGATTTGAAATTTCCAATTTGGGTTTTTATTACCTAAGCTACTATTTTTTGTTTATTACCTTATTTTTGTTAAATAAATGATTTATATAGAAAAAAAATCGTTTTGTTTCATGTGTTTTACTTAAGATCAATGGATGTTTCTTCAATCGAAGGCCGGGTTATAATTTTGCAACAAAGATTTCTAAAGATATTTAGAGCTTACCTTGAAGCTTTATTATCAAATATTAAAAAAAAAGTGTTTGTTAGGGATGGTAATAAAAAAAAAATACATACATATATAACCAATAAACTATTATATCTACATATTCAGATTTCACTTGAAAACTTGATTATTAAATATAAAAATAAATATTTAAATAATTTACATTTGACAGTCAAGTTTCACTGAAGGCTTTTAAGTATTTTTACATTTTTATTTGTTATTTTTAAATAATTTAAAATATTATTGCTATATATCTTTTACTTTTATATATATTATTTTAGCATTTAATAAAAATTAATATACGACAACAAAAATATTAATTCCAAATATTTAAATTTTCTGATATATACTCGTATATTTTATTTTGTTATTTATGTATTGACTTTCCAAATAATAAGAAAATTTTGTTTATTATTGAACAGGAATTTTTTCAGTGCATTTAAAAAGTGCTGATTGAGCTATAATAAAGTGAAAATGAAGATAGTGAAAGACCTTGCCACCGCTGTCTATGTCAACGCTTATGCAACTCACAGTTTCACGTATCCAAATAAGATGAGATATGTGGGAAATTGTTGTAAATTAATAAAATGAAATAATTACGCTGTAGTTATTAGAACATTAATATGATACTCTGTGAAATTCAAATTATTTATAATATTATGAATAAATATAATAAGCTATAAATCGACTGAGTGCAGACAATATGATTTTGTATGACAATTATGTTGTTTCTTCTATTTTTTGTTTGGGTTTTTACCAGCTGGCTGCAGTGGTAAAGCAGGTTTTGCACTCACGGAATAAATACGAAAAAAAATCGTAAGATTATTTTTAAGCAAATTTGTTTAGAACAAACTATTGACATTTCTTACTTAGTGCTTTTTTGCATATATTTAAAAAAGAAATAAACTAATAAATAAGGAATTTCTTTGAAATTCCCCAGAATAAATTTAAAGAAAAAAAACACGCTCTACGCGGAGTAATTAATGCTTGACGCAGACGTTCTTTTTTTTCTTATTTTTTTAATGACTCCCCTAAAAAGTTAATCAGTTTTGAAAAGTCTCGAAATTTGAAACCAATACCAAAGCAGCAGCCGCTTTGTGGTATTAGTGAGGCGCTTTGATAGTAGTGGGCGCTTCCGCTGCAAAACTTTCCGAGCCACAACGCAGACAAGCGCAAAAACCTAACCAATACCAATGCAAAACAGCTGAAGCGAGCTTTTTGAGTAGTTGGCAAAGAGAGAGGCGCGCACGCTCTCTCGCTTACAAAAAAGCTTTTTCGCTTTTGACGGACTTGGCGCTGGGAGCTTGGCGCGTTTTCAGTTTCGTTTTGACACAAAAACTCTTTGGGGGTATAAAAGTGCGCCACTGACCACAGACAGCATCCAGTCAAAGGTTTGGAATCGTGTGTGATTCTACAAATCCTTACAACACTGTTTTTCAAACGTTGCTCGTAAGTGTTGACAAACGCACACAGTTATTTTTGCCGCCAGTTATTTGTGCTAAATATATTTTTCCAAAATATACAAACAAAATTTTAAGTTTTTTTTTTTTTAAAGTGTGCTAAAGTAAAATATATATTTCTAAAATATAAAAACAGAAAATTTAAAAATATTTGCAAAGTGTCTAAAGTTTATTTAACTTTAAAGATTTATTAATTAATATACATTTTTTCTATTATTTATTTACAGCCTTGGCGAGTCCCAACACACTTCACAATGAAAGTATTCGTAAGTAGACAATAAAATATTGTATTCTAACAATTATGTGCAAATAATGTGGCTCAGAATTATAGAAAGAAAAAAATTGTTTCAATTCCAAGTAATTCATTTAAATGTGAGAATTGTGGCATTGTTTATTTAACCCTTGACGTCAACTCACACATAGATTAGAGCGCAAACATTTCTAAAGACGATCATATTTATGAGCTGTGTGTCTCTGGCTTTGGGTGCTTGACCGCAGCCCGTTTCCATTGACTTCCTGTTTACAAATTGCATAATCTCTCATATGTTGGCCAAAATAACCAACGCTAAACGACAAACTTCAACTTGAATCAAATGCAATTAATCAGACAAATGATAAATGTTCATAATTCGAAATTGTTTTCCATTTTGCCATTGCCCACTGCAATCAAATTGAGCTAACAAATAATCAATTATGGCCACACAGACACAAGTTAGCGGTAAATGCACTGCTCGACATAGTTTGCGACGCCGCGCATGCGTGACGTACTCTATGCATATTTTCTTGCCCCGCTCATTTTGTCATGCTCGCATTACGCATGCAACGCACATACGCGTTTCACTTGACCATTTGAAAGCGAAGTGCTGTCGCCTCACAAACTGTGGCCAAATTGTGGGCGTCATATATATCGCATAACTTTCTAATCTGATTACCTAACACAATTTGCCCGATCATTGCATAAGTTTGTTGACAACAGCTAGAACAAGTTGCGAATTACAAATTAATGTTATTTCCACTTTACTTTGACAATGTGCCGCAGTTTGTGTTCATATTTGTTAACTACCAAAACAAGTTGCGAATTACAAGTGATTTTTAATTTCACTTTGCCAGCATTACCTGAATTTTGTTATTGTACTCTACATATGCATTTTAGTAATCATTCTCCTTTCTTTACACTCTATTCTAGTTCTGCCTAGCCGCTCTTCTGGTGGCTTCCGCCTGTGCCACCTCTGAGGTGCCATTGGAGAAGAAGCTGGACAAACGTGGCCTGCTCGATCTGGGCTATGGCTATGGTCATGCTGGTCTGGACGTTGGCCACATCGGTCAAGGTTCCCTTGTCGGTCATGGTGGCAGCTATGGCGGTCATGGCATCAGCTATGGTGTCAGCTCCATTGGACACTCTGCTCCAGCTGCCATTGCTGTGGGACACAGCGGTGGTGGTATCTCTTATGGCCATAGCGGACCCGCTGTTGCCGTTCAATCTCATGCCGTGCACGCTCCCTATGTGATCAGCAAGCAGGCTGAGGTTCAGAAGACCATCATTGTGACCAAGGGTGTGCCCGTGCCCGTCCATGTTGATCGTCCCTACCCCGTTGTGCATGAGAGACGTGTGCCCGTTGAGGTTAAGGTGCCCGTGCCACAGCCCTATGAAGTGATCCGTAAGGTTGCCGTCCCAGTCAAGGAGTACGTGAAGGTGCCCGTCCCAGTGCCACAGCCCTACGAAGTTATCCGTCACGAGAAGGTGCCCATCCATGTGCCCGTCGATCGTCCAGTGCCCGTTGAGGTGCCAAAGCCCTACCCCGTGCCCGTCGAGAAGCCATATCCCGTCTACGTCGAGAAGGTCCAGAGGGTGCCCGTCCATGTGCCCGTCGATCGTCCCTACCCCGTCTACGTGAAGGTGCCCCATGTTTCGCACTCCGTGGTGAAGCACGCACCCACCTATGCCATCAGCAAATACCCCATCACCGGCTATGGCCCAGGCAGCGGTATCGGCCATGATGCCAGCGTCTATGCCGATCATTCCGGCTACCACAAGTAGAGCGGTTGCGGATTCTATTCGGGGCTAGGCCAAGGACTTACCACAAAAATATGAACCGAATTAAATTTAGCAACATTTTTTTTAATTCTGTCCAACAAAAATGAAGAGAAAAGAAAATACGATAAACAAAATAACACTCACACACGGTCTCTGCGCTCCCCTAAATAATTTCCAAGAGGTTCTAGTAGAACTTCCACCCTGCCACTCTATTAGACCTTAAGTAAAACAAAAACAAACACACACACACCACGCCCCCAAGGAAGAACAACAAAAGCCTTTTGTAAATTATTTCCAAAAAAAAAACCATCAAATGGAGCATTGTTATGTTTGAACTAACAGCTTAAGATAGTTTCCAGCTAATTGTTTATAAAAGAATTTATAAACATTTTAGCTGTTGTTGTTTATCTGTAAAAGGTTTCGACGTACAATGAAATGAAATATATATGTAAAAAAAAATGATGTAAAAATGTCTTAAGAAATAAAATTGTATAAAATAATTTAAATTGTTCTTATCTAATTCAAAAGCTGTTATGTCAAGAAATTGTTCACTTAAGATATAAAAAATTAAGTGAACTTCATTCTTGTTTAAGACAACGATGGGCTCAAGACTGTGTTAAATCTGAGTCGATTATTGTTGTTTTCTACCTGGTTTATTCTCTAGATTCATGCTGATTCCACATATTATTTAGATATTAAAGAAAAACATATTTTTTTGAATTAATTTGTGAAAATATCAAATAGTTTCCTGACCTTCATTTTATAGAAGTTTGATATTTTTAAATGATTCTAGAAGTCAATTTTACAATAAAAACTATTAAAAAGGGGCGTGTTCTAAAATTTCCAAATTTCAAGTTTAAATAACTTTATCAAAGCTAAACTGAATTTAATGTCCGTTGGAATTTTTAGTTTATGATTTGATGATTTGCTCTTCTGCTTGATTTGCCTTTTAAAAAATACAAAAAAATTATTTTTCCTTTATGTGAATAATATTTGCAATAAAATGTTTCCCTTTTAAATAGTTTTTTTTAAAATTTCGATACATATCATACAAATTAATGAATCTAAAATTGTAAAAATATTAAAACACACAAAAATGTAGAATCTATATATTATATAATTTATAATTATATAATTTACTGTGATTAAAATTATTTAAAAAAAAAACAATGTCGGATTAATGAATATTATATATAAATAAAAAAAACCAGACCTTTTCAAATTTATAATTTTATATATATGTATTGATATTAAGTAATTGTAATTAAAATAAAACAGAGTATTGAGCCTTCATGTAACACTTGTTGAGTCCAACTTAAACAAATTTAGCCAACTTTTTGTCACTGTGATTACTTAAGCCAATTTTAATCGCCAGCGTGTACGTCTTGCTTCATTTAATTCTTTTTCTCTTATTGTATTAGTGTTGCCACATTGTTAAGCTTGTGTATACAGGATGCCATCTCGCTCGACAAAGATGTTCATGCTACTTTACATATATATTTTTTTTTATCAATTTATCCATTTGTAAAGAAAATTTCTTTTAAATATTTCTGGACAAGCCAACATTTTATTCCCTTTTTATGCTATAATCACAAAGATTTTATACATGAAAAACTTTCCATATTAATTATTTATTTATTTATTTATTTTTATACCCTGAACCCATTGAAAATGGGAAATCAGGGTATAATGTTTTTGTGAAAATGTATGTAACAGGCAGAAGGAGACATGGCAGACCCCATAAAGTATATATATTCTTGATCAGCTCGACAAACTGAGTCGATATAGCCATGTCCGTCTGTCCGTCCGTCCGTCCGTCCGTCCGTCCGTCCGTCCGTCCGTGTGAACGCAGTGATCTCGCAAACCACAAAAGCTAGAGATCTGAAATTTGAAATGTATACTCGTGTATATCCTACGCAGTACGAGTTTATCTTTTTTTTTCGATAACTCATCCTATTTCCTTATTATCGATAAAAATCGATAACTTTTCTTCGTTTTTGAATACCGTTATAGCTATAGATTTCAGATTTACTGTGTGTATCCGTGTAATGGGTACAAACATTTTGCAATTTTTGGATTTTGGATACCACGCCCCCTTCCCCCCAAATTTGAAAAAAACGTATTTCAAATACTAGAGACTTGTGCTTTGGCAAATACATACATATGAATGTCATTATTAAGCTGTAAAAGTTTGATTACGAAAGTCCATCTAGAAGCAAACCTATTCAACAGAAAAGTTTCCAAAATATAGCCCATACTGCAGCCCAAGCGCTGCCCGCGCGCAGTCGCTGCGTAAACTGCGCAGTAGCAGAGAAAGTGCTTGTGCGTGCGTGTGCATGTGTGTGTGTGTATGTGTTGTTTCTGTATATGTATATATAAAAGAAGCGTAAAATGATTTCAATATCGCATCTTCGCAGGGTTCAGGGTATCTCTTAGTCGAGCAGTCTCGACTAGAGCACTCTTACTTGTTTAAATTAAAAATCAAACTGTAAAGTTTGCAAAAATGTTTGTCTTTCACATCAATTCTCTGTTGATTTGAGCAAAATTCCTTAGCTATATTGTTTAGAGCTTTATTCGTCAAATATAACGAAGGCCTCACTTATTTTTAAATTATACATTTTCTTAAGCCTATTAGCTTTAAATTTTTGTTTATAAGTATCTGTCAAATTAACGTGGCTAATAAATTTTTGTTAATGATTTAGCTGACATTTAAAATATTCGAAAAATAAATGTTAATGGCCATTGATTAAGAAATCATATAAATAGTATTTTAAGGCAATGTCAAACATCCTCGCTGAAATTAAAACAGACTTTATTGCGCTGACCTAGTTTTTGGTGGACAAGATTTTGCATGTCATTGGCATTGGATGGATTGTACTGCGAGACGATCCATCATAAGTGATATGTCCAACGCATGTCAAATCACATATTTAGATAGTAAGAGCGTAATGCGCGATTCAACTGACAAGAGACAAGGCCAAAATAACCAGCTGCCCCCACTGCGTCCAGTTCAATTAAAGGTCAGAAGGCAAAAGCAGAAGTGACGTCTCTAAACGCTCATAAATTTAAATATAAATACGAAACCAGAGCAGACGCTTGATGTGCCATTTATGGCCGGGTTTTTCCTCGCAAAATACCAAAAATTCAACTTTCAAAAGCAACTGCAGCCAAGTTCTAAACCAGCGAAAGGTAAATCAAACAAACAGGCAACAACTTTTAATTGACCATTAAAAAAAACATAACAAAAGATGATATAAAATATATATATAAAAAAAAACAACTTTGTTTATTGCAATTTGATGAATTGAATCGCTTTATCAAATTTGGAGCTTTTTCTTTTTTTATATATTTTTTTTGCATTTTTCCCACTTGGGTTTTTCAAGAAACACACCCAATTAGATAAGAAGCTGGAATAAGTTGGGGAGTGGGAGCCGTAAGATGCTCAACAAATTTGGAAACCAGTTCGAATTTTTAATGGGCGGTATAAAAAAAGAAATACATGTTTGCTTAGAAATATATATAGCAAACGTTAAATAAAAACATATATCAAACCATCTATGCGTTGAATTGGTTTTAGCGCTCATCTAACGTGCCGGGTCAAAGCCCCCGCGGCCGCCTCTTTGCATATGCTCAAGGACTTTGCTTACGGAACTAAAGCAAAACAACTTTCTAATAAAAAAGTCGAACGCGCCTCGATTAAATTTCTGATTTAATTTTCTTTCGCGTTTCAAGACAAAAACCAAACAAAAGCTCAAAGACAGATCGATCAACGAGCGAGTTACAAGAACCAGTTAGCAGGCGCCTAAGAATTCATATCAGCTGAAGGTCATCGACTCAACAACTCTTATATAGGAGGGGGCGTGGCATTTAACTTTGACTTCAGCTTGCTAAGCTATTGCACTTCGAAGCACCTACACGTTTCATTATTTCAACCATCATTTGTTACAAAAGCTCTTAAGCTGCGCCTGCCTCTCGTAGGTGTCTTTTTTACAGAGACCGACTTGCATTTGGAATTCTGTTTCAGTTTAGCTTTTGGGTTGCGCAATTGCCATGCAATTACCAAGCGGATCTTTTAATGCAACTTAATTGCCGTAAAATTATTTTTTTTTTTTTTTGTAGGGTTTAATTATAACAAATTAAATAGCACAAGAATGCAGCAGACTGTCATTAAATATTATTAACAACTGCACATAAACTACTTTACCACAGACAGAAAGAGAATTATCAGAGAGATCTGGCTCAGGCATTAGAGCGGAGGAATAGTAATTTTTAAGAGCAATTGGTCAAACTTTGATAGTCGTAAAGTTCACCAATTAACAATATATAGATATATTATGAATGAAGTTTGGGTGTTTAAAGACAGCTAGGCCAAAAGTGGACAGAGTTGAGGGTTGTGCCTTGAAAATGTAAATAAGCTCTTAGCTAATAAACATATGTTACTGAAAAAACTAGAATTAATTGTGTGGCCTTTGCGCCTTAGTTGACTTAAAGAGTAGTTTCAAATATTCTCTTATTTATATTATTATTATTAATCTTCTATAATAGCATTTCATTATCTGAAAATACTTATCTTCGCCTAGAGAACTTTTTGATCGTTATTTATTATTCAAATATCTCCGATATCTAGTGAACTTTCTGACCAACTGCCCCAAATCACCTAAATTTTAGCTATCTTTCGGCAAGCCAATTTCAACTGTCGAAAGCTCAAAGAGAAGATTTTTCATATACATATATACTTTTGAATACTTTTAATATTATAATATCTTCACAAGCAATAAATAAAAAGCCTAAAGGGTTTCATCATATTATGTAAATATGCACTATAAGCTGACCCATTTTGTCCTCTTTATAAAGTGCATTAATATAAAAGACTTTCGAGTACCGCTCAATTAATCAGCTAAATATCATTAAACTCCATAAATTGCTTGTAAATTCAAAATAAATCAATAATTCAAGTAGACCACAGACAGAAGGACTGACAACAACATAGGAACTGTGCCTGATTTCTCTCCCTCTTTCGCATGGATGGCTGGTGGCATTTACGCAATAATTTTTAGTGTCCGCAGAGGCCACCCAAAAAAAAAAAAAAATGCGATACGAAAGACAACGGAGACCAACGCAGACCAACAACAATTTTGCGGCAATCAGTGGCCACGAAAAACTTTTGTTCGTGGCAATTAAAATCATATTTTTTTCAGTTTTAGCCTTAAGTATGAAGGGGGCGTGGGAGTAGGACGTACGCATATTTGTTGCAAACTAATTAATTGCCACAAAATGACGACGACAAGGCGAATGAAAAACTCCAAATGTAATTTTTCGCAATATCAGTTGTGTTTTGTTGCTTTTGTTTTTATTTTTTTGGTCTCTTGGTTTCAATTTTGTAGTTTTTTTGTTGTTGTTTGTTTGTTGTCTGAGAAAAAGCTCGGAAAGACGTTGCACATTTTGCAAGCGCGCCTTTTGCTCTAATGAGCGCTGATCTACACAGCGACTTTTGGAGGTCATCGACGTCGACGTCGACGTCGCCAAGTTGTCCATCCAATTGTAGCAAAATGTGTTGTTGCTTTTGATTTGATTTGATTTCGTTTTTTTTTTTCTTTTTTCAAATTGCGAAATGAGTTTTGGCTACGTTTTTGGCCAAAAAATGCAACGACAAATGCAGCGTCAGTTGGCAGCCAAATAGATTCAAGCTACGAGTTGCACCAGTTTCGACCAAACAGAAATAAAAGCGAAAAAAAGAGGCAAAATCAAAAACTCGTAATCGAAATCAGCCTCCGCAAAAGCGTTTTGCTGCAATTCCAAGTCAAGTGAAGCAGCAAGTCAGCCGCTTGCTGAGGCAATCTGGAAATCCCTGCTTAGCGCCCCTTTGCCCCATTGCCCCCCTTACTATTTAGACATGTGTGTTGTCTCGTCTTTGGTTGGGATTCTTTGGTTGCCCTGCATTTGGCTTTATGCTTCGCTTGGCCAGCCACCAGCTAGCGCTCTTAACTACCTTTTTTATGTGGATTTTATACACACATATTTACATATATATATTTTTATGGAGCAATTGAAGTCGTTGACATGACAAAATGCCACAAGAGTTGAACTTTGTGTAGCTCAAAGAATTAATATTATTATTATTATTATGCTTTGTACTAATTGAAATTGGCTAATGGTGCGGCATATTGCAGTTGTGAAAGGATTTGTAACAGGCAAATGGATGCATGAGATTTAGTTTGCTAGATAGCTACATAAAGTTAGCTTCCATGGGAATTAGATGAACTAAACTTCATTTGATGGACGGTCATTATTGATAAGATAGCTAGGTTACGTTGAGTTTAATATAGATAATACAAGATATAAGATTTATTTCTTTTGTAGTATTATCAATGAAGTATGTATAGAGATAACAGCGTAAATCTTTTAAGCAGAAATCTGTCGATTTTTCAGAACAGCGGCTTAAGCATCCGCTTGCTATGAAATCTTTAATTATTACAGTTATTATTAATTCGGCATAAACTAAGATGTGCCTTTTCAAAATTGTCAGTAATATTTGAATATAAATCGAAGCTTATACAATACCAATTGTCTACAAAGAAAAGAAACTAACTATTCGTTTAAATTGTTGTGGCATATTTATGCAAAACTCAAAAGGGGAGATTCAGCTATAAGGCGTAAATAATTAGGACTAGTAATGTAAGTCTTGTTGATTTGCTGACTATACAACATTTGAATTTAAAAAAAAAACATACTACAAATCTAAAAAAAACTGTTCTTCACTCTTTAATATTTTTAAAATAATATCTTCATTTATAAAAACATATTAATGCATTTCATCAGTATCGTTCCTTTATTAACGAAGTACATATGCATGTATGTAATTATATCTTGGCCCATTTTTCATTATCTAGCAATTTGATGTATAATTTTGTATTTTTTATTTCGTCTGCGACCTCTCAGCGGCCATCATCAGAAATTACGCACGTCTGCGGCTACCGGAATAATGCGCAACGATCGGCTATCGAGCGTGGCAGATCAAAGCCTTCATTTCTCATCGCATGCATTTAAATTGCAACAATTAAATTAGCCATAAAAGCTACCGCATCGCTTTGCAGCTAAGCTATTATGCAATTGTATTGCCCACTTTTGGCCACTTTTGCAGCCAGGTGATCCCGCTGCGCGCGCGAAAAAAAAAACTGAACTTTTCCTTGGCATACAGCATTATCCCCGCCATGGAATATGAATTATGGCGCTAAATTGCAAGCGAAACGCCACAGTTTGGTTTTTTTTCCTCCAATTGGGGTGTGCCTGCCCGACATATGTGTGTGTGTTAGTAAGCCACACACACACAGTTGCATTTGCTGGCTGTGATCCTTTCACCTGCTGTGCTAAACAAAAGACTTAGGCAACGAAGTCGATTTGGCATTTGGCTTGATTTCCGTATTGAAAGTGTTTTTTTTAAACGGTTTTTGTTTTCGTTTTAGTTTATTTCACTCCATTTTCTTTTTCTTATTTTTATTTTTTATTTTTTTTTTTTTGGACACACCTTCAAGTTCTTTATCTGTGCGCCTAAATAATTGTCAATTACGCCCATTTAGGGCAGCAGCAAGCACTTGTAGAGTAATTGAATGCGACATATCTCAAAGGCAAAACCACAAACATCTCTGGCGAATGGTGGCAGCTTCCCAAATGTGGCGACCATTTGACTGTTGTCTAGCAAACTGGCCTGCTAGCCTAAAAGCTGATGCTGCCTCTGCTGCAGGCGATGCGGCTAAAGTCGCTGGTGCTGCCGCTGCTGCTGCTGCTGCTGCTGCTGCTGCTGCTGCTTTGACTGCTACTTTGCCACTGCCAGCAGCTGTCCGCAGCGCAAATGTTGCATAACTTGAGTTTTCTTCGACTCGATGGCATAGCTGTATGTGTTGTTGTCGTTGTTGTTGTTGTTGGCAGTCACCCAGTTAGTGTGTCACTGTGGCATTTCAGCTGGCCAGTTGCTGCTGCTGTTGTTATTGTTATTGTTATTGCTGTTTGTGTTTTTTGGGCCTCTTCGAAAAATAATTTGGATATAAGTAATTTAATATTTTACATTGTCATTCATGCATGTTGTTGTTGTTGTTGTTGTTGCTGTTTTTTGTTTTATTGCAGTTGAGCAAATCAAAGCAAATGGCACGTTAAATAAACATTGATTTGTTTAATAGGGCGTGTTGCCTGCCTACCACATTTGTCAGAGAATTGATTAAGAAATGTCAAAAACAAAAAAATATATTAAAGGCAAGAGCCTTTCAAAGTCGAAATCAATATATACAGTTATATAAATACGAAACTTACACAATAAACAAAATAACAGATAAAGACATATATCTTCACGGTAACAAAAACACAAAGAAGAAAAAGAAAGCAATATGTAAAAAACAAAATATTTAAATATAAAAAGAATTATATAAAAAATCGATTGAAATACTTTGAAAAATAAATAATTAAAAAATCACAGACATATGCTCAACAAAAATATAAATAAAGTAATCACAAAAATCTTTAAGGAAGAAAACAAAAATATTAAAAGTCAGAAACTACAAAAATTAAAACAAAAAAAAAAGAACAGTTTATATTAAAATTAAAAAAAAAGTATGACACGTGCTGAAGATATTATCAAAACAAATTAAAATTAAAAATAAAATGAAATAAAATGAAGTGCTTAAACAAATATATATAAATAAATAATGTTTTTAATTGATAAATATCAAAAGCTAAAGATTTTTTCATAGAAACTGATAGAAAACAAAATCTCAGATAGCTGCAATTCGTAATAAGATAAAAACTTGAAAATGGTATTTCCAAGATCTAAATTGAATTAAAAGTTAATGTAAAGTGAATACGCCTCTTTGGCATTCATGCAGTAGTCGGCTATATTAATTAAGATTGGCGAATGGATAAGAGACGTATTTTAGTTTCAATTTAAGAAACAAAACAATAAAAAATAGAGATCATATCATTATGCCCTTGAATTAGCTGATGATATTTAGTAGCTTCTGTGAGCTCTCATTTGGATATAAATGTTAACTACCTGAATTTCTGCTCGACTTGAACTATAAATATATACTTTTTATAGTTAATGTTGACTTTTATTCGCATCAAATGCTCAACTGTCTGGACTTTTTGTTGCCAACTTTTCTAGTCTATTTATGCAACTTGAGCCAATTGCACCATATAGACAATAAATTTGAATTGAATTTACAGCAGCTGAGTGGATGCTAATACATAATATCCACGGTTGCCAGTTCGCACACACCTCATATAGGCACACGTATATGCATATATATTTATATATACCTATATATATATTTACACTCTCACACAATCCGCAATTCACGACAAAAGTCGAACAAATGAAAACGTACAAACGACATAATTCCCATGCCTGGGATTTTGTGTTGTTTGCATTTTGTTTTGTCTCATTTTTAATCCAATTCTTTTTTTCGTGATCTTATTGTTTCAGTTTTGCGCTAATTGCGGCGCGGATTTTCTTGACATGGGCAGCAAAAACACACAAATAAAACAAAACAGAGAAGACGAAGAAAAGAAAACAACAACAACTTCATAAGCACACAAAATGATTTATGCATTATTTTTATATTGCCAAACATGTGTGCTAAATGACTTATAGCTGGGGTATTACCAAGTTCAAAAGAGGATGTAGCGTCAAGGGTTAGACTAAAGAGTTTATGACTGAATCGTATTCATGTTGATAAATAATTATACATATATATATATTAAATCATTGATAATCCATGTTAATCAATATGAATAATAATCAATTATATAGCTAAACTGCCTTTTAAATAGCACTTTATACTGTACTCTAGCTAGTACATTAATTTTTTTTCCCCAATTGTCAGTTGCTTGCCAAGAACTACAGGTAAAAGTGTAAACTCTTGCTGTGCAATACAAAAGACTTAGGCAACAAACTCGATTTAATATTATGATTGATTGGCGGTTTTTTCTTCTTATTTCTCTCTTTTAGTTTTGAAGAAAGGAAAGAGACTAAAATGTTACGGATCATACTAAAACTTAATATTTATAAAAAAAAATAAATAAAAAAAAAAAATAAGCATGTATTTTTATTTTACTGCTTTAAATATTTCTTTAGAGAAATCCTCCTCACCTATTTAAATCTGTAAATATAGTTGATTTTAACTTAAAATAATAATGACATGAAACTAAAAAGAACAAATTAAATATATAATTTATTCTATAATATAAATTATAATTTATATATATAATTTATCTATCTTTTATTTAAGCTTAAATATATAAAAAATATATAAATCTATTGTAGTTGTCATATGAATATTAATTTCAAATTTTATTAAAATTATTCACTTTGTTTTTGCACTCTGCATTAAGTAAATATTTAATTAAAATGACAAAAACTTTTATGGCATTCATTAATTTCTTTCGCTTCCCATCTTTATTAACAATTTCAAGTTTTATTGATATTTCCCAATTTCGAATTGTTTGAAAAAATTTATGATCGAATTTGTATCTATATTTAATCAGTAACGGTGTATTTAGTACTATATCTCGAATTGCCATTCAAAAACGATGCAAATTTGATGTCAAGTTTATTTGCAAGCACTTAAAACCTGCCTCTAACAAATCTTTATTTAATATGTATATTTTGTATATATATTTTATTTATCTTCTTTTTTTTTTTTTTTTTGGTAAAAACTCGTTGGTAATTGAAGTGCTGAGAGTGTTGCTTGTGGGCGGGTCGCTGGTGGGCATGTTAGCCAGTTCTTGAATGCAACCACAGCAGTTGCCTGCAAATTCTCTCGACTCTGTGCAGAGCCATTGGGCCAGTGGTTCCGTGTGGCAGGCAGAGCTCGCGGAGCGTAGGCGAGCCTGGCATTGTGTCTCGTCGAGTTGCGCGATTCAAGGTCTGCCACAGTGCCGTGCCCCTTCAAGCCAAAATGTCAAATGGACAGCGAAACACAACGAAAACAACTACAAAAATTGGCCACTTTTAGCTGCCATTTGCGTGGCTTTGTCTTGGCTGCCGCGTATTTATTTTCCCAGAATTTTAGTGCGAAAAGTGTTGCCGGCCCTAAGGCTAAGCGCGGGTGTTGAGGTCACAGCATAAAATCATTAAAAAATAAAGCGTTATAATAACGGTTTTAACAACAAACAAGCAAACAAAACAATTGCTCTAACAGTGGCAGAAACTGCAGCTAGAAAATGAAATTAACAATTTTTACTCTCGTGACCTTTTCGCGCAATTATCAAAAATGATAATAATAATAATAAAAAAAAAAACAAACAAAGCGAACTAGACAACTGTAGTAGCTTAAAAAAATTGTAATAGTTGTTGCTGTTGTTGTTGTCGTTTTGATGTAAACAACTGTTTTTTTATATATTTTTTGAAACGTGCACAGTTCGAAATGTGTCCAAATTAAATGTCGAAGGTTTTGCACGATTGCCTCGCTCTCTCTCTCTCTGTCTCTGTATTTCTCTCTGGTGCAGTCGAAATTGACAAATACTATCCGTACCTACCTCAACTAACCTCGACACAATCTCAACTTTAGCTAAGGCACGAAATGCGCTTAGCCACAAACTGAAAAAGAAATCTCGGCCAGTACAGCAGACAACCAACAATTTAGGCCAAATTGTGTTGGACGTCTTAAATTTTGGTCGTTTTTATTTTATTATTTTTAAATACATTTTTACTGATCTGTTTAAACTGATTAGCGAAATAACCCTGGCACAACCTACAATTATGTTTACACTCAACTCAATTTTCTTAAATCAAAAAAGTACCTTATTAGCTTAAATTATGTTTAATTAAGTCTAATTTATGGCCCATCGTAGATATGAATATTATAATCAAATTCTTGTTCTTCCAGAAAGAATAAAATAAATACTTCGAAGCCAGTTAGCAGCAATTAGTTGGCTAACATAAACAGCAAAAAAGGCAAGCTTAACTTGAAAGTTAAATTAATCACTCTTTCAGCATAGTTCCACGTTTGTGCATCAAAACATGTTCGGCATTTGCGCCAAATCGATTGCAAAGTTCAAAACATGCGACAAAAATGCAACTAAATGAGGCAAAATAAAAAGAAAAAATTCGCAAACGATTGACAAATGCGAAGCATCTTAAAAGTGGAGCACATGCACAGATTATACACCTGTTGCATACACGACACGCAGAAAGATAAAAAATTACCCGATTCATCGATTAAATGGCAAATGACAAATGCTTAGCCAGAGCCAATAAATCGATGCTGTCCAAATTAAAGCCATATTTTTTGTAGTCCCCTTAAGTATTCGAACTTTGCATTTTAAATAAATCGTATAGCTATATACATACCTATACAATGTTTGACAATCAATTTATATTGTTTTAACTAAATAATACTCTAAAATAATATTATAAATATAATATAATTAAATATACATAATTAAACAAAATATTTAAAGCTAACAATTGTTTTTAAGTCATGTAGTAAATAAAAACAAATTAAAAACTTATTAGAAAATTAAAATAAATACAGAAGAAAAAAAATTACCATATAAAATAAATTAATATGTATATTTATATTCAAAAAAGAAAACAAAAATACATAAATACAATTTTTTTTACAAAATAAAAATAAATACTTTCACAATTTCACAAATATGCTACAAAAAATGAATATTTTTAAATTAAATATAAAATAAATTTAAAAAAAATATAATCAAATAAAAAAGAACCAAAATAATATTGAAAAAATAAGATATAATAATAAATGTATTGTAATAATAAAAAAAAATTAAAAAACATAAAAAAAATGAAGTTTTAATAAAACCAATTATTAAATTAAAGACTTCAACACTAAAAGCTGTTACAAAAAAGGCGCCATAGCTAATATTCTGTTTAAAATATATCGATTGTAGTGTATCAATGAGTTGATTTATTTTTAACAATGCCCATTTTGAATTGCTTCCAATAGACAATAGCCCAAAAGAATTTCTATACATTTTTGTCTGTTTAAAATTTATGGTGCCCAGACACGGCATACATAACTGTTTTTATGCCCTGAACCCATTGAAGTCCCACTTCAAGGTACATTGTTTTTGCATAAATTATTTTGACATTTCAAATATATATTATTTTACACAGTACACAATAGAAGTTTATAATTTTTTTTGATAACTCATACGATTTCCCTTTTTGAACATTGGGTAGCTTGAAAGATTAACAAATTTATTTAATTTTTTTCTAAAATTTATCAAATGCCAATTCTTTTTAGTGGCTTGATTTGCAGTAGTTTTGAGTCTGGTTTATGTGTAAGAACTAATAAATATAAACAGATAAAGAGAGAAATTTTAATTCAATTTATATTGATAGTCAAAGAATTTTGAATTATATCATGTTTCACTTTGTCTATGTTTTATTGCTTTCACATTTCAGGCATTCGCGTTTTTTATTGAAGTTAATATTGTCTATGCATTTGAAACGAAAAATTAAAAAGATCTCAATTGGGCAACACCATCGCCGTTTATTGCATTTCATTTGCATTTCAAATATTATGTTATATAATAGTACACCCGACTCGGCTGTCAAATGCTTAAAATTTATATGAAAACACAAATTCTAAGTAAAGAAATGCCGAAAAACATTTCAATAATACAATAAAAAAGAAACAAAAATAAAAAGCAAAATAAAATTTAAAAATAAATGATTTTTTATCATTTTGAATTTGTTTGGCTTTAGAACTGGTTCACCTTAACGCCGCCGCTATGCATTAATTATAAACAAACAGCTTTTTTTGTGTTTTGTTTTTATTTAAATCTTGACAACAAGCCGAATCTATAATGTGAAACAAACTTTGATTAGCTAATGGCCCGTTGATATTTTATGCAAATGCCTTGCTCTGCATTTAGACAGAGTCTGACTTCATAGATTATTCAACTTATTTTGCATAATCGGAAAGACGTCATTAGAATCTACATCAACTTTTTAGGTAACTATGTATGTATGTATTTAGATAAATGAAAGAAGTAAAACAACAAAACTTTTCTTAATTTTAGTGTCAATCTTTTGTCAATGCTCGTTGCATTTGTTATGAGATCGCTGAATTTATAGCTTTTTCTTTTGTATTGAATCGTAACGAGTTGTGAAAACAGAGATGCATTAGATGTTAGTTAAATTGAGTTTTTATAAACATATTTGCATAAGTTCTTAGGGGACTCTTGTTTAATTTATAATTTTTTTGAAACTAGAATATTGATTTTATATTGCTGGTTTTTTTTTTTTTTTGGGCACGTGTACGATATGAAAGTTGAAATTTTAAACAAGAAGCAGACGCCGCAGCAGCAGCCGCAGCCACAGTGAACGCACATAAACTTGAACTTGAAGTTAATGTTGGGCCTTAACCGCTATGTTTCTTCCCTTCACTTTGAATCTTATTTAAGTTTATTAAAGACAATCTACAGCTTATTATTTTTGTTTTTTGCTGCTGCTTCTTGTATTTCTTTTTTTTTTCTTTTGATGGCTTTCAATGGTTGTTTTTGGGGTCATCTGCGCGCTGCAGAGTTCTTTATATAACGACAGCAAACAAAGGCCGCATTTAAGATTTGTACGATAATGTAGTTCAAATTCAGCCTAATGATAATGATAATGGTAATAATAATACTGATGACAGCATACGACCTCGCCTTCAAACTGCATTGACCATTGACCACAATCTGATCTAATGATATATATCTATATATATGTATATAGTCGTAAATCTAATGCTGTCTTCAACTCAACTCTCATTGTTCACACGTTCCATTTACATGGCCATTGGCCGATTCGACTCGTACTACCCATTGATCTGGCTATATATATATATATGTATATATATATATTTATATAAATATATATGTATATATAAAAGTTCCCTGTATTTTCTATGCACATTAAAATGTCAAATTATACACACACACAAATACACCGTAAGCATTCAATCATTGCACCCACAATTTTACGAATTTACTTGGCCCGAAAATCATTCGAGATCAAAAGTTCAGTCACGAACCCAACCGAACCGAACCCAACTTAAAAGAACTTGCAGACCAAGTGGCGCATGTTTTTTTCTGCTTCTTTTATTTTTGCTGACAACAACAAGAATTACACAAGAAAATTGTGGAAAATGCAACTGAATTTGCTAAGCATAAGAAAATGTGTGCCTAATGTTGATTTTGCCTTTTGGGCAGCAGCAACAACAACAACCAAAGGTTTCGTCTAACTTGATTCGAGTGGGGCGGATTTCTCGTTTCTTCGTTATTTTTTCAACTAAATAATTATTCTGTATCTATAATGAACCCACATCAAAACAAAAACACAAAGTGGAAGTATTGCTAATAAGCTACAAAGATTCATTTTTAGACAGTCGAGATTAAAGAGCCAAGCTAAAACACTAATAGAATTTTTTGGTAAATGGAAAAGGAAGTGAAATTCACGAAGTGAGTTCTGACATTTTTGTTTTTGATTTCATAATATTCTCAAATATTCTCTAAATTTTATAGTTCCGCATTTATGCAGTTTGTGCATATATTATTCTTTAATACATTTTTTTCTTTATTTAATTTTAAATTTATTAATTTAGGAACTCGAATTTTTTATTATTTTGTTTTTTTTTCGTTTATTGTATATATATTTATTTATTAATTTTTTTTTATTTGTCTTGTAAGTTTAAATATAATTCTTCATATTTAAATTATTTTAAAAGTTAATTATTTTATTTTAATAATAATAAATATATTTTTTTTAAATAGATACTTTTAATTATTTCGTTATATTTTAATTTATTATAATTCTTATCGACGAGGTTTAATATTGTTTTTTTATTTTTTGGTTTCTTTTAAATCTGTTTTATCTTCAAATATAATCTGAATATTTTTATTTAATTATTGCATTTTAGTTATTTATTATAAATTATTCGTTACCATATTTAGTTTAATATTTCGTTTAATAATTTTAAGTTAGTATTCAATATTTTGTTGAAATTTGTATTTAAAATTTTTGTTATTTTTTAAGTGATAATAAAATATATTTGACTTTATATTATTTTGAAGTATTACTTTTAATATATTTTAGATAGGAATTTTATTTAATTTTAACTTTATTTAAACTTTATATCAATTTTTAAAATTTTTTTATATTTTTTTCAAATTGTAAGAGTTTTTAAAAAATTTTATTTTAATTTTAAAAATTCTAATAAATTTTTAAAAAGTTTTTTTTGTTAATTATTCCAATTACACAGTCTGTAATAGTTGCAATAGATTTTCCACCAAGAAAAGTGTCAAAATGTCATTTATAGGAACAGAAAATATAGATTTTCAAAGAACTTGCAATTTGAAATCTAAAAATATTGAGTTTTAATAGTTATCTAAATTTGTATTTAAAAACTAGCTACTATTTGTTCAATTTCTTCTTAGAAAGTTGAAAATGTTTATTGTTTTTAAAACACCCGAGTTGAGTAGCACTTTTTACACTGTGGAACCTTTTGACTATGCAATGCCCCCCAGTTATCCACTAAGTACTTGGTGCCATTAGCTGTTTGCCGTGCTGCCTACTACTCAAGCCGTCACACCGACACGCACGCACACACGCGCACTGCGGCTCACACGCATTACACGTATGTACACGTACAGTGTCCGTGTGAGCTGAAAGCTTTTTTGGCATGCTGCACAACATTTCCTTACGCATAGAGAGCAGAGACAGACAGAAAAAGAGAGAGTAGATACTGAGAGCGCAGATAAGTGACAGAGAGCGAGCGAGGAAGAGCGAGCTTTTGAGCTGCCGCCACCCGCTGCTGCTGCTGTCGACGTCGATCTCTGACGCAGCCACCGGGCCAGAGCATCCAGCCATAGCCGTGGATCGCCTGATCGGCATATAAAAGCTCGCAATGTCTTAGCAAAATTATTCAGTTAACAGTTGCGGGTTGGTTGAGACATACAAGCCCCGGCAAGAGTTAAGTTAAGTGTCGCCTGTCTAGAAGTTAAAACAAAGTGAAAATGAAATCCATGGTATGTTGTGTTCAAGCGTACTATAATATACAAAATAAATGTCAAGCCAACTAAACCATCTAAGAAACGTTTTAAGTTACAAAATCGCCAAGTGTCCGCATTATATCTATCATAAATATCTTAAAGCTAATTGTCACCTCGCAATACAATGGACATATATATACATATTTATATATATTATTTTGTGCTACGAAAATCTTAAAATATAATTTTTGTGTTAAAAGAGTTATAGAATTTCAAAAGTTTACAGATTTTAATTATATATATACATATATTTAAAAGTTTCATAAAAATAAGCATAAAGAAACATTCAATTTAAGATATCTCTCTAAAAGTTGCCAAACTTTATAATTATTTAATTTTCTCGAGACAAAAGAAAAAAATATATTCTTCACATTATCTTAAAAAAAATCAAAACAAAAATTAAATAAAATATTATAAGTATCTGCAGGGCAAGAGGTTTTTAATAAAAAAAGGCATTTTTCTTATTGACAAAAAAAATTCCTTTAGTATGCGTAATGTAATTAATGAAACTATTAAAAATATAATTTAAACATAATAATTATATTTAAAATTTTTAAAAATATTTAACATAAATTTTAAAAATATTGAAAAGATATCAATATTTTTAAATATAACCCAAAATTTCAAGCTTTAGTTGTTATCTTAACGATTCATAAAAAATTCTCTTGAAACTATTAAGAAGTTTTTGAAAAGGAACAAAATTTAATATTAATTATTTTTGAAGTATTTTATAATCAAATTTAAATGTGTGAGATATATAAAAAAAAATACATGTCTAAATTCCCTTAACTAGAGTTTCAAGCATCAGCCTTAAGTTAAATTAATTTTTATTTCAATTAAAAGTCCATTTCACAAATATCGCTCAAAGCACAGCAACTCCCATGAAAATTAAAGCCAAATATCAAGCATACGCCACTTGGCACGCACTGCGCAAGTTCTTTGCGCATTATGTATGCGCTGCGTGGCCGATGATTGGAGCTACCATTGAACTTGGCGCGCCGCCAAACACATTTGGCAGATTGCATAATTGTCATATTTGAAATAATTGTTGGCGGAAGTGCCGCAGCAGTCATATTATATAATAGTTGTTGTAGCGATCGTGTCGATTAACACGGCTAACCCACTTTGGTTACCTTTTGCATTTTTCAGCTCATTTTTGGCCTGGTGGCTATGTGCGCGCTGTTGGCCAGCGCCGAGGAGGCCGCTAAGAAAGTGGAAGTTGCTGCTGTCGCTGACACGACCGAGAAGAAGCAGGAGAAGCGCGGTATTGCCTACTCCGGCTATGGCTATGGCGGCTCCAGCTATGGCGGCAGCTACGGCGGCTCCAGCTACGGTGTCTCTGGTCTGGGTGGTGGTGCAGTTCTGAGCAGCGGACCCGCCATTGGCCCGGCCGTTGTTTCACAGCTGCCCACACAGGTGCGCACCAACACCGTTGTGCGTACCGTCCAGGTGCCCTATCAGGTGGAGCGTCGTGTGCCCTATCCTGTTGAGAAGACCGTCACCTATCCCGTCAAGGTGCCCGTGCCACAACCCTACCCCGTCGAGAAGGTCGTTCAATACCCAGTGAAGGAGATCGTCAAGGTGCCCGTCCATGTGCCACAGCCCTACCCCGTTGAGAAGGTCATCAAGGTGCCCGTCAAGATCCCCGTCGATCGTCCTTACACCGTCCATGTGCCCAAGCCATACCCCGTGCCCGTCGAGAAGCCAGTCCCCTACACCGTTGAGAAGCGCGTCATCCAGAAGGTGCCCGTCCATGTCGATCGCCCAGTGCCCTATGAGGTGAAAGTGCCCGTCAATGTGCACGTTGAGAGCCACGTGAAGCCCGCCATCACCGTCACCCACACCGTTACCAGAACCGAGGGAGCACCCATCGTCAGCGCACCAATTGCCTACTCTGGCATCTCAGGTGCTGGTGTCTCTGGACCTGGTATTGGTATCGGTCATGGCATCTCCTCTGGTCATGGCATCATCGCCGGTCATGGTATCTCCGGTGGTCATGGCATCATCTCTGGTCATGGCATCTCCGGCCATGGCGTCTCCGGATATGGCGTCTCTGGACACGGTATCTCTGGACAGATTGTCTCCGGACACGGCGGCTACCTCCACAAAAAGTAGATCAATTTTAATGCTAACGAGGGCCACAACAGCTTCTGACATCGGGTAAAAGGCGTATGGCAACAACATCAACCAATAGAAAACGAAAAAAAAAAACCAACCTAACTGGAACAATCCCAAAAACAGAAAGAAAAACCCGCGACCCGCAACCCTCAAAGTACGACTTACAATTTAGTTTTAGTTTGTGATACCAACCGAAATTCTAAGAGGAAAGCAACAATCAACGAGTTCAACGGGAAGATCATCAAATGCGGCAATTCGCTGAGTGTTTCCCTAGACGGAACACTCTGGAAACTTGCCAGCCCCTCCCTCTTCAATGGAAGGAGAAACAAATATCATGTCGCATTCGTTTGTCCTGCTTGTCTCTATGTTAGTTGTGTCACCATCTTCCTCTTATGTACAGTTCTTTCTAGACAGGAAACTAAACAAAAACATCTAAAATTCAGTTGCCTCTACGACTTTGTTTTACGTCAATTTCTATTCTATGAAATTTTTGTACATATTTAAATAATGTAAATAAAAAGAAAATTAAAACACATTTATGGTTTTTTGTTTTGCTTTTTTATGAATTGCAATGAGTTCTATTTAGGTTTTATAGTTGGGGTCAAAGCCTTTTATCAGAATATTAAGATCAGATATGCTAAAAATATGATATTTCAATATTCAAAACATAAATATTTCAATATTCATAGAATTGGAATATAAAATACGAAATGTATAAAAGTAGGTGGAAACCATTAAAAGAAATCAGAGAATCCCTCATGAGTTTATTCATTATGAAAACATAACAAAATCTATTTTTCTACCAATTTATAGTCAAGTTATGATTTAAATTGCGTAATTTGATATATTCATTTTGATCGATATTAACTACAACAATTATTTATATAATTGATATTATAATTTATTAAATTATAATTAATAATAAACTTATGTTGCGTATACACGCACAAATGTTTTAAGTTTCTAGTCTCTAGCTGTTGCAGTAACTGAAATAGAAATGTTTCTAAATCGACTCATCTTTCTAATCAAGAATATTTAGGTATATACTTAATCAACTGAGAGCCATGACTTGCTCTGACTGTTAATGACATTTGCACAAGAATAATAAAAGCTAAATTAGCATTTTGAAAGGGCATACCTTAAGCCCTTAAAAGTATACAATTAAAGGCCTTTAAATAAAAAATTAAAAAATATAATTTAAATTGTTAAAGATACTACAAAAATTTTTTTAAAAATGAATATTTGAAAAATTAAAAAAAACTGTTTTTTTCAATTTTTTATTAAATCATTTTTGACACTTGAAGTTAGTTTTCAAAATATATTCATATTGAGGTATATGTACATTAGCCAACCTAAATAAAAATTTAAAAAATATTGTCTTTGAATTACAAATAAAAACAGTTAGACGTCCACCCAATAAATATAAAACTTGTAAATCTTTAATAAACAACAACAACAACAAAATATTGTTGCCCATTTCTTATGAAGGTCTTTTGTAAAAATAAAAGAAATTTGCATTTATAGGTATATATTCAGTGTAAAATCTAAAGCTTTCAAAAGCTAAAAGCACTTTGATCTGCTGTGAAACCTTGACAAGCTTTTATTTATGTTACAACTGTACGCCAGACAAAGCTTAAGCACGAGTCAAACTTTACGCTTAGTTACGACGTGATAAATAGAAAAAGTATGCTAACAATTTGATATATTCCACATATATATGATACTAATTTTATGTTTGAAAGCCCCCAAATATGCTATTCACAATAAAATAGTAGCCATCAAATACTTATGCACAAATAACTAAGAATGTTACAGTTGGGCACGACCGACTGCACAATACGCGTTCACCCTCTAAAAGCAGAACATTTAATTTTTTTAGATTTGACGATTTTAGATCCAAAATTAAGAAAGACATGATTTTGCTACGTTAACAAAAATAATTAATGTATAATTTTTAAGGTCAACTGAAGATCAGTTTTCAGATTTTGAGCCATATATAATATATACCAAAATAATAGTATATGTATATATATATATATATATATATATATATATATATATGTATATATATATATGTATATATATATATATATATATATGTATATATATATATTTAAATAGATAGAGTAGAAATTAGCTTATGTTTCAAATGTTTGCTTGTATAAACAGTAATACGAGTTTAGAACAAAACCAATATACTTAACTCACTCACTTTGTGAACGGGTAAAAAAAAGCAGATTTAGAAATTTACTTAAATGTTGCTGTGAGTTAAGCTCAGTTGCTTGAACATAACATATTTGTGAAATAAGCTAATTCAGTCGAGTGCCAACTGCTCTCTATTACAGATTATAAAACCGAACGACTTGGGGATGCCAGAATGTGGTCGTTTAAAATAATATTGTTACTTACTCTGCTGTCCCGGGCGCTGCTTCAAACTACAAACGAAGACCTAGCGACATCAGATGCAAGTACTGAATCTAATTTGTGCATAGAGGATAGTATAGTCAGCTATACAATAACGGAGGAGATACCTATGGCTGAGTACGGTGACTTTGCAGATGACTTTATAAAACTGGGCATTAAAACATCAATGCGTGAAGTAGTAAGTACAGATAGTAGAAATATTAAATCACCCGATGATAGAATATACTAGATACATATTATCGCATAGATCAAAACAAAATTGGAGCCACGTCAAGTTTGCTGTCCGGGCTTCTTCAAGGCTGACGATGAAACCTGCCAACCAATTTCGACCACAACTGCGATTTCCACAACAAATTCCATCGAAAGTTCAACTGTGACCGAAAGCTCCGACAACAATTTAAATGAATCAAAAGACAAGAATTCGATCCACTACAAAAAAAAGTTTATCCATGCAATTGTGATTACATTAAGCTTAGCTGCAATTATGCTATTTATATGTTGCGTCTATTCATATAAAAAGAAAGCGACTTTGCGAGATAAAAGAAATGAAGCTGGCAATGAACTTTCCGACCGCAGCTATGCGTATTTCGAATAAAGAGATACATAAGCTATGCGCTAAATTCTATTTGTTACGTATGTACATTTACATTGTAAATCATTGTCATATGAATAAAACTGAATATTATGTATACAGGTTCTTAATTTTTGCCAAATACATAGAGCAAATTATTTATGAATATTTGTCTTTCATTCTAGTCAGCAGAATAAATATTAATTATGAATAGTCAACAATATTTTACTATACAGTCGAGTCTCGATAATTTGTACCCCGCTAAATCGAAAATCGCGATAAATCGAAAAAAATTCTATCCCCTTGATGGGGATATCTATATGATGGAAATCTCGATAATTTGAATTTCTGTGTAAATCGAACAAAAAAACTGATCCCCTTGCCATTTCGAATTATCGGGACTCGACTGTATATTGTATATTATTATATATTTATTATATATATATATATATAAATATATACGATATACAGATTATATTTAACTATTCACAATTAATACGTAGCTACTCAACAGAATAAAAAGGAAAATATTCCTAAATATTCTATTCTTTTTATTCAGTTAATATATATATTTATATATATATTAGATGATATTTTTTATGAAGGTGCCAGACTTTAGATAATAATATAAATATATATATATATATATATATATATATATATATATATATATATATATACACTGCTCGTCAATTGGTTAGACGCACCCACACTTACATTAAAATTTGTATTATAATTTTTATTTTAAAACCAATTGAAGAAAAGTTTATATACAAAAACCTTGGTTATTCAATGACTCTTCAAGTATATGATACGAAATAACTTCATATATCTGGTCCTTCATAGAATGATACAGGGAGTCTAAGTAACTTAGCGAAATCTCGCTCCGAGCAAGTTGAATTGCGGCAGTTAGTTATTCCTTATCTTCGTATTGTTTCCCCCCTTCGTATACTCTCCATGAAAGCCAATGTTTTTCATAAGTAAAGACAACCGATCGCCAATCACTAAATCGAGTGTCAGATTGAACAGTCCACATCATGTATTTTTTCGCATATTGAAGCCGTTTTTCTTTAAGTAGAGCATTCAAAGGTGGGGTTTTCTTGATTTTCAGACGCTTAAGATGATTTGTATTTCTAATTGTACGCTGAACAGTTGATAGGCTTGCGTTTCACCGGCTAATTCCTTAATCTTAGCTGCTGACTTAGTCGAATTGGAAGCAAATCGAACAATTTTACGCTCATCGTGCATTCCATATGCTTCAAGATCTTTTAAATATCTGTCAACAGTTTTGGAGCTCAGCTTTATCTGTTTTTCAATATTTCGATTCGATAATCCTTATGAGTGGAAGAAATTCACTTTTTGACGTTCCAGTAAGCTCAAAACCATAGCTTTCCCCATTTTTTCTTGAAATATTGCTAAAAAAAATAAGTAATTTCTTAATTTGTAGCTTTTATTTTAGAAATATAGCTGCACTTGTTATCACAAAACTTCGATATTTTATGTGCGTCTATTACAATGACCAACCAAAAATCCGCGTGATTTAATAGAAATTGCTAGAGTTTTCGAGTCTTCGAATGCACAGTTATCTTTTTGCAAATCAGTTGGTTGATTGATATATTTTGAGCAACTTTTAAATGCTTAATAGTAAATAGAACCAATTATCTAAAGAAAAACTGTGTGCGTCTAACCCATGACCAGCAGTATATATATATATATATATATATATATATATATATATATATATATATATAGTGTTATCCAAAGTCTGGCAGCTTCAAAAAAAATATCATTCTTAGCTAACTGATTCACTTCCTTTTATATACAAAATATGGGAGGGCATATATACAATATATTTCTTAAAAAAATTGTTGAATCAGGCACGCCCGACTGTATTATACTCGTTTAAAATCCTAAACCGGCATATATATAATCTGCGTTATACTCGTTGAAGGCTAAAACACTTACATGTATAGCTCTCATAGACGAACCATATAATATAATATATGTATGTATATATAATAACATACAATATAATAGCTCTATCTGTGGATCAGACCAATTTAACTACACAATTTGGCAATTTAAGCCTTTTCCAATTTGTTACGCTCCTACAGTGCGTAAAGATGTTTAGTATACATTTTTGGTAGGAGATTCTATGCATGAGTTTATATTTCAAATTTCTCTGGCGCCAATAGCGCCTCACTCGAACTGACACTCCCCTAGTAGGTGTAGGTATATAATATTCTGTCAATTTGTAAAGCAAGTCATTAGTAACCTATTTGTGCATTATATTGTAGTTCTAAAACTGCTGAAGATATATTTTAGCCAAGTTTAGCTACGCCCCAATGGGCATAGATATATCTACATTTTCAGTTGAGAGCTTTCTCTTCAAGTATATACTCCGCACTTTAATTAATGTACAGATGAGTATAAATTAAAAATGTGTTTGGCTGCAACAAGGTGGAAATGTACAAATGCACAGACGGCCAATCGCTAAACAAACATTCAACAAAACAAATATACCTTTCTTGATTGGTGAAGGAATATAAGATTTGAACACAGTTGGTCGCTGGACTTGTTTTAGTTCTGTTTTATCCGCTTTCAACTAATCATGTGCAAAATTTTGTTACTTATACTTGCCATACTAAGTGTTTACGCACAGATGGCGAACTCTAACAAAGATTCGCATTTATGCATCAAAAATGTCGAAGTGCCGTACACAGTAACTGAACGCGTTAGCGTGGACAATTATGGAAAGTTTTCTGACATTATGCACAGCCTAAATGTGTTAGGCGAAATGTACACGATTGTATGTTATATATTAGTTGATATAAATGTTATATGTTGATATGCGATTTGTAACCAGCAAAAATTCAAACTGGAAGCACGCGAAGTCTGTTGCGATGGCTACGAACCTTCTGCTATAGCCGGTGAGGGCTGCCAACCTGTGCCATCAACAACTGAGCAGGCTGAACATAGCTCAACAGGAGCTCCAACCCAAGACAGACCAATTGTGCCGCTGGTCATGTCGATGAGCTCAAAACTAAGTCGCTGCGGTCATATATTTGCATTTGTTCTCATTGCCAATATTTTGTGTTATTAAAAAGAATATCTTTTCTATGAATAATAATAACAATGTATATTAAGAAACATATTTTGCATTCAATAAAGCATAAAGCATAAAGAGCATTTCTTTCTACTTACTACTCGTGAACTGTTATTATTCTTGTTCACGCAGTCTGTCCATCTGTCTGTAGCTAAGCATTTCGAGACTTTTGCAACAAAAGGCTTTCAGATAAAAATAAAAATAAAAATTCAGATATATATATATATAAATATATAAATCAGATAACAGCTCATATCTAAATTTCTAAAATTTAACTTGTTTCATTCTCTCATTGGTGGCGTGGCAAATGTGTATGACCTTCGCTGTTATAGAGTTAGAATTATCCATTATCAAGTAAGCCTATATATTATATGACTCACTTTTTACATTGGTGAATTCCAAAACAATATAATATGAGCATTATGCAGTCAATGTTCTGATATGACTAGTATGATAGTATAATCAAAACACAAGGCAACGCTACTTCATGTTACTCATCTGGCGACATGCAGTAGCAATGCTTGTCCCTGGTAATTCAAGTTGATGATAGGGCAATCGCCCAATTGTAAGCTAATGTGTGCAGTGATTTCAGGAACATTGTAAGATTGTACTCTCTACAGTGATACCTTTGACCGGCCGCAGACTATGAACAAAAAACAAATGATTTGGAATCGATTGCACCAGGACTGGCAGATGTAGCATTATAGAGGACCTCAGTACAACGGGAAATGCTGCATCTACTGTAGGCCGCCAAGTACGATCGAAGCAACTGGAACTAGCAGCCTGTGTGCCTTATTACATTATGTTATATGAAGTATAATTATAATTATATTCAGAATATAACAAGCAGAAGAACGCGTCGCCAACCCTACAAAGTATATATATTCTTGATAAGAAACAACCGCTTAGTCGATCTACTCTTGTCCGTTGGCCTGTCCTATCAGAACATCCATTTAGTCTATTGTATAGTTTAAACCATTTTGATTTATTTTACATTTTAGATACAGATTCCAAATTAAAAAAAAAAAATTATATTTATTATTTAAATTCGATGTGACTCATTTGCCAAAAACTGAATTGGAATTAAACTCAAATATATTATTAAGAACAACGCTTTCAAGAAACAAATTGCTTTCTACAAGATACCCACAATGAATAAACCAGCAGCTTGCGCTGGAGATACCCTGCTCCAAGGCGGGCACTGCCGACTAGATTATAATTGGAGATGCGGTTTCGAAAATTGAGCAAGGAATTTTTTTTATTTTTTAAGTCAAAAATTATTTTTAATTTAAATTTCTTCATAGGCCTCAGTACATATATATATATATGTATTTGTATATGTCTGAATATACAAGTGTAAAGGGTATGCATTAGTCGGGCACTGCCAACAAGAACTTTTTTACTTTTTGTATATTTGATATGTTTGTCGCGAAACACAGCAGTTAGCTCTATCGCATTCCATAGCTAAGCCTGAGATTTCTAGAAGAACCATAAAGTTTTATCAAATAAATTTTAAGCATTTTTTGGTTTTTGCTTCCTCTTCTTGGAATGTTATTTAGTTATATAATATGTTGTATATATCAGCAGAAAGTTACTTCCGCCGCGCCATTCAAAGTGATAAGCCGCCAAGCTGAATACAAAATTGTACTTTAATGAGATTATATGTTTTCAAATCCAGTCACGTCACATCAGTTGCATTCTGTAAGTGCGCCAAGACGGTTAAGAATCTTACTGAAGTCGAAATCTTTCAAACTCTGACCATGTGTCGAAGTCAGAATATATTATTATTCCTGTTTTGGATAATCCTTGGAGCTAGCTGTATGTCTGAGACAGTTTTGGAATACAGCAATAGATGTTTGAATCCCGACATCACAATTGAAAAATTGAACGATAGCCACGACAAAGTAAGTGCATTACAAAATATTCAGCTCCCAGAAAGAAATCCTTTCCACAGAGTATATCGATAAGCAACTCGCGGATATAATTTCTTTGTTGAAATAAATGACGTTGTACAGTGAAACCTTATTGAGTCGGTCAAAGACTATGCTCGTTTATAAGCTGATAAGAAAAAATTTCAAGTTCTATAAATGAGCTTTCCACATGAATTAGCTTTTTCAACAACAAATTTCTTGGTAGTCCGTTAGATTGTGATGTTAGGGGAATTTCAAGTAAAATTGTATATATAATTGTATAGCTAAATGAAGATGACGCTTTTAAAAAGGTCACAGCAGTCGCTGAATCAAATTGAGCTATCCATCTACTGAGTTTTCACTTTATTTTCACAGACCGAGAGAATTATGAGCTGATATGATCTAATTATTAATTCATATCAATTCTTATACCACAGTCTGGATATTGGCAATGCTGCCCCGGCTATGCAGGACCAATCGAAAAATGCCTGCCTGTTTGCTCTAAGGACTGCGGACCGAATGCGTTCTGCGATTCGCCAGAGCACTGTGCTTGCATAGATGATGATTATGAAGAGATCAAGGGCGGTAAGGGATGTAAGCCAAAGAATAAGTTATGCGTTGACAAGGAGTCGGCGATTGATAATCGTTGGCGTACGTTTAGCTCCAGCAGTCCACAAGTGGTAAGCTAGATGTACATTCAGATTGAGTCTTAATCGAATAGAACATTTTCAAGGTACCAATGGTGTGCTGTGAAGGCTATGAGAGGCTGAACGAGTCCTGTTTGCGCAAAGTGGACAAGCATGAATGCTTAGAACCAATCCAGGTCTGGGATAAGCTAACGATGAGTCCCAATGGAGTTTCGGTAAATTTCACCGCTTTAGTTAGAGAAAGAAAGCTTTAACAATAATTTCCTAATTTAAAAAAGCCAATTACAACAACGAAAATGCAACGAGTTTGCTGCGATGGCTACCAGAGGCAAACGACAAACGGACCCTGCCTGCCCCAACCTGAAGTAAGTAACATAATATGTTGCTTAAAAATGTTTCTCTCAACTTATCTATTACGTGTATTACGTATTCTACTAACAGAAGAAAAGTGAAACTTCAAAAGAGGATGTACCCTACAAATCAGAAAATGAAGTAGAAGAATACGTAAGTAAACTAGAAATCTATTTAAATATATTCTCATATGTTCTTACACTCTTTTGATAGGCCACCGAAATTATTGGCATTGAAGATTCATCATTGCCGACGCTAGAAGATTTAATACAAATGTACAAAAAATTAAATCTGTCCACTGATTTCTTAGTAAGTATGCAAATATTTTGTTAACAATTGATGTTAATTCACGAATTCTAATTTATTACCGAAGGATAATGAAAGCCCAGAAGATTATGTAAGTAAACCAATATATTCTCTTAAAACTTCAATAACCTTATTCCAATAGGCTACCGAAATTATTGACGTGGTCAATGTTACGCCCTTGCCTGTTACAGAAACGACCGTAAGTATGCAAATGAATCAAATATATAAGCTATGGATGAACTAAATATCCCAAGGCAATTAAGGTGGAAAACGAAGTCTCTTCGACTAACGATCCCAATTCGAGAACAAAAGGGGTGGAAAAGGAAGTCAAACTCTCGGAGGATTGGTTGCAGATTAAAGAAGCATTTGATAGTTTTAATATTACATTCCCCACTGATATATTCGTAAGTGAATTCAATTATGATCAATATATATAATAGAAGCTAAAGACCACCTATATATCAAAAGGAAACAAACGACGAAAAAGAAGTATCATCGCCTACTGATCCCAATTTGTGTACAAGGGAAGTGGAAAGTGAAGCCACATTGTCGCCAGATTGGTTGAAGATTAAAGAAGCATTTGATAGTTTTAATCTCACATTCCCCACTGACCTGTTCGTAAGTAAATGCAAATATATTGTTAAGCATTTCATATTAATTCACATCAAATTTCAATAGCCGAAGGAAATCGAAACCTTCTGCTGCCCTGGCTACGCAAAGAATAACAATGAAGAGCTCTGCAAACCCGTGTGCGAACCTAAGTGTGGTCCAAGTAGCGATTGCCAAAAACCGAATTTATGTGTTTGCCGAAAAGGTTTCCACCTCAAGAACAGCTTATGTGTCCCAGATTGCTCTGAGCAGACCAGACCAAAACACAGTAGCTGCATTACTGCTGACATATGGGAATGCGAATTAGGCTACATCAAGCTGCCCAAGGCCAATGGAGAAAAGGGATACGATTGCTACCCACATTGCATACACAGCTGCTCCAGCTATGGTCAATGTGTGGCGCCCAATGTCTGCGAATGTCTGCCAGGCTATAAAGCCGTTTCAATTGGCTATGATGAAAATAATGAGATGTCGCTTGAGCGATGCAAAGCAATAGAAGAAGACCCAGTTGACCTTAACACGATTCGCTTTCGCCATGCATAAAATCTAATGTGCTATAAATATTTTCTTTGAAATTACAGTAAATATTATTATATTATCAAATTGTCTATAGATTTATATATCTATATAAATACATCAAATATATATTCCAAATACATTCAGCGTGCCCCATTCAACTGTGACTTACATTTTTTTTTTCCAAAAACAGTGGAAATCGTTTTTTTCGATTTTCCACGCCCCAAGAGGAGAATAATAATAACTTATTGGATAAATTTTCAGTTTCTAATTGTAAAACTTCAGTAGATACCGCTTTTCCCAATATGTCAATCCTTAGAATGAGTCTAGATTAACGTAACTCTAAAATTTTAGGACTGACGCTCCAAAACTGTTGAAATAATATTTTGTATTTTGTATTTTGAATTATCGAAGATATAAGCTCTTAACTCTAAAACTTTAGAAGATATAAACCTTTGCGGTTTGCCACGTCCCCTATGTACATACATATATCCACTACATATTGTTTATCTTTGGTTGTCTATGAGTGTAAAAGCATTTCTGTTATACAAGAGATAATATTTCCTAATTTGCATCGAGTATATGTCCCAAATATCCGTCCATCAAAACGTATATTCCATAAAAACCTATATACTCTTTTCACTTCGTGAACGAGTAAAAAAAACAACAAAAATTACAAAAAACTGGTCTACCTTCTTACGCACACGAACATTTAGCTTTCGCACACATAATCTGGCGCCACTTTGGTCATGCGAAAAGCGTGAAGATTATGCAAGACTTAATGCAGTTATGAGCATTAACTTTAAGTGTCATAAAGTCCGTTCAACGCCCAAATGGAGCATAATTAATTGAAATGACTAATTGTATCCAACCAAAAAAAAATCGAACAAAAAAAGAATTCAAGTTCGTTGCCTCAGTCTTTCGTTTCTTTGGACAGAACCTGTTGGCTCTGTTGTCCAACGCACAGCATTGATCTTGTGCTAGGCCAGCGGGAATTGAACTCAGTTGCAAATGTGTATAGGGGTGTGTGTGCATGTGTGTGGCATGTGGCAACGGAGAATGGCACGACCCAAAAAGCCAGAAAACAACAACAGCAACGAAAGCCAAAGCTAAAGCAAAGTGAATGCAACAAACTGAGACGCGCAGCCGCAATCAATTAGCGCTATGCGATGACGTCGACGTCGTTGTCGACGCTGACGCTAGCGTCACTGCTGGCGTCGTGCTGCCACATGTGGCGATTGCGTCATGGCGGCAACCAGACCGTCTACTAACGGTAATTGACTTGCAATTTCTTTTGCGGCAACTTTTCGGTTGCAAAGAAATTTGCCAAAATAAAAAAAAAAGTGTGTTGCAATAGCTGCCAATGCTCCAGACAGAGACGACATGCTTCAAAATAAAAGCCAGCTGTAATTTATCAACATTTATCAACGGCGCTTTTCTTACAGATTGTTAAATGCAATTTGGCCAATACAAATTAGATATATGAGAGTGTAATAAGGCATCACTTAAGATAATATCAAATAAATGTAAGTGCTAAATAAATGTAATGATACTAATCATTTATATTAATATTTTTAAATAATAGATAAGGCAAACATTATAATTTTTATTGTTTCAAATATTCTCTATGCATTAGAATATAATTTTATAATATTTTTAGCTTGCTTTAATTGCAGTTATTTATTCTATTTTATCCACTTTTTGTTTTTTTTTTAGAAAAAATATATTTAAAATTATATTTTTTTATATTTATTAAGTTAAATTCTAAATTTATAAATAATATCTAAAACTTCATACAACAAAACATCAATTTATATAAAAAAAAATGTTCATAACAAACTTTTTATTTAATAATTTTGCCTATATTTATATTTATATATTTATGTATATATAAAATATATTTAGGTATATATATATTTATGTTTTTTTTTTTACTTCAACATTTCTCAAGTTTGAATCAAATATTGAATTTTACTTTTATGTCTTTCCACACCATATTTTTTTTTGCTGTCTTTCTACAGAGCACTTTACTTATTTTGCGTCATTTGCCCACTTCATTGATTTTAATTATAGACGTTCGTTAGCAATATTTCTCTTTAATTCGGCCCGTTGGCCCGTTTTTTATTTTTATTTTTTCCTATTTCCAGCTCTCAGCTAATTTTAATGCATTTATAATGTATTACAATTTTTCATTTCTTTTTTGGTCGACTTGAAGGAAGTGTATTTTGTGGTTTTTGACATAGGAAAAGCCATAAATTTAATGCATGCCTATTGCCGTATAATTAGCCATATTTATGTGAAAACGCTTTGTAAATAATGAGACAGTTAACACACATTCTGAGTGGAGTGGAGTGAAGTGATGTGTTGTTTGGCAATTTTCCTTCCATGTCTTCTATTCAAAATCGTTGAAAATGTTTTAGTTGTTGCAGCGGCTTGGGCAATTGCTTAATTATTTTATGTTTTATTTGCGCCTTTGTTAATTTACGAACATTTTAGTGCTGCCTAATTACAGTTCGCTCTATATATTTGTATTTTTTCGTTGTTTAACAAGCATGGGTTGCTTGAAAAGTTGCGAGTTTAAAGATGTGTAGAAGTTTAGTGTGAATATAAAATTTATATTATATTATTAAATATATAAATATATAAATATATAAATATATAAATTTATAAATATATAAATATATAAATATATAAATATATAAATATATAAATATATAAATATATAAATATATAAATATATAAATATATAAATATATAAATATATAAATATATAAATATATAAATATATAAATATATAAATATATAAATATATAAATATATAAATATATAAATATATAAATATATAAATATATAAATATATAAATATATAAATATATAAATATATAAATATATAAATATATAAATATATAAATATATAAATATATAAATATATAAATATATAAATATATAAATATATAAATATATAAATATATAAATATATAAATATATAAATATATAAATATATAAATATATAAATATATAAATATATAAATATATAAATATATAAATATATAAAAATATAAATATATAAAAATATAAATATTTAAATATTTAAATATTTAAATATATAAATTTAAAAAAAAATATTTTAATATTTTTAAGAATTATATCATGTTTTTTATTTTAATTTATTTCTTTATTTATTATTTTTTATTTTATTTATAGTTTCGTCTACTTCAACTTTTCAGCTGCCTCTCTTGTTTCTACAAGCCCAAAAACAAATTTATATACGCCTCAGTGCGGCCAACAGCAACAACAAATTGAAGAAAAAGAAGCAAAAAAAAAAGAAATACAAGTCCGAAACAAGGGCTACCAAATAGATTTACAAAATGTACAACTAGACTCGACTGCAAAGCATAATATTTATACAATTTACGCAATTTACACTCATAGAAACAACAACAAGCGCAGCTACAGTAATGCCTAGTATTTGATTGCCAACTGTGTTTCTGTTTGTTGTAATTATGAGCTTAAAATGCCCCTCAATAAAAAAAAGACTTACAAATAATTTGTGATCCGCAAATGAACAAAACGTAAACAAAGTTGAAATGAGGGCAAGCGCAATCTGAATCTGTATCTGAAATTTGGCTAAGTTTATCTTCTAATTTTCAGTATTTTTTGTATGCAAATTGCATGAGGAGTAAGTCAATGGGTCAAGAAAAACCCGGAAAGCTACAGACCAGACCGCCATATCTATTACAGACCAAACAGCTGCAACAGCTCCTGAGGCGGAATTACTTATTATGTTAATAAATTGTTTTTTCTTTTTCTTTTTTTTTTGTATTTTGTTGACTGGTTTTTCTGGCTCGCGAAAGATTTGCATAGATTTGCAGTTGCGCTCTGTGGGCCACTGGCCGCTAGCCACTTCCTTATTTATCAGCGGCAAAGCCTGAAGAGACAATCAATTGACCAAAAAGCCACAACTTGATTAAGTGCAAGCACCTGCCCACTGACACGCCTCCATGCGAACGGCTCAATTGGGCGCAGCATTCAACGGTGCGTGACAATTTGGCCAAGTTAACCGCATAATGCGAGATGATCATAACAAAAAAAAAACAACAACAACAACAACAAACAAACAAAATATACAAAAATTTCGTTTGAAAGACGCGCCACAAGAGTTCAAATGCTTTTGCCATTGACCTCTTTTTTCTGTCTGCTACGTGTCGAGTGAGGGAGGTGGTGTGTGGGGCATGGCAGTTGCAGCAAACAATTCAATTGCCATGATGATTATCACTTTCAAATCAAATCAACGAACGGGCTTTTACCTGCTTCAATGTCATGAAAGGGAAACTGATTGAAAGGGCAGAGATTGCAGTTAACCTGCTGAAAACCCATTTGTCCAACAGGTTTTTCGTGGCACGTTAATTGCGAGGCAAGCAGAAAAGTACAAAACATTACAGTTAAACGCCAAATCAAAATATAAAAAAAAATTAGATATAACATTTTGAGCATTTTAAAACTATTTGAAAAAATTGTAGTTTTTTATATTTTGATTTATATTTTTCTTTTTATTTTGGAAAAGAAATTTCTTGATGAGTTTTTTATAAGATTTATTATGCAGCTTAATGTATTTTAAAGGAATTCGTATAACAAATTGAATACGCCTAACTATTTGGCTTCGAGTTGAATCAGAATTGTATTTGGTATAGTTTGGTATAAAAAAAATATATTGCATTGAATAGTTTGAAATTGATTACATTTGCTCAAGCATGGAACATGGAATTTCGAACTATCCTAATCAAGACGATTAAGTTGAAGGACACGAAAAAACTCTTATGCTCTAAGGAAAATAATAAGAAAAAAAAGGGCTGTTTATTTGTAAGATGAATATTGCTAGTCGATAACAAATTTAAACAAAGGACGTTGCTATGAATAAAACACGAGTCTATAAAACATCTATACAAATGTGGAAATGCATTTAAATATATTTCCATAGATAAAAATATGTATAAAATAAAAATATATATAAATAACCACAAAATATATCTGTTTAAAAATATATTGAAATAAATCACATCGTTTTTTATCTATTCAAAGTTATTTCTTAAAGACTTCTATTTGACTTTTACACTTACTTTTTATTTAGTTCATGATTATGAAGGAAATGTAAAAAATCTCTATTTTTCGAATTATTTGCCAAAAAATAAAAAAGCTGCCCAAAATACATACAATACACCAAGTCACAGTCGCAGACACAGTCACAGTTACTTGGGCACTTTGCCAGACAGTTAACTTGGCTAACTAACCGCAACAACTGAACGCTGAACGACCTTGACCAGAAACGCAATGAACCCTCAACGGGTCGGGCGACCATTAAGTGAGAAGAGGAAAAGGAAGAGGAATAAAAAGCTAAAAACGTGGATACTACCAAAAACTGGAACCGTTAAAGCTTAAAGAAAAGACTTTTGTTAATGTCACATAAAATGTCATAACTGTCAGGCTTGCGACTGGGCCTAGCCTCGTGCGAGCGATGAGCTGCCAACAATTGGTACGATATGGAAATGGAATGTCAAATGGCGTCCAACACTTGCCAAAAGACAATTAATTGTTACACAAATCAACGTTAAAAATAAATTGGAAAATGCTAATGCGATTTGTGAAGATGCCGCCAAAAAATAAATAAAAAATAAAAAAAAAACAAATAAAGTATATATGATTAATCGACACCTGCCTCACATTCGACTCTATTGTTGACAATAAAGATTTATAAACTAAACGAATCTGCTTACAAACATTCATAATAATTTATGTAAAGCCACCTATAAAGATATTTGTGCATAAAGATATAAGACAAGGTCAGGTCGCGTGACGCTTTCAAATATGACAAACATCAAAAATAATATGTGAAAATAAAATAAAAATCTAAACATAAAAATATATATATATATGTAATATATATATATATGTATTTATACTCGTATGTACATATGTAGAGCTTGTAATTAATTCAAGGAAGCGTGTGTAATTGTGCCGTTGGAATTAAGACAATGACGCTTATAAGCACTCGCAGCTGTCTATCAAGAGGCAGACAAACAAACACTTGGCGCCCCCATGCGAGCTTATGACATAAGATGCGGCACGTCTAACGGCAGCCTCCAATTGCTCTCTCTCTCTCACTCTCTCTCTCTCTCTTTCATTCACTCACAACAGCTCTCACTCACTCTGTCTATATATCTCTCTCTCTCTCTCTCTCTCTTTAGTTGCGACTTGTTGCAGGTATATCGAACTACAATATGTGGTCAAGACATGCAAGCAATGCGAATGAAACTAAATCGAAAGTTGCATGCAACAAGCAGCATTAGGTTAGTGAATGCATGACTAGCAGATACCCTGTCAGCTAAAGATTTGAAGCAGCAGGCAGTATTATTAAATGTTTTAGCTTTTCTTTACACTCAGCTCATATACACCTGGAAATAAGTTCTAGAAATTATAACTTGAAAATTGGTCCACCAAATTTCGAGACACATCAAATAGGATAATTTATCAATAACAAAAGTTAAATATCAATCACAAAACTTAAATAACAAGCTTCTTTCTACATTCCCAATAGTTCTATAAATTCAGATATATGCAAAGCTTATTACATAGATTCACCTCACTACAATATACCCTATTCGAACAAATTGTAATGGGTATCATAGCCGATCCTCTCGTAACAGCTGTGCCACTCACGCTGCGCCTCTCTCTCTCTCTCTCTCCGCTTCTCAGACATGCCGCACAGCGGCATGTGAGACCCATTGACATAATAACGAGGAAGGTAACCAAAGTAAGACTTTAAACCACGTCTGCGACACACAACTGGAGCGTCAATTACAGCGACCCACAATCTGAAATTGAAACGAGTTGCGAATGTGTTGCCCCAAACATGTTGTCAGTGGGTTAGGTTATGGTTACTGACCGCACACACATACGTAGTCATATGTGACACAACAAAAACACTGTCAAATGACCGAGTGACACACTCTCTCACTCACACTCTCACTCTCATTTCGGTGGACAAACTTTGGCTTTTGGCCAGCTGGTCAAGTGAAGGTAGCAACAAATGCGAAAGTAAAAGGATTGCAGCACTCAATATAATTGAAATTGCAATTGGAATTGGTTTTTGTGCCCAAATGACAGATGAGTGCCTGCATTCGTGATGCATCAGTAGCCTGCCTAGGCGCGGCGAAAATACCTATAAAATAGGAGAAGGCGAAACTAACTGAGTCAAACTACAGTGAAACCTTAAAACTTATGATATATTATGTATATGTAATTATGATATACAATTTTAAAAAGATTTAAAATTGTTTTGTATGTTTCGTTCTATTTTTAAAATTGAACAATCTCTATAAACTTATGTTTTACATATATATTTTTAAAAAGTATCATGTCCATTTCCTGCTCAATCTATCTTTATGTATTATGGTCATCATTGTAATGATTGCGAAAATTTGTATTCCAGATTGCGCCTTGCACATGGCCAAAATCATATTTAAACAATAATGTCGTAGAGTTTTCTATGCAAGAAAGCCCGTTTTATTGATATTAAAAATATATTTCCTTGTTTTATTATGTAACGCTCAAAAACCCCAAAATAAATCACAGATTTATTTCTCTTGCTAACTAAATATATCTAACTATGCTTAAATCTTTTGGACTAATAATAATATATGCATATATATAGATGTCAAATACACAAAACTCTTTTGGGATTGTACTGTTTCCAATGATTGAATCTTATAAATTTGTCCTTGCGCATTATGTGATCTAATTTATGCATAGATCTTAGACCAATATAATAGCTATCAAATCATTATTATATTATGCAATAGTTAAAAACTGTTCTCATTATGCACATGTATTAAAGAGATAATATAATAATATATGATTATATATTTTATATTGTACAAAAGTAGGCCAAAAGCAAGAGAATTCCTTAAAGACTAAAACCAAAAATAATTTCTATAATTTTAAAGATTATATGATTACTATATACACATAGAATTAAAGTTCTAATATTTCAATTTTAATTTGTAGTAAATAATTTAATAATTATATTGTTATTATTAATTAACATAATATTTCATAGTTTGCTTGCATTTCGGGTCTTATTCAATTGCCAACAAATAAATGTGAGTTTTTATTGTTGTAAAAGACTTGAGAAACCACCAAAGCAGCAACAACAACAACGACAAACACAACCAAGTAGCAGCTGTCGGTAGTCGAATTAAACAGCAAAATGGCACGCATCCATAGAGCTACCTGTGCCCGCCTGCACTCCCCCACCACACAGCCCTCCCTTCAAGCCAGCCTCTCTCACCTTGCCGCCAAGTCTCTGATTGCAACTGCTGCATTTCAGCGCCGCTTGCCACTTGGCTGCCTCGAGTTCGCGCCTCCGAAAAAAAAAGAAAAACATAAAAAATATAAAGAGAAAAAAATAAACTAAACAAGCAACTCAACTCGACTCTGACCGACCGAACCATTCACCAGTCGCTGCATGTGTTTTGGGGCGATTGCGATTATGATTATGCTATAGTATATAGTATTATTGTTGCTGTTGTTGTTGTTGTTGTTGCTAGACTTCGGGCTGACAGTCTTCGTCGTCGTTGTCGTCGTTTCATTCATTCGCTTTGCCTTTTTGGCTGTTAGTTAGAGTATAAAAGTTTGGGCTGGCGCTGCAGTTGGCATCATTAAACCGTTAACCATCGAACAGTGTGGAGTGGTACGGATCGTGTAATAGAGTTTTGTGTATTGAGATTCCTTCCATAATCATTCAAATTAATTAACTAAATATCAAACTCAATACGATTTCGATCGTTCGGGCACAGTTCGGTACACAGTTCGACGGATAACTAATAATCCTCGACAAGGATATTCAACGTCAACATCATGAAGTTGATGGTAGGTATCAAAGGATCAGCGTGTGCAGTGTTGTGAAGTGTCCCAAAGAACTCGAACTATATCTTCAGCAAAAAGCAAGAGAATATGAAAGCATTTGAACTTTCTGACTAAATTCTTTTAAATTAGAATATATTCTCCAAATAGAATATATTCAAAATATTCTCCAATTTCCAAGTTGAAAAACTTAATTCATGCTAAATAGTTCAAGCAAAGTACGAAACTCAAGAGTTTTCTTCAAAAAACTATTCTGAATACCAAAAGTTTGATAAAACATTACACAAATGTTTTCTATATTCAACAAGAGGAAATCTTAAGAAACTGCCAAAAAGTTTTTTCTATTTTTCAACAAGTCAAAAGCAATTCAAGCTATAGCTAAACACTTTCAAGTCAAACCCTTTCCTCATTTTCCCAACCCATTTTTACTCCATCAGCGTACAGCGACTACGCTGGCTCTGGTGCTGCTGCTGGCCACCAGCTATGCCCAGGCTGGCGAAGAGAAGAGCGAGGCTGCCGAAAAGACAGCAGCTGAGCCGTCAGAGAAAAAGGCTGAGGAATCAGCAGCAGCTGCTGATGATACCACAAAATCGAAACGTGGCCTGCATCATTATGAGGATTACCATCATCATCATGTGCCACACTTCCCGGTGCATGAGGAGAAAACACTGACCGTGATCAAGAAGGTGCCAGTGCCAGTGCCAATCGAAAAGATTGTCCATGTGCCAGTGGAGAAGCACATACATGTGCCCGTCAAGGTCAAGGTGCCCAAGCCATATCCCGTTGTCAAGCATGTGCCCTATGAGGTTAAGGAGATCGTGAAGGTGCCCTACGAAGTGCCAGCGCCATATCCCGTAGAAAAGAAGATACCCTATGCCGTCCATGTGCCCTACGATCGTCCAGTGCCCGTCAAGGTATAGCAGTTGGCTGCTAAAAAAAAGTTATACAGTTAGTTTCAACACGCCTTCTATAACTCCACTAGGTACATGTGCCCGCACCCTATCCCGTTGAGAAGAAGGTCCATGTGCCAGTGAAAGTACATGTGCCCGCTCCTTATCCCGTCGAGAAAATCGTCCACTACAAGGTAGAGAAGCACGTGCATGTCGACAAGCCTTACCCCGTCGAGAAGGTTGTCCACTACCCAGTCAAGGTGCCCGTTGAGAAGCCCGTGCCCCACTATGTGGACAAGCCAGTGCCCCATTATGTGGATAAGCCAGTGGCAGTGCCCGTTATCAAGAAGGTGCCAGTGCCCGTCCATGTGCCCTATGATCGCCCCGTGCCCGTTCATGTTGAGAAGCCAGTGCCCTATGAGGTGAAAGTACATGTGCCCGCACCTTATCCAGTGATCAAGGAAGTGCCAGTTAAGATTGAGAAACACGTTCCATACCCCGTCAAGATCCCAGTGGAGAAGCCCGTTCATGTTCACATTGAGAAGCATGTGCCCGAGTACCATGAGAAGCATGTCACCTACAAGGAGCCCGAGTTTGTACACAAGCACATCGAGGAGGACCATCATTATCATCATCAGGAACAGCATCATGAGCCCATCCATCATTCATCATATTCGGCACCCATTGAGGAGCATCATCATGAACAAGAGCATGAGGTGGAGCATGATTTTAATGACTATCATGATTATCATTCATATCACGGTTACTAAAATTGGTGAAATGAACATTTCTTTTCTCTTCTCTCTCTCTCTCTCTCTTTCTTTCTCACTCTTTCTTTGCAGCATTGAGAAAATCGGTTATGAACGGTAACGGTTATGAGAATGGATATATAAACAAACAAAAAAGAAACAAAAAGTAAACTGAATAACAAAATTACATTCACAAACATTCAGAAAAACAATCCAAAACAAAGTTCTTCCATATCATATACCCAAATGCCCAACATTCCAATTCCACAATTGCTATATAGAACGTGATAACGATAGAGATTCTTTGAAACCCTAAAATTTACAATGTGACCAAAATGTGACACGAAACGAACTTACTTAGATTTTATGAACGAACTTTAGCTTAAGCCATAAAACAACAAAAAGGAAAAAAAGAGAAAACCCAAGAAACGTTGACGAAAATATCCCGTGAGAACTGTTATGAGAAATTTTGAAGACGATTAGACTTAGACTTTAAGAAACAACAAAGATTTAACACATTTGGGCTCGCCCCCAACCACTCAGAACAACAACTAAGAGAAAACTAGACCCTGAAACAACAACCACAACAACACATACACCACATATAAAACCTTCTCATCAGGATCGTGTATATATATATATATTGGATGTGTTGTTGGACTTGGCTGTCACTCTCGAACGATAATACTGGGTACAACATCTGACGATGTGGTTGCTGCTGCTGTTTTTGTCCTCCAGCTGCGGCTCCTCCTCCTTCTGCTCTGGTACATCCGAACTGTGCACCCGGTTCTGTTCGATTCGATATGATATTTGAGAGATCTGATAAGCGTGTGATAAGACTTCTGTTATAGTGTTTAAGTGTTTACTCTATCTATGCATGTGCATAACATATTAATATACTCGTATGTCTCTATATATAATGATAGTTAAGGCAGGCAGGCAGCCGTGCTGTGCAGTCGCCTAATTAAGTCAGTTTGTAAACGAACGTATTGTATTATTTTTGTAATAATTTTTGCTATATAGTTTTTAATGCAACCTAAACAACAACTATCTATAGTTTTGCTAAATGTAAAAAGCTGTCGAAACTGATTTATAAAAAGTACTTAATTTACCAAATAATATTTTTTTGTCTCTGTAAAAACAAATACACAAAACAACAACTACAACAAATCATTGAACATGAAGCTGATGAATATGTTAACAATAAAAACGAGAAGAATCAAGTGATCAAAACTAAAACAAAAATGCTGTTTTCTTTAAAAAAAAACATTTTTCTTTAAATAAATAAAATAATTATTCATAAAAAAAATGTATATATTGCAAAAATATATACATATACATATACTTAAAAATATATATATATACATATAAATATATATACAATTTAAAAATTATATAAATTTAAATTATATTTATAATTCATTTTAAAATATATTTGAAGAAATATATTTAAAATAAAAAAAATTAAGAAATACATTTATAAAATAATATAAGTAAATAAAAGAAAGAGAATTTGTTAATAAAAACAACAAATTAAACTAAAAAATTTGTGATTAATCATTAAAAAAAATATAGTTAATCAAACGCATGACATAAAATTTTCCAACTTAAACAAAGTCACAAATTTAAAAAAAAAAACAAACCAAAAAATTTTAAAAAGATTTTAAAAATATAAAATGTACAAGTATTAATATTTAATTAATAATTGATTAGAAAAAACATTATAAGGCCCTATTCTTTTTTTTATATCAGAAAAAAATGTAAGCAAAAATTTTTCTATTACAAAAAATTTTATCTACATTTAAAATTTTATCTGTATTAAAAACAAGTAAGAGTGCTCTAGTCGAGACTGCTCGACTAAGAGATACCCTGAACCCTGTGAAGATGCGATATTCAAATCATTTTACGCTTCTTTTATATATATGTATGCACATATAACAACACATACACACACACGCACATGCACACGAACGCACAAGCACTTTCTCTGCTACTGCGCAGTTTACGCAGTGACCGCGCGCGGGCAGCGCTTGGGCTGCAGTATGGACTATATTTTGGAAACTTATTTGTTGAATAGGTTTGCTTCTAGATGGACTTTCGTAATCAAACTTTTACAGCGTAATAATGACATTCATATGTATGTATTTGCCAAAGCACAAGTCTCTAGTATTTGAAATACGTTTTTTTCAAATTTGGGGGGAAGGGGGCGTGGTATCCAAAATCCAAAAATTGCAAAATGTTTGTATTCCTTACACGGATACACACAGTAAATCTGAAATCTATAGCTATAACGGTATTCAAAAACGAAGAAAAGTTATCGATTTTTATCGATAATAAGGAAATGGGATGAGTTATCGAAAAAAAAAGATAAACTCGTACTGCGTAGGATATACACGAGTATACATTTCAAATTTCAGATCTCTAGCTTTTGTGGTTTGCGAGATCACTGCGTTCACACGGACGGACGGACGGACGGACGGACGGACGGACGGACGGACAGACGGACATGGCTATATCGACTCAGTTTGTCGAGCTGATCACGAATATATATACTTTATGGGGTCTGTCATGTCTCCTTCTGCCTGTTACATACATTTTCACAAAAACATTATACCCTGATTTCCCATTTTCAATGGGTTCAGGGTATAAAAAAAGTAACATAAAACAAAAAAAAATTTATTTAAATTGTGACGGAAACAAATTTTGATTTTCACTGAGATACAAGCAAAAAAGTATTTTTTTAAACGAACAAATTTAATATATTATAAATTATACAATAAATAAACATAACATGACATTTAAAGAATATTTTGTATAATTAAAATATGTCGTTTTCGAACAAATTACTTAAAAATAAACTTTAATTTATTACTAAAAGTCAAAAACTTTGTAATACTATAACGAAGTCGTGGTGCTTAAAGAAAAATGCCAAAAGCTAAGAAATCATAACATAAATTAATGTTTTTACAGGGTATAAGAGTAATAAATAATAAAAAAAGCGTCTGCAAGTTAACTTTTGTTGGCTTTTAGATGTAGCAGAAGCAGAAGCTCTTCAAACGTAAAAAATATAATTATAAATATACAATATATACAATAATTATATTTTTAATTATATCACTGCTTATTTATAATTATATTCCACATATCTATCTATCTATACTTTTTCAAAATAGTTAAAGTTTTTCATTAAAAAAGTTTTAGGTTAAGGTTTAGGTTTTCCCTCTACATTTCTTCTCTCCTACTATCAGCTAACTACTACCAGTTCGCGCTTAAAATAGACCCAAGTCAGAGAGTTGCTCAACAACCTAACGAAATTGTGCATTATAATGCACTGCACTGTTATCAAGTCATTTCGCATTATACGAGTACAGCCGTTTGGTTTATCTAATTTTTGAAATGGGGTAAACATTGCCTGGCATTCATAATTGCATATTCAAAGTGTCTAAGCAGCGCCCACTGAGAGGGTGATCAACATGTTTATTATTACATTTGCCACACTATGTTTTTATCATTACGCTTTTCCATGCCACAGCAGCAACAGCAACAGCAACGACAACGACAACTCGCTGACGGCACTCGCGTCCATTTCCTAGCGCTTATTTTGCGGCCAGGCATTACTTTTTATTAGCACCGACGACCGATTTGTGTGTGGTTGTCAGCAGTGATACCCTGTAGTCTAAGCAGTCAAGGTGGGTATATTGTTGTTAAATATAAATTGTAAATAGGCTTATTAGGCTAATACCGTATATCAGTTGCATCATACTAAGTAAGAAAATTCCAAATTCTTCTAAAAGTTCTTTGGCTAATTTGAGAAAATATTTTGAGAAAATGTATGTAAATGTAACTAAATTTTCTCTAATTTATATAAAGAAACAATATTCAAGAGAAGTTATAAAGATGAAATAAAATAAATAAAACCAAAAAATATTTAGTAAAAATGAATCGTAAATCAATTAACCAAAAATTTGCAGGGTATCTGGCTTCTCTCTAGTATACAAACTTTGAATATGGCCTGCGGCTGGCAAGTCTTCGTCTATGTTGGCGTTGTATATATGTATATTTAAAGATTAGGTTTCAATTTGCATTTCGGTTTCATTGAAGCTGCAATGCTGCTGCAATTTCCAGGCAAACTAAGTGGGCCATAGATTTATCACGTTTTCCTTAGTCGGTTTGTAGGACATGTGCTCCTAACCGATATTTGAGACAAAAGCGCACATGCAAAACGTGTTGTGAAACCAAAGCGAAATGAAAAGTGTTCAGAGATCGTTCAGACGTTTAGCTGAAGCCGGACTATGGCTCCGTTTTATTACCATATTGAGGCTAACTCTCTTGGTGGTTAGTTGTGGATATCTGGTAGTGGTAGCTTTTGTTTATGTAACTGTAACTCTAACTGTAGCATTTGCAGTTTATGGATTATGCAATAAATAATCAACACACAATAGCCAGTGCCTGCCTGCCTGCCTGTTGCTGTTGCTGCTGGTGCTGCTGTTGTTTTGTAATCTTTCCCCTCAATAGAATGGCCAGCCATAAAATCTGGCTAATGGCTTTTTCAATTAACTCTTTGCGGGCTCCCATAAAAATGTTGGTCTATAAAAGATCTAGCTATTTGTATTTGAGCTCTAAGCTAGTCTCAAGTGACAGCTTAAATTGGATTAGTTGGCTAAGGGTAAAGCCATTAGCACAAAAAAAAGAGAATTGGCTTTCAAATCTATTCTTTAGAAATAATATTATGGAGTAAAGCTAAAAGTTCAGTGCGTATTCTTTGTACTTATTAATTACTAAATAAAAAGATATAATTAACTCTTTAAGAAATTGAAACTATTAAGAATGCTCTAGTCATGCATGACTAGGACATACCCGGCACAAAATTGCAGATGGAAGCAGAGGAAATATTCAAAATTGTGTTCAAAAATATTATCACAGGAAACTAAAGTTCATTTGGATTCTCTAGCTTCTGTAGTATTCAAGCGACGCTTAAATAGCGAAATCAAACGATCGATTATTATAGATAATAAGCAAGTGGGATGAGCTATCAAAAAAATTATAAGCTCGTACTCTATATGGTATGCAGAAGTCAAGTCTCTACGAGAGAGTGCTATGAGGTCTACCATTTTTTCTTCTGCCTGTTACATACATTTTGACCAGCCATGTCCCATTTTCAATGGGTTCAAGGTATACAAAAGTTTTATAGATTATGAATTATGAATTATGAATATGGCAGACCAGCTTCGTAAAGCGTGTCTTAAGTCATAGGTATGGAATCGTGGTGCGACATTATTAACATTAACATTTTAAAGATGACAAATATTTGAAAAAATTAAACTTAATTAATAAAAATAATCAAATAAAATTTGTTGAATAATCAAGAATATAAGAATAATAAAGAAATATTCAAATAAAAGTTTAAAAAAAATAATAATAGCTCAAAAAAAAAGTTTAAAATATAAAAACTTTTTATTATTTTGTAAGATTTAATAAATATAATAAAAATATTTATAATCAAAAATAGAATACAATTTTTTCTCTAAAAAAATATTTAAATTATACATTTTTCTATTAAATAAAAATCTTTGTACATATATTTTATATAGATAACGTTACAAAAATAAATATAAATTTTGTTATATGAAAACTCCTTTAAATATATAAATAATTGAAGCCTCAATGTGCAACGCTCTTCATAGCTTACTCACACAGCCAAACCTTGCTCAACCTTGAAAGAACCCCTTTATAAACACTGCCAAATGCCCAACCATGCCAGCCATGGTGGTTAGCCAAAAAAAAAAAGTAAGTTACGCAACCGCTGCACCACTGCGGCTGGCTGTCATAATAGTCAACGCCTTGTCTCACATAAAAATAGAGGTACAATAAAAGACCATAAAAAAAAAGAAGAAAACAAATGAAAACCACACAAAGCATTGGCTCAGGCATGGTCAACACTAATAGGCAGTCATTGACACCGCCATTTTCTTGGGTGGTGCTGGTGGTGCCATCCATTGCACCATGCGGCGTTTCGCTTTTGTGGCACAGAAATTTGCATTTGCATGCCCCAGGAAAAATTAGCTGCTTTTTGTTGTTATTTTCTTTGACATTTGTGGGTCAGTTTAGACCAGACAATCGAACGACCTGCATATACACTATAAAAACTAACATGTGCGATATAAGTATGTATGTATTTTTTTTCGTAACAGTTACTATTTGTGGCTTTATTTAAATGATGTCAGAGCCAAAGCCAAGCCAGAGCCGCTTTTGGCAGCAGCCATGTGGAAAGTGAATGCGGGAAATATTCGTCGACATGCGAGTTTTTCTTTCTTTCTATCTTTACCGCCCCGCCAATAAACATATGTATATGTGTATGTATATGTATATGTGTGTGTGTGTGTGTGTGTGTGTGTGTGTGTGTGTGTGTGTGTGTGTGTGTGTGTGTGTGTGTGTGCGTGTGTGTGTGTCTACTGAATTGGTCATTATAAGCCAGTCAGTGGGCCACCTTGTGGTGGCTTGCGGGCTAAGAGGGAGTTGCGATGTCTTGGCAATTCGAATATTGCGACGCGTAATCGCCGCCAATTTGACGGAAAATATTTGAAATGTTGTGCGATTGTTTCTCTCTCTCTCTCTCTATCTCTCTCTGTGTGTGTAAATTGTAATCGAAAATAGCAAAATTAATAACAAGCTTTTGTTTGTTTCGAGTTTTAATTGCTGCATTTGCGTTATGTGGCAAATTAGATAAGAGAAACGAACAATCGTGCGGTAATGCAATAAACTATATAATCAATGCGTCTCAAATGAAAGGAAGATATGAATGCATGAAGGAAAATGCGTAAGAGATTGATTATACGATTTTCAGGAAGGTTTAACAAAGAGCTAACCAGATCAGAGACTATGTATCTATAAGTATTGATATAAAGAACTAATACAAAATGCATTTTATATTTTTAAGAGCAACATAACTTATAAATTTGTCTTTTAAGAAAACGCACAAATCATTAAATACATATATATAAATATAAAATAAAACACTACTCACTTGATATAAGGTATATTAGCTGGTATATGATATTTGGCACCCAAATCAAAATCCTTTTCAGAGCGCAGTACAGGCGGCTTAATGCCCGAATACTTTTCACTGCAAAAAAAATAATCACATAAGTATGAATAAATCCTGATTGATTATCAAACCTATCACAAAGTTACCGCAAATTCCAATAATGACAATTCATAACGCGCTTATTTGCATTGCCGCTAAAGACATCGTAACGCCAGTTATCCAAAGCCAAGGCAAAGGGCAAAAAGGCCACCTTTAGCAACATAAAAAAAGTTTATATTAATATATAATATTATTCATGCATCATGCTTCACTCACTTTGTCAATGGCCATGGTAAATAGGTAGTTAATGTCATAGCTGGATTCGTCTAGAGATCGCTGCAGCAGACCCAAAGTTTGCAAATGCTTTGGCGTGGAGACGGCTAAGCCGATTGCATCGCCCACGGCCTGATGAAAAGCCGGATTGGCGCCATTGCGAAAGATTTTGGGCAGATGGCGATACTGCAGAAAATATTGTATATGCGCCATCTCATGATGCACACTAACCAAGCTCCGCTGATTGATGTCCGTGCACATTTTCACACGAAAATCGTGACGATTGCAAAAGTCCCAAGCGGATGGCTCGCAGAGTACGCGCCTATCTAGCGGCTGCTCAAACACTGAATTCCTATAGAATTCTGGGCCCACAGCTGACATGTTAATGGACGTAAAGAACTCCTCGGCCAGCTGGAACATTAACAACGGTGTATAGCCCTGCTCCACCATGCGTGGCGTCACATCGATAAGCTTGCGACCCGGATACGGTATCAATATGTCCAGCACATTCGACCACGACTGCCCATACATATTGCCCAATATGTGTGAAGGTATGGGCGCAATGCGATTGATACGATCCGGTCCATAGTAATCCCTCAACTTGCGACGCACATACGAATGCAGACTTTCGTACAGCGGACGTATCTGTTCCCAAACAATGTCTATATCCTGACGGAAATTGCCCGATTCGTAGGCCAGGAACCAATACTCGCCGCCATTGCTGACATCTGTTAAATATTTAAGCAGCATTTATATCTCTTTATATATATAAATATATTTAAATATATTTACTATTTGCAGCGGCCACATCCTGCATCACATCAATCAATTGCTCGTAATTATCGCGCATGCCACGACCCGCCTTGCGATGATACTCCACCCAGGTATGCTGCAGCTCATCCCAATCCCTGCTCTTAGCCATAATATCCTTCAGGTGGGGTATATAATGTAAATCGCATTGAAATGGCTGCTGATAAGCGCAAATGCTGGCATCATTATACAGGAAAAGCATTTCGTTCAACAAGCGATTGTACTGTGGAGTAAAACAGAATTATTTAAGGATATTTTAAGGTATGCACAGCTGTGGTCAGATAGTAGTGCGACTGAAATGTTGGACAGCAACATTTTGTAAACATATTTTGAAAGGAATATGTTTGGAATAGGTCTAAAATAAGTTTGGAAAAGATTTGGAATAGGTTTGAAATAAGTTTGGAATAGGTTTGGAATACGTTTGGAATAGGTTCAGAATAAGTTTGGAATAGGTTTGGAATAGGTTTGGAATAGGTTTGAAATAAGTTTGGAATAGGTTTGGAATTGGTTTGAAAAGTCTTGCTTAAATCTTTGCTTCTCTTTTCGTTTCTTTTGCATACATTTTTATGTTCTTTGCTTCTTTTGAACCTTCATTTGTTTACTCATAACATAGCAGAAGAAAATAATGGGACCTAAGCAACCTATATAAATGTTAATCTAAATACTCACTTTAAACTATTTTGAAAATATTATGTTTATCACAAAATTTTGATCTGCAACATTTCAACTACTATTTTTATGATCACAGCTATATGTATAAGGAAAACTTACTCTATCTAAAACGTCCAGGGATAGTGAATTTGGTCCCACTTCAGATTGCAGCATTAGCTGTCTATATAAACGACGATCAAATATGAGATCCTTGTTAATACGCTTCGATTGCTCGGCTGTTATGCGCTGATACTCCACATAGCGCTGCTGAGCGTTGAGCTGCGAGAAAATACAAAGTTAATACATATAAATAGAATAAATTATTTTTCTGTTTAAAGTGGTAATATCTCTAGTTCAGCATATGTCAACATAAGCTCAGGATGAATTTATAGGTGAACTAGAAATATAAATCCAACTAAGAGTCAGATTAGACTCATATAAATTGATTGCATTGATTGTTTATGCTATGATATCTTTTACAATTATTAATTTTAATATTATTATTTGATTTTTTATATAAATTTTCCCCCTGCTATATTTTTTGCAAATTGATTTTAATTTATAAATTTATTCCAAATAAAGTGTCCAAGATAAATAAAATAAAATCTTGTTTATATTATAATCCACATCTGGCACCCTTCAGACCCTTTTACAGCAAAAGTATACATAATAAAATACATTTATTTCTTACTAAAAATTATTTTTGCTTTAATCGCACTAAGTTTTGACCCAAAAACGTGCTGTAAAAGTCTCAGAGTGCAATACTTTGACATTGGCAAATTGGCCTGAGAACTTCGCCAGGCAAACGACCTTGACTATGTTGTGTGTGTCAGCCATGTGTGTGTGTGTGTGTTGTTGTCTTTGCCACTTCAATCTAACTGCCAACTTGCTTAGACATTCAATCTCAAGCTGTTGTAAGATCGCGTGCCGCAACAACTCGATTTCAACTACAACAACAATTACAATTTCAAGGGTATGCGCATGTACGTGTATACCCGACTATCAAGCTTACCGCTTCCGTTTGCGTATAATCATTGACGTTCGTCTCGAAATTCCATTGAGCTGCCACATTGGCGGTGCACTCGAGTGAACCCTTTTGGTCCGTTTCGACCAGCAAATTACGCAACTTCTCCAGCTCCTGCTGATAGCGACGATCCTGTTGATAGCGCTGCCGTTCCTGATAGCCCTGATTCAAATTGAAACGATCCTGATTGGATTGATAGGGATTCTGAAAGCGATTCCGATCATTGCCCACAAATTCCACATTCGGATTATTAACATATGGATCATTCAGATTGTTGTAGTTGGAATTCACATTGGGATTGGGTCCATTATAGTTATTGTAGTTCGGCTGATCGTTAAAGTTGCCATAGTTGCGTTCGGTGCTGCTCGATGTTGGTCCATAGTTGTGATTCGCATAACGATTGTCTTGGCCACGATTCACTTGGTGATCCGCACTGAAGGGTGATTCATCGACGCGATCACTGAAATTCAATCGAGGTGTGGGATAGGCGTAGCCCAATCGCATGCGCTCATCGTAGGTCTGACCGTACTGCAAATGAGATCGATTAGAGAATGTTTCTTAATTAATTCCAAAAATGTTTAATTACTCACCCTAAAGTCATCCAGTCCATCATCGCTGCTACTGCTGCTGCTGCTGCTGCTGCTGCTGCCACCTCCATTCTCCGAATAGGGTGGTCCATAGCGCTGGCTGCGATCGCGATCGGCTCTCAGCTGGGCGGGAGTCGTTGCCACATTGGGCGTGTAGCCATTGTAGAAGATCTCCGGCTGTGGTGTAGGCAAATTAAGTTGGGGATTAGCATGAGCCATGCTCCACAGTGTGGAGCATATGATAAAGAGACAATGCCACATATTCGTTTATCATGCAATGCGATCTATATGTTTATATATTTAACACACTTTCAAGGTCAGCGCGCAGTGCTTATTAAATCTTTCACAAGCAATTAACAATTTTAATTACAGTTCGTTTGACATTATCTTAAACGCATAAATAGCTCATGCAGGCTATACTATGTAAAATAGCTGATCACGCGAAGAATGAAAACTTTATGGGGCACAAAGCAGTTTCAATTGTAGGGTTTAAGCTCAATTAGAGAACTGTCCAAAAAAAAGATGATGTTGACCTTGAATAATATTAATTAATTTTATTTATTAATTTTATAATTTATAAGTTAATATTTTTATTTATTATTATTATTATTATTTTTATTTATTATACTTATAATTTATTAATTAATATTTTTATTAATTGTATTTTTTAATATTTTTTTTATTATTAATATATAAATATTATTTTTTAGTTTTTTTATTATCTATAATTCAATTTTAAATGATTTTGTTGTATATTTTTATACTTTTATTCAATTTTTTCTTCAGCATTTTATTTAACTTATTATTATTTTTTAATCTTTATTTTTGTTATTCTTTGTAAAAATTTTATAATTTGTTTTTACTTCTTAACAATTATTTTTCACTGATTTTAATAATTTAAATTTTTTTTTTTTTTTGAATATATTTTTATTTGTTATTTTATTTTTAGTTTTTTAATTTATCTTTTCTTTTAATTGTTATTATTTTATTTTTTAATTTCTTTTTATTGTTGATTTTATTTTTTATTTTTTATTTATTTTTACTTTTAATTGCTATTTTCTTTTTTAATTTATTTTTAATTGTTATTTTATTTTTAATTTTATTTTTAAAATGTATTTTTTTATATTTTTCGCAATAGAAAATTTTTCATTACTTTCTCTTTTCATAAATGATTTATATAAAGATATTTCAAATATTAATTTTTTAGATTTTCGCTCAGAGCTTGTAAGAAAAATCACGAATAAAAAGATTTTTAAAATGGATTATTTATTATAGGTCATAAAGACTTTCACTTTAAACACTTTTATTTACAAAAGCACAAATTATGGTATCCGATCTTAACCAGCAGATCTTTGAGAAAAAAACAATTTATCAGCTTTTGACTTCACTTCAACTGATTTTTAGATGAAAATTGCAATACTTTTCGTAAGCTGCGTTTTAGGATCACACGATTTGTTTGCTGCTTTTGAGGTCACTTTCTGTTTCGGAATATTTTGGAGCCCGTACACCCACGTAACGTCACGTAACGCGTCTAAAACTCTACTGACTTGAGTGTAAGAATTTTTTTTTCGAAATTACTTTGCGACTTTTTTTTTGTATTATTTTGTTTGTGACTCGAAAATGAATTCAAATTTCAACAAAGCGACGTCGCAGTTGCAATGCGCGGCGCAGTCGACGTCGCAGTTGACGCTACCTGCGATGTTCCCTACATGTTGTGTGAGATAAACGCAATTAGCACTGCGACTGCGATGGCTGAGCTGTTGACGTCGCAGTTAACGACAACAACAACAATCAAATCAGCCATAAGCTTGGGAACACAATGGGCAACAAGTTAATGTGCTTGTGTGTGTGTGTGTGTGTGTATGTAAATGTTTTTGCATGCATGTTTGCAATTATAAGGGAGGGTGAGGGCATGTTAAACGAATACACACACACACACATATCTAAATACACATACACACATACATACGTACGTACTTACAAATACAGCTCCGAGTACTAATCAGTTACAAAAAAAAGGTTTAGCCGCATAATTATGGCGAGTGTGAGAAAGTACTCAGGTTATAAAATGAATGAGTAGTTCATTTTAGGCGGCGCCACTCAAACATTGTATATATGACTCATAAATATTAACACTTTTTATTTATCAACAACTTTAACATCCATTTTTTGCCGCACGCACACAAGTGTGACCGATTTGCACTAATTAGAGAACACCATGCGAAAAGAAGCTGCAGCAATTGATCAAGTATCGATACCAATTAGCTAGCATAACAAGCAGTGCTGTCAATTTAGCTGTTTTCCTGTAAGTTCTGGCTTTTAACAAGCACAGAATGCGGCTAAAATAGGATATAGTGTTTGGCGGGAATTATGGCTGTTTTGCATTATTATATGTTGTTTCTTAGAAAAAAAGCTCATCATTATTAGAATGACAGAGAATAAATACAATTTAATGAAATTAAAGAGGATTTCATTGCGATCTCGCATTTGCGAATAACAAGCAAAAGTCAAGCCAAAAGACAGTAGTAACAGATTCTTTTCTGCATATTTCTATTTATGTTCAGTTATTTCTGTCTTTTTAACATGTTCATTTGGCTTGCCGAAGCCCTGAAGAGTGGGCAACACTGATAACAAGCATAAGCAAATGCATGTGCTAGTGTGACCAAGTGCCACTAATCGAAGCATAACAAAACAGCAAAGCATAAAAACTAACAAAAAGCAATTAAGTAATTTTTAATGTATGTTTGTATGACAGCAGTTGCAGTCGCCGTCAACGTCGCCGTCGCAGTCAACGCGTCTAACTGAAAATGCAAAAACGCCTCACTTTACGGTCCGTGGAATGTCACTCTTGACCTAGGCGCATGTGAAAAAGTGTTTTTGACTCACAGTGCGACGGGAGTGGGGGGCGTATGTGTGCATGTGTGTGTGTGAAGTTAATGATTGCAGCGAAGATCAATTGTAAAGATAAAGCGAGTGAAGAGAGAGAGGAGAGAAGGTGCTAGCTAAAGGGGTGATATGAGTAAGACTGATTGATGCTTTGATTGCTCCAGTCGCATACAAATAAACAGGTAAGCATGATATTAAATATATAAAGAAATATATTTATATATATGTATGTATGTATATATGTAAATATGTACATATGTATATGAATCATGGTGTAATTAGTTCGGGATCTCTAGTTTCTTTCCTCAGAAATGAGCTCATAAATAAGCGCTCATATACATACACACATATATACATATGCGTGTTTGTATGTATGTATGTATTTGCAGTCTGGAACAGATCTAAGCTTTGTTATGATACCCTGTAACAGATAATTGATATTGAAAGGTATATTAGCAAAATTTAATTATTATTTGGGTAATATGATTTACTTTATTTATTTAAGATATTTTTTCCATTTTAGTTTAGTTTTTAGTATTATTAATTTTAGACAAAGTATTTGTTAGTCATTCTTGACATTTATTTCAAGTCAACTCAAAAACATTTTGAAAGTTCAGGAAATCAAATGGGAAAAACAAGTTTACAGGGTATATGCTAGTCAGTCATGTTTTTACTACATCTTACTTTTCACTATTCACTTTGATTTGCTGCAAGTCAAGTTCATATTTAAAGTACTTATCTAAAGTGTAGTACATGTTCCAGTTCTGTACAGGGTATTTCCTAGTTGTGCATTCATCGCATTCTTAACGTTTACTTTGAAGTGCTGCCAGGTAACATCATTTTCGACTTATTAATAGTGAGATAACATCTTAAATACTTAAAGTATTCTTATATTTTACAGGGTATCGCCCAGTCAGTCATGCCTGCCCCATTTCTTATTTACTCAGATTCAAGGTCACAACTAAAGTACTTCAACTGATCTTATATGATATGATATGATGTCTATCTAGTCATACCTAAAGTACTTCAGGTAATCCCATCGAGTGAATATGTTATTTAGCTACAGGCAGCTGGCTGCAAGGCGTGGGAAAATAATTATAATTAAGATATCTGTTACTAATTGAAGCATGCACCTCTATGAATATTCTGAAAGCTAGCAATACGCTTAACTATTTACTTAATTCCAACTATCAGCTGTGCGCGCAGTCATCTTAATGAATTGCATTTTAATTACAGTGGGTTTTTTATTTCATTTGTGTTTTTAGACGTTTTCCGGTTTTCCTCTCAGTTATTTGCAAGCACAAAAACTAATTGAGTTTGTGAATAGAACAAACTTAATTTACTTTCAATTTAACTAACTAAACTAATTAACTAAGACGCTTTTGAGATAGTTCATGAAGTCATTCATTAGGCGAGTGCTGTTCCCAGTTGCAAATTAATGAATATTTTACATTTTATTTTTAATTGTAAGAAAACAAAAATTAGCAGAAAACTTGTTTAAAAAAATTAATAAAAAATAAAAACAAATAAATAGAAAATATAATGATTCAATCTTAATACTTCAATTATTGCATACTTTTCGCTGCAGCCTAAAAGCCAATTTCCCAACACATACGTTTAGGCAAAAGATACTGTTATAGCCAAATATATTAACAGTTTCCAAATGCCAAACTGAAACTAAATAAAAATATTCTATTTAAATTTGTGTTTGACTTAAGACAAAAAAAAAAAAAATTGATGTATTTTAGGCGTGATCGTAACCACTTCCAAAGAACAACTAAGGCCAGTAGGTAGCCAAAGTGATGGGATGAGTCAAAGTTATTAACAGAGGGATTACATTACAGGCAAATCGTTTTTATCCACGATTGAGTAATACTGTGTCTTTTAACAGTGAGTGGCCGGCCACTGGATATGTGTGAGTGAGAGTCGTCTACAGACAGGGAATGCAGCGCGAGCAGCAGGTGTTTATCCACAGAGCTTGCATTGCTGTTGAGAGTGAAGGCAATCGCTCAGCTATCCATTTGCTCTCTTACATTTGATCCCATTTTGTGTGTATGTGGCACAATTTGATTGGGCAATTTGAGTAAGTCGCCAATTGTTGTTGAGAGTATGGGAAATTGCTCAGCTATCCATTTGCCCTTTTGCATTTGATCCCTCTTTGAGTGGACAGTTTCTGTGTGGGAGTAAGTCGGCAGTTGAGCGGCCGTTGCTGTTGAGAGAATCGGAAAGTACTCGATTATCCATTTGCCCTTTTGCATTTGATCCCGTTTTGAGTCGACAATTTGTGTTGAGAATATGGGAAATTGCTCAGCTTTTAATTTGCGCTTTTGCATTTGTTTTGAGTGGACAATGCATGTGTGAGTAAGGCGACTGCAGAGCGGCCGCTGCTGTTGAGAGTATGGGAAATTTCTCAGCTATTAATTTGCCCTTTTGCATTTGATCCCTCTTTGAGTGGACAGTTTCTGTGTGGGAGTAAGTCGGCAGTTGAGCGGCCGTTGCTGTTGAGAGTATGAGTATGGGAAACTGATCGGCTATCCATCCATTTATATGTGTGCAAGCTGACTGGCCACTGGATATGTGTGAGTGAGTCGTCTGCAGACAGGGATTGCAGCGCAAGCAGCAAGTGTTTATCCACAGAGCTTGCACTGCTGTAGAGAGTAAGGGCAATCGCTCAGCTATCCATTTGCCCTTCTGTATTTGTTCATTCTTTGAGTGGACAATTTGTGTGTTAGAGTGAGCTGGCAGCAGTGCGGCCGTTGCTGTTGAGAGAATCGGAAAGTGCTCGGCTATCCATGGGAAATTGCTCGGCTATCCATCCAAGCTGAATGGCCACTGGATATGTGTGAGTGAGATGTCTGCAGACAGGGATTGCAGCGCGAGCAGCAAGTGTTTATCCACAGAGGTCGCATTGCTGTTGAGAGTAAAGGCAATCGCTCAGTTATCCACTTGCCCTTCTGCATTTGTTCCCGCTTTGAGTGGACAATATGCATGTGTGAGTAAGTCGACTGCAGAGCGGCCGTTGCTGTTGAGAGTATGGGAAATTTCTCAGCTATTAATTTGCCCTTTTGCATTTGATCCCTCTTTGAGTGGACAGTTTCTGTGTGGGAGTAAGTCGGCAGTTGAGCGGCCGTTGCTGTTGAGAGTATGAGTATGGGAAACTGATCGGCTATCCATCCATTTATATGTGTGCAAGCTGACTGGCCACTGGATATGTGTGAGTGAGTCGTCTGCAGACAGGGATTGCAGCGCAAGCAGCAAGTGTTTATCCACAGAGCTTGCACTGCTGTAGAGAGTAAGGGCAATCGCTCAGCTATCCATTTGCCCTTCTGTATTTGTTCATTCTTTGAGTGGACAATTTGTGTGTTAGAGTGAGCTGGCAGCAGTGCGGCCGTTGCTGTTGAGAGAATCGGAAAGTGCTCGGCTATCCATGGGAAATTGCTCGGCTATCCATCCAAGCTGAATGGCCACTGGATATGTGTGAGTGAGATGTCTGCAGACAGGGATTGCAGCGCGAGCAGCAAGTGTTTATCCACAGAGGTCGCATTGCTGTTGAGAGTAAAGGCAATCGCTCAGTTATCCACTTGCCCTTCTGCATTTGTTCCCGCTTTGAGTGGACAATATGCATGTGTGAGTAAGTCGACTGCAGAGCGGCCGTTGCTGTTGAGAGTATGGGAAATTTCTCAGCTATTAATTTGCACTTTTGCATTTGAGAGCGGCCGTTGCTGTTGAGAGTATGGGAATTGCTCGGCTATCCGAGCTATATTATTTATATGTGTATAGCGGAGTGCAAGCTGAGTAGCGACTGTACATATATGTGTAAGTGAGTCAGCTGCAGAGGGGGATTGCAGCGAGCAACAAGTGTTTATCCACAGAGCTTGCACTGCTGTAGAGAGTAAGGGCAATCGCTCAGCTATCCATTTGCTCTCCTACATTTGATCCCATTTTGTGTGTATGTGGCGCAATGCAATTTGATTGGGCAATTTGAGTATGTCGGCAATTGTTGTTGAGAGAATGGGAAATTGCTCAGCTATCCATTTGGACTTTTGCATTTGAGAGCGACCGTTGCTGTTGAGAGTATGGGATTCCCAATTGCTCGGCTATCCGAGCTATATTAGCGACTGTATATGTATTAGTGTGTCAGCTGCAGAGAGGGATTACAGCACTGTTAAAAAACTTATCCACATCACACCAACTGCTAATGAGAGTGGAGCAAATAATAATATTTATTTAAGTATTTAATAGATTGCTCTTAAGTTGTCGGGTCGTAAGTACATAGATATATGACATGTTGATGCTAATATGTATTTGTGTAATTACGTATTTATAATAGTAGAGTTAATATTATTTTAAAGCCAACCCACTTCCAAGCCACTGGCGCGATTCTGCTGCGTCAGCCAATCTTGCAGAGGCTTGAAATAGGTCAAGAGTCCATCCATGCTGAGCTCCCCTGTGCCCAGGAGCTGCTGCAGCACCTCTTTGTAGTGCACTGAGGAGCCCAAGGCCATGACGCGATTAAGGCTGACTCCGATCTCACGCTTATCCGACAGATCGCACAGATCCAGAGGCTTATCCACAGCTTCCCTCACGTACTGACCCGTGAGTTGGCAAAAGTGTTTATAGAGCTGGAATTGTAAGACGATGCTGAGGAATTGGCTAGGAGATGAGAAGTAGTTAGTAAAGTGTTGATAGCCAGTATAGAGGAGAGTAGTTGATATTGATACATATACGTAGATATATACAGCTGTGGTCAGAAAAATAGTAGTGCGAATAATATGTACTATATATATATATTCAAATTGATTTAAATATATTATATTATCTTATTATACCCTGAAACCATTGGGTTCAAAATGGGAAACCAGGGTATAATGGCTTTGTTAAACTGTCAAATGTATGTAACAGGCAGAAGGAGGCGTGGCAGACCCCATAAAGTATATATATTCTTGATCAGGACGACGAGCTGAGTCGATATAGCCATGTCCGTCTGTCCGTCTGTCCGTCTGTCCGTCCGTCTGTCCGTATGTATGAACGCGTCGATCTCAGAACATATAAGAGCTGGAGACTTGACTTTTTTTGGTAGGTCCCTGTATAGCACGCACATATCGAGTTTGTTTTAAGAAATCGATAACTTTTCCCGTTTTATGGTTATCGGTTAAAAACCTTATCGAAATTAAGTTATTAAATTATATCTCGTACATCTTTCGAGCTAGAGTCTCCAAATTTTGTATTTACATTAAATTATATTTTAGACAATTTCGATTTTTGTTAAATTTTGGATATTTATTATTAAATTTAACATGCTGAAATTTTTTCTGCGTAATAAATACTTAACTGAGTATATTTAAAAACGCAGATCGGACGGGGTTCAGGGGATCTCCTAGTCGGGCACCAGCGACTAGAGTTTTCTTACCTGTTATTATCTAACATTTCAGTCGCACTACTATTCTTATGACCACAGCTGAATATCTATATCCATATATACTTTACCTGGTATATTGATCATCAATTTCCAAGAGCAGCTTGGCAGGCACATCGAAGTGCTCATTGGTTCGTCTTGTGGGCGCCGCTGCGCCCGTAAACCGTTCCGTGAGCCGCCAATAGGCTTCATTGTCGTCCGCGCGGATCTGCCCGCTGAGCACCTCCACCCGATACCGATCGAGCACATAGAAAACGGGCAGCAAGAACACAACACGTAAACCCTGCAGATACAAGCGATTCAGGCGAGCGGGCAGGCTGCTCCCCTCTGCCTCGCGCAGCAGCCCCAGCTTGCGTAGGTAGCGCGGCGAGGAGGCAGCCAGTGCGAAGCATTTACCCAAAGCATCTCTAAAGCTGGGCAACGGCTCCTCGCGCAACAGCAGTGGCTGCACGGCAGCAGCACGAAAATAATAAACTTCGAACTGTGCCTCGAACATGTTGAAGAAACGCTCCTCATCCTGCAGCGGACAGTAGCTGAAGTTATCGCGGGGGAGTGTCTGGAAATGCCACGCCTTGTGCCAGCAGCTGTCCCCGTTGTGGGCGGAGACAGGGCGGGCATGGGACCAAAGGGAACTGAAAGAGAGGGAAAGGGAGAAATAGTGTGTGTGAGAGAGAGAGAATGAGAGTGAGAGTGAGAGAGAGAGAGAGAGAGAGAGAGAGAGAGCGAGAGAGAGAATGATATACATTGAGTATTGAGCAGAGTGGATTGATCAGAAAGCTGAATATAGAGGAACCATGCACATAGAGACAAAGAGTGATAGAAAGAGAGACAGAGAGCTATAGAGTGAGAGAGAGAGAGAGATCAAGTGAAAGAGAGAGAGATAAAGAGCTATAGAGAGTGAGAGCAATAGACAGAGAGAGAGAGAGAGAGAGAGAGAGAGAGAGAGAAAGAGAGAGCGCTAGAAAGAGAGAGGAAGAGGAGATAGAGAGATAAAGAGCTAAAGAGAGAGAGAGAAAGAGCTATATATATATAAAGAGAGAGAGCTATATATAGAGAGAGAGATAAAGACTTAAAGAGAGTGATTTCAGGCTGTCAGAAGTACAAAATTCCACAATTAGCTAAAACTTTAGCTCTTTGCGCTGCACAGGGTATGCCACAGTCAGGTACTCCCCGCTGTAAAACTCTTCTCTTCTCACCTCCCTCTTCTACTTCATCCCCTAATAGCATTAGACCACACACCTTCTGCACTATATCCCAGAAATCATTCACTTACCCCTCCAACTGCATCAGACCCAGGCCCCGATAGTATTCGGCTACATTCCAGAAGACACGCTGTGTGGTGGTTAGGCCACGTCGATGCAGTGCCTCCGTGATGTTGGGCAGGCCCGCCTGCTTCGCTGGCATGTCCACAAACCAGTCGACACTCGCACGCCTGTACGAGTTGCCCAGGAAAACCTCCGCCAAGTGCTGGGGATAGGGTTTGCCCGGCTGAACGAGCTGCGCGCCATGCATTCGCCTCAGCGAGCCACGGACATGGGCATGGAATTGCAGTAGAAGTGGTTGGAGCGCCGACATCAGTTCATGCAGCAATCCCATCGCCTGTTGCCCGCTCAGCTCCTGCTGGCGGAACCAGTAATCCGCCGCCTTGGCGTAACCATTCGCCTTGGCCGTCTTCTTGTAGAGCTCCATGAACTGCACGAATTGCGGTCGCGTGGCCAGGGCCGTGCAGCGCCTCCACTCCAGCCAGTAGTATTCAATCTCGGCCAGATCTCGACTCTGCTGCACCAGCCGCTGCACGTCCGGTATCAGACGCAGGCTGCAATTGAGTGGCTCGCGATAGGCGCACAGCTCCACATGCTCCTGGCTGTCGCTCATGTTGGCCAGCAGCTCGTAGATCTGAGCCTGCTCCATGCCAGCGAGTGCCTCGTAGCCCAGCTCTGGCATGCGCTGCAATTGCCGTCGCTGCAGTGAATCGCCCAAGCGCAAACGCCTAAACTTCGCTACCCTGGAACTGATGCTCTTCAGGTAGTTCAACAGCTTCTCGTGCGCCAACTCCGCTTGGAGCAGCGCAATCAGATCATTCGGCCCCTGCAGCTCGTTCTGCAGAAACGCCAATTGTTGCTGATCGTAGATCATGGAAATCTCTTGATTGACCTCATCTAAAAAGGCAGCTAACTTGTGGTCTGGCGCGGAAGTGGCCTGGCCTAGAGTTAGGCTGAGCTGGGATATTGAGAGTTTGGATTGAGGGGGATTGAAAAGTTTAATAATAAAAGTTGCTTCACTCTAATGTTGATCAGGGTGACGAACTAGCCATGTCCGTCTATACGTCCGTCCGTCTGTCCGTATGTATAAAAGCGTAGATCTCAGAACCTATAAGAGCCAGAGACTTGATATTGTAGTTCCCTGTATAGCACTCGCAGGTCAAGTTTGTTTCAAAAATTAGATAACTATTCCCGTTTCAATGTTATCGATTAAAAACATTCTCGAAATGCAGTAGTTAAATTATATCTTATACATCTTTGGAGCTAGCGTCTTCAAATTTTGTATTTAGATTAATTTATATTTTATACAATTTTGATTTTTGTTGTACTTTGGGCACCGGCTAAAAAAAACTTTTTTTTGAATAATTTAATTTAACAAGCTTAAATTTTTTCTGCTTTAATAAATACATGATTGAGTATATTTTTAAACGCAGATCGGACGGGGTTCAGGGGATCTCCTAGACGGGCACCACCGACTAGAGTTTTCTTACTTGTTCCATATTTTCTTTACTATTAATACTTTTTGAGAAGTTTGGTTTAAACTTTGATTATTGATGATTGAGTCTTAGCAACTAATCATGGATGTTAACAATTCTACAGAGAAATAGCGGGAGTAACACAGCAACTGCAATCAGCTTTTCTCATTGATGTTTTAACGCTTCACAATTCATGTTTCTAAAGCAATGAGGCACTGTCTACTGGAGTATCTCTCCCGCCACAGGTCTCACCGCCCACAACATCAATCACTTTGCCTGGCTTTACTTACTAAGATAACGAAACCTTTCAGCATAATTTCACAAGCTCTGCACGTAATCGAATTTCAATTCTCTTGCCCAAAGCCACGATCTGCACAGTTACAGCTCTAGAAGTCAACTGGTCAATGGCTCATAGAGCTCATGGTCAACCAGCCAACAAGGCAACACAATTTGTAATTATAATGTGTGCTCTACTTAAGTTCAAAATAAAAGTCAAATACGAGTTTGGATTTTGTAATGGCTTTTTAATACTTCACATAATCAAAGTTTGTGACGAACTTGCTGAAGCGAAAGAATTTTGGGAATTACCCAGAGGAGACATCAGAAACTAGGCCGATCTACATTCTGTGAATGGCATAAGAGAGTATGAAGATTATAAATATATATAGATTATAGGGTAAGAGTCTAAGGCAAACTCACTATCAGACGCCGTCCAGCCAATGTGCACATTGTTCTTGATATTCTCTGCCTCAAGCCAGACGCGCAGCGGCTCAAAGTATTCGGCTATGGCCTTGCCCGTCATGATGCGTTCGCCATTGAAGGCTTCCAGTGCATCTGGCCAGGGCTTGGAGGCGCCCAGCGAGAGCATATTTCTACATGAATAGAAGGGGAGAGAGAGAGAGAGAGAGAGAGAGTAACTTCTCCAAGATCCTTCCTTTCCTGCTCATAAATACTCACTGGAAAGCGGCGCCCGCTGCGGCACTGCCATAGATGTCGCAGTTGTCCAAGGGCAATTCCGGATTGTTGGCATCGTACTGACCTGCCTTGATGCAGGCCGACTTGTAGAATTGGAATTGTATAATGAATGAAACCAGATACCTGTGGGAGCAGAAGAATAGCCTGAAATCCTAGCCAACAAATTTCTGTTTGCCTTGCTTTACCTGAGATACTCAACATCTGCGGACACATGATATTTGGCTGGCGCATCGAAATCTTTCTCGGTGCGCACGACAGGCGGCTCGATGCCCGAGTACTCCTCGCGCAGCTTCCAGAATGCACAGTTCCATTTGGACTTGTCCACCTCGCCGCGGAACAGCGCCCAGCGGTATTTGTCCAAGGTGAAAGCGAACGGCAGGAAGACGATCTTATCGAGCGCCGTCAGGAACAGCTGATTAATGCGCGCCTCCTCGTCGAGCACAAAGTTGTGCAGCAGTTTGATGCGCTCCAGATGCTTGGGCGTCGATACCGATAATGAGAGGACATCACCAACAGCTTCATGGAAACCAGGATTGGCGCCAGTGCGATAAACAAATGGCAAATGCTGATATTGCAGGAAGTATTGAATGTGTCCCAGCTCATGGTGCACGGTAAAGAGTTGGCTCTGCGTCACCTGGGTGCATTGCTTGATCCGCACATCGTCCTGCAAGTAGAAATCCCAGGCGCTGGCATGACAGACCAGTTCGCGACCATCTGTGGGCTTCTCAATGATCGATTTGTCCCAGAAGCCCCTGCAAGCGACAAAGACGCAATGCAATTAGATAAGCTAAAGAGATTGAGTAACCAGAGCAACCTGCACTTACTGCGGCAGCTTGGTCAGGTTCATGGAGGTAAAGAAATCATCGCCCATTTGGAACATCTTAAGCGGCGTATAGCCCTGCTTGACCATCTCGGCGGAGACGTCCACGAGTGGCTTGTCAGGGAACGGCGACACCAGATCTGCTATGTCCGACCACTGCTGGGCCCACATATTGCCCAGCAGGTGCATTGGCAGCGGCCCCTTCTCGGAGACAATTGCATCGCCGTAGTGCTGCCTCAGGCGATAGCGCACATAGCCATGCACCTGCTCATAGAGCGGACGGATCTCGGCAAAGATATCCTCCAGCTGTTTCTCAAATGTTTCGTCCTCATAGTCATCCAGCCAGACCTCAGCGCCAGACGTGAAGTCTATGAAAGATTAAGGGCAAAATATTACTAACGATTGAGCAAGGAATAAAGAGATGAATTTGAATCAGAGAACTTCAGAGTAGTTGGATTGGGATTGGGAAATGAACAAGTTTCAGGTTCGATATACTGTAAGAATAATACTATAGATACCAGATTAAACTATCGTTTAGCCTTTATCTTTAATTTATCTTAGGCTAAACTACTTTTGTCTTTCATTTTTCATATCTTTCTGCTTTTATTATTATTTTTTTTTCATATTCTTTCTTTTTTCATCATCTCCAATCTATCATCTCTTCTATCTTTCATCTTCTATCTTCTATCTTATATATTTTATCTTATATCTTGAATCTTGTATCTTGTATCTTGTATCTTATACTTCTATCACTTCTATCTATATCGTTACTCTGCTATCGTCTATCTCATCATCTTCCATCTGCTATCTTCTTTCTGCCATCTTCTATCTTTACTCTTCCATCTTTACTCTTCTATCTTCTATCGTCAATCTTTCAGCTTCTATCTTCTTTTACATTCTATCGCTCTTATACATTATTATATACATATTATCTTATATATACCATATACTCTCGTTATCTTATGTATTATCTACTATATACTATATCCTTTAGTCCATACTATCCAATATTTGGAATCTACTATCTCTTATCTATTTTGTACTCACTATTCAATTTGGCTGCCTTCGTATTCAACTCGACGTATCGCTCGAATTGTGGTCGAACCGCTGTGCCGGCCTTGGCGTAGAACTCCACCCAATAGTGCTTGAGTTCCTCGTGGTCGCGACTCTTCGTGATCACCTCCTCGATATCTGGCTCAAGCGAGAGATTACATTTGGTGCTATCTTTATAGTCGCACACTTTGACCTTGGCGAAGTTGGACTCCATCGAGGAGACGGTCGCCAGGAACTCAGCGTAGTCTGCCTCAGACAGAGCGGCGTAGCCCAATTTCGACAAAGATTTGAACTGGCGTTTCATGTCCTCGTTCTCATAGCTGCGCCAATTGAACTTTTGTATGTCCACGGATACCTCCTTCAAGAATTTGGCCACTTCGGCAGCTATCTCGTTCTTCTTCTTCTCGTTCTCGTCGGTGATATTGGAGCCGTAGGCCCAAGAGGCCTCCGTTTCGACATTCGTTCGCTTGGCCAGCTCCTTGTTCAGATTCTCCAGATATTCTTTGGCCTGGATTTCCTCCTTGACCAGGGCATGCGTTAGCTGTAAACGGGCATTGAGTGTTGTTAAAAATACTGAATTTCTCAATTCGAGCAGTGTGGGTTAACGTACCGCCAGCATAGCCACGAGGGCTAAGCATATTAGCTTCATCGTTCCAAAATTCTTCGCTGCAATTAGAAAGCACAATTGTTTTCGAATTTAGATCAAGCCATTAATTTATTTGACTTGAATATAGCTACATAGCTGACGCTGATTGTGTCTCTATATATATGTATATATATTTACATACATATATATGTATATATATTATATTTTTGTCGTTAAAGGCGGGAAAGTTGGCGCAAAAAGTGTCGCTCAGCTTAATTGATTAAGATGTCGCTCGTTTTGACCCTGACCTCACTCTGGCCTATAAGTCTGTCTATTTATAGCACAAAAATATTGTCTTTGCGCTTTACAAAACTACACTTGCCCAAAATATTACCCTTTATTCATGTAAATTTAATTCATTTTAATTTTGTAGTTGGAAATGTTCATATTAGACAAAAGTTTCTAGTTAGCATTTTCGACTTAGATGACAGATTTTCGCATCTGACTATATTTTTAAAGAATTTGTCGGGTTTTTTTCTCAGTGTATTTATAACGTACTTTTTCTATAATAATTACTTATTTTTTCATATTAGAGCAAATGTTCTACTTAGAGTCGAGTCTGCTCTTTTGATAGCATTTTCTATGCATTTATATATTGTTTCTCTCAGTGTACTTAACCCGAACTTTTTTAAAAAGTATTTCTTACTTATTTCGCATTTATAAACTACACAATTAAAAAATATTGAATTTTTAAAATTTAATTTATTTGTTATTAATTTATATTCATTTATTCATTATTTGTTTATATTAATAAATTGTTTATTTATATTAATTAATTTCTTTTATTTATATTTATTTATTTATCATTTTTTATTATAATAAAATTAATAATGTTAAACTGAAAATTGATTGATTGTTTGATATGACGACTGATTGATTGATTGACTATTGATTGACTAAGAGCTCTAGCTCTAAAACTGTAGAAGATACAGTTTTATCCGATTTGCCACGTCCTCAATGGGCGTAGATATATACGCTATATCTTTCTTATCTGTCAACGCAAGTAAATATTTTAAATTTCAAGAGACAGACGGAGAGCACGACAGACATGGCAGCCAATATACTCTTTAATTAGATTTTAATTATTTATGCAAATAAGTTTAATGAGCAAGCTGTACCGGTTTTTGACCATAAAGTTAAATTTCAGTTTGATTTTATTGCAATTTGTTTTATACTTAATATAAATTTACGACAGGCATATAGAACTTTGAACTTTCTTACTATTGCACAAAAACAAAAAAGAAAGAAAAAACAAAACAAATCAACTTTGATTTATATCAATGCACAGATAAAGTTAACTAGAAAACAATTAAAAAAATTGCAATCGGGTGCAATTAACTGCAAAATCCCATTATACAATATAAACTTTGATAATTTACGATTTGCCACGTCCCACTGGGCGAATCACAAAATTTGATAGGTCTGTCTTTAAAGCAAGCAAAGTATTTATATATATATTTAAATATATATAGTTTAGTAATTTTTTTCGACACTCCCATGATCCATAAAAGATGTCAACAGTAACTCAGTTGAAAAATATTTTTTGATTTAATATATACAATTTTTGTAATACTGTGAAACATCTATATATATATTTAAGGCTAGTTTAGCCACGCCCTTAATGGGCATGCATATATAAGCTTGATTTTGTCTATCCGACCATATTGTATGTGTATATACATGTAGTTCATAGATGTGTTCAGGAAAATAGTAGTGCTGCAGTCTACACAAAATATAAACCAAATTAAACAAAACTTTTTGTTGATGAAAAATTAGAAAATGGCAAATTTTAATTTAAAATAGATTGCAAATAAGAGAATTATGAAAAATAAAAAATATTTATGTTTATATTATTATTTGGCCCAAAAATATATATAAAACAAAATATATGAAGTTAGACTAGTTTTAAATAGTTTTTTCTTCTTTTTTTTAGTAGTCACTACTATTTTCATGAACAACTCAATTTTGTAAATTTTTCTTTGTCGAGTGCATATGTTCCTAAGTTGACAACTAAAAAATATCTAAATTAAAAAAAAAAAAATTTGTGTATCAATCTTAATATTCGTTTCAAATTGTTTTTAAAATATTGTGTTTATCACTAAATTTGATTATCCAATATTTATTACTCAAATTCGCTACTATTTTCATGAACACCTCTAAATTTCAAGTTTCAATTCTCTAACTTCTAGTTAGGCAATCAACACTAATATGCTCATTTTCCACTATATGAACAAGTATTATAAGCTACACGTTTAAAATTCTCTATATCATTGGACAAATCTTATCGACTAGAAATACTAAGCCATATAATTGCCGCGATGTATTAGCTGCTTATCTAGCAATAATCATTCGGTATTATCTATACGAACTATAAATGATTGTGCAACTATGCGTAAAAGTGTTTTCCAATAAGAGTTCAATTAGAGAACAAAAAAGCAGGAAATTGTGTATGACAATCAAGAAAAATTTGCTGAAAGCAAAATTAAGCTAAACTTTTGAGGAATTTCTTATATATATACTCAATCAATCAGTTAGTCAATCATACATAGTCAATCAATCAGCCGTCATATCAATCAATCAATCAGTTATCATATCAATCAATCAGTTTTCATATCAATCAATCATATAGTCATATATATACTCAATCAATCAGTTAGTCAATCATACATAGTCAATCAATCAGCCGTCATATCAATCAATCAATCAGTTATCATATCAATTAATCAGTTTTCTTATTAATCAATTATATAGTTATATATATACTCAATCAATCAGTTAGTCAATCAAACATAGTTAGTAAATCTGTCAATTAATCTGTCAGTCACTCACACTATATATACTATATATACTATATATACTATATATACTATATAAATATATATATATGTATATACATATATATATATACAATTACATCGAGAGCGCTTATCTGTCTCGCGCAACGGTCAATTGAGTTTACTTGGAAAATTACAAATGTTTACAGATTGTTGAAGCATTAGATAAAGATATTTGAAGAGCAGATATATGAACTTAACTTCTTTGCTTTTGAAGACTCTTATCCCTAGTCAAGAAAAGCAACTCGATTTAGCTGTGAAATATTTCCAAGCCATACAAACAAACGCTGATAAGCGCTCAACAAACTACCGGCTGGGAAAATAAAAAAAAAGATGAAGACAACAAGAAAAAAAACCCATTTTATGTAAGTTCAGTTAGATTATATTAGAAAGTGAAATAGCTATAGCTATAACGGATTGATTATCTAGATTGCACATATTTATAGGAAGGGCATATACTATATATACTATTTATAGGAATTATATAATAAACGAATGAATTCGTGTAATAATGCATTTTGTAATAAGCCGAAACGAATGTCGAAACTGATTTAATTAGAAACACAATTTAATTAAGGCTGAATAAAGTTAGTGTAGCGACTTTTTTAGTTCTTTAACAAATAAAAATAAAAAATAAATAAACAAAAAATAAAATATCTGACTGAATATGGTATACCCTGGCAAAGTAAAAAAAAACTCTTATATAACAGTTGGATTCTAATTGGAACTTAATTGAAATTTAATTAGATGAGCTCGAAGCGCTGAAGAGAATATAAATATTATATATAAATATATAACCGATAAGCTTGATTTGTCTATATTTATATATTAGATGTTTATCTGCATATTTTCATATTTATCTATATATTTATCTATCCAGCTATACAATTTATAGATCGTCTAAATAATTAATATTATATATATATATAAATTTTTTTATATTTTAGGTTTTAGCTGTATATTTCCATATTTATCTATGTATATATTTATCTATCTATCTATCCATATCTATAATCTATAGATTGTCTATTAAATAAAAACAAAATTTTTATTAAGATCGAACATTTTTCTAACTAATCCCGCATGTATATATAGGTATATATACATATAAATATCTATCTATCGACATTTTGATCTATCATTAAATTATCTTTCAATTTACATATTTATTCATCTATACATCTATATATAAAACAGTTATCTATATTAATTATTTACCTATTTACATATCTATTCATCTATATGTTTATCTATCTATAGCTGCATATATCTATTGTATTAATCAATTTATCTATATATCTATCTATCTATCAAACAATTTATCTATCTATCAATTATCCGTCTATCTATTGTATTTAATATATATAATATAAGTATATCAATCTATATATATAACTATAAATGGATAGATTTGATTTGTCTATCTATCTATTTATCTACGTATTATCTATTTATATATATAGTTATATTATATATACATACATAGATATTTAATTACACATATATTGACGCACTCAAATATTTTCCAATATAACCAAAAATATATGTAAAATTTAATGAATAAAAATTATTCAAAAATCTAAAATTTTATATGAATAAATTTATTTCCTATTTTAATTTAAATCTATGTAAAAAGTTAGATTTTAATTGAAATAAAAAATAAAAAATAAATTGAATAATTAAATTGAAATTAAAAAAAATAATGAAATAATAATAATAAAATATATTTACTTGATGCCAAATTAGATTTTACACTATATATTAATCTATTTAGCTTCTTCGATGCTATCAAAATAATTTATATATATATTTATATGTATATATATATATTTTTTTTTATATGTCTTTTAATCTATTAACTTTCGATAGAACTAGAAATTCTTATTAATTGGCCCACATTAAAGACGGCGAATTTCGTTTGAATAGACAAACTGATTAACCAATTAAACTATGCATATTTACTAATAAATATACACATACACATACAATGCATATAAACACCACATTTGTATGTAGATAGACTAAAAAAAACAACAACTTACATTTGATAATTAAAGCCGATTATGAACGCCCGATCGTAAGCGCCACGAATCGAACTTGAGCGTTTCGCACTCGAATTGAAACTGAAAATGTTTGAATGTCAATGCGTGAGTTTTATACGTAGAGTGTGCAGGGTGTTGCGAGAGGGTCAGCGAGCGTGTGGGGCTGTGCGAGAGGTTCGATGTTCGAGGTAGTCGATCGCGGTCGGGTCTCACGGCTCGGGCGACTTGGAGGCGCTAAGCGAGACGTGACCAGCGCTAATCGCTGCTGGCGTCGAGCGAATTTGACTTCAGCTGCTTGATAAAAATAATAAAAGCCGATTTCATATTTATTGGGCTTAAGGCTTCCAGAGACGGAGCTAAGCTGCTCATTAAACATGCCTGACACACTTCGACTTTGTATATTGATTGGCCAAAGGAAAAAACAATGAAAGGTGATAAATTTGAATCAGTAAAAGGTCGTAAAACGTAACTTACTCCCTACACATGCTTTTGTGCATAGAAAAGCCAAACATTTTACATACAAATCGTAGATACATATATTCTTTACTTCAGTTTTGCTCGGCATCAAATATTTGAATTCTGATGTTTTGAAAAGTACGCGCACTTAACAGCTGTCGCTCACGACAATCGATTAAAGCCGTGCGCGCAGCTATCGATATAAATTGCATGCGTGCTTTTTAGCACTGTATCGATTAACGAACATATGCTACAAGTACACGTGCGATTTGCTTGACGAAACTGAGGCACAAGTGAAACAAGGTAATAAAATCAAAACAAACAAAAAAGAAACAATATCGAAGTATGCCTTGATATAATTCGTATACGTAGCTCATTAAAACATTGTACGACAAAACACTAATAGTCGAGCTACACAATAAACATTCACACCACCATCACCACCACAACACAGGCCCAGCTGTGAACCAGTTCGTGAACCAGAGCGTACCGCATGAGTTTTCTGCATTGTCTGAACGTGCATGCGCCACTTTGTTGTTTAACAAAGAAGAAAAAAAGCAACGCAAAACGTGAACTGTGCACAGTTTTAAAACAATATAAAAACTGATAAAGGTAATTAATATAAAGCATTTTCAAACAGTTATCAGTCCGCAATCAGTCAGCTGGATGTGCTGTTATAACAACAACAACAACAACAACTCAAAATGCGTGAAAGATTTCACAAGCTGTGGTAAAAGTGAATTTTTGTTCCTTTTTGGCATAGAAAATGCCAGAGCAGCAGCAACAGCAGCGCAGCAGCAGCAGCCAGTCGCAGTTTAATTGATTATTCAATACGCAATACATGCACACATATGCGCGAGTGCGTGCGTATGTATGTGTGTGTGTGTGTGTGTCAGCATTTTACCAAAAAAAAAACAAGACCATAAAAAATGAATCTGCAAATTTTTGTACAAACAAATTCGTCAGCAATCAAAAAGAAAAAAACCCCAAGTTAAAGTGAAAAAAAAACAGCTGCAAAATTCTTGACGCTTGTTGCTTTGTTGTTGTCGTTTACTCTATACACCTGTTCGTGTGTGTGTGCGTGTGTGTGTGCATGTGTGTGTGCGTGTGTTTGAGTGTATTTTGATTTATTTCTCTTTTTGCAGTGTCTTACACTTTGACCATGGAGTCAACAATTAGTTCCGGCGGCTCAAATGCATCCAGCGAATGCGCCGTCGACGCTGGCGGCGGCGCTGGCAGCAGAAGTCGCTGCCGCAATTTGGATACAGCGCTCTGCGTGGGCAACAACAACAACAACGGCTTGCTAGCGAACAACGGTAATGCGGCGCTCAGTCAGGAGGTTAAGGATCTATATCGGTAAAATAGTTAACATACGTCCAGAGAAAAGGGAAATTTTTATTAAATTTTGTTGCTTTTGTAATATTTCCTTTTTATAGCGCTTTATATACGGAGTCCAAGCAACTGGACGATGCCAAGCGAAATATACAAAATATTGGACAACTTTTCCAGCACGATATCGAAGAGAAGCGCGCAAATCTTGTGCAGCTGTGCAAACAAATAATATTTAAGGTAAACTAGATAAGATATATTGAAGAAGATTAATATAGATATGTTGATATATTAATGGTATATCAGATATATGTACAGCTGTGGTCATAAAAATAGTAGTGCAATTGAAATGATGCAGAGGAAAATGTTGTGATGAACATAATATTTAGAAAACAATTAACAATTAAAATTAAAATTATTTATATGTTTAAAATATTTATATTTATATTTATATTTATTTATTTTTATTTATATTTATATATTTATATTTTTATTTTTATTTTTATTTTTATTTATTATTATTATTTTATTTATATTTATATTTAAATTTATGTTTATATTTATATATTTACATATTTATATTTATATATATTTATATTTATATTTATGTATTTATATTTATTGCAAAATATTATTTGTTTATCACAAATTTGCAACATTTCAGTCTGCACTACTATTTTTATGACCACAGCTGTATGTACAAGGTGCAATTCAAAAGTTCCAGGACTTTATAAAAATAAATAAAAAATAGATTTTCTTTGGCAAAAATTTTATTGGTCGCCTTCGAAATAGTCCCCTTCGGACTGAATACAACGATTTGCACGATCAAGAAGATTATCAAATGACTTTTTTAGGTCATCCTTCGGTATGGCGTTGAGTATGGCGGTCGAAGCCTTTTGCAATAGCATCAATGTCAGCATACCGTTTTCCTTTCATTGCCAAATGAAGTTTTCCGAACAAGTAGAAGTCGCGAAAACGTTTAAACCACTCGTGAATGCGGCTACGGGATAGACAATCGTCGCCATAAACTTTTTTCATCATTTGATGAGTTTCGGTAAATGTTTTACCAAGTTTAAAACAAAACTTGATGTTCGCTCTTTGTTCGACGGACACAACAAAAGTACTGTCACTTTTAGCGCGATATCTCGGCTTCTATACGTCCGAATGTCATGAAAATTGGACACAACATGACAGAGAAATAGACAATCAAACGATAAAATTCAGACAGATGGCGCCAAGTTCCTGGAACTTTTGAATTGCACCTTGTATATATGCATCTCTATATCTATAGTCTTTTAGGACTTCTATTATATCATATCCAACCACTTGTAACTCGATTTATATTATAATTAGACATTCGATATTATAATCAATTCAATTTTCTTTTAGGATTATCAATCGGTGGGCAAAAAGGTGCGCGAGGTAATGTGGCGTCGTGGCTATTACGAGTTTATAGCTTTTGTGAAAAAGCATATGCATAAGCAAGGCACCGATAAGGAGTGTATGCAGAAACTGGAGCGTTTCCTTTGCGCCGGCATTTTCAACTATAAACGCTTGTCGGCCAAAATGGAGGAGATCTATGACTTGGACTTGAAATATCTGATTGATTTCTCGATTATAAGTGAGGGCTATATCAGCGATTGTATTGGCGATACGGCAGTCAGCAAAGAGCTGGAACCTTCGCAGGCTGCTGTCGATAAGAGCTTGGAGGCTGTTTCCTTTGCTTTGGATACCATACACTCGTCGCTGTTGAGCTTGGGCGATTTGCATCGCTATTTCCTGGACTTTCGCATCGATAGCCAGCTAAGTTTGAGCATCAGCAAAGAGCATGTGGCCAAGTATTATCTGGAGGCATTTAAGCTGAATCCTGCCATTGGCATGGCTCAAAATCAACTGGGCACACTTTATTATGGTCAGAACTATGATCTGGACTCGACCTATCACTATTTGTACTCTTTGGTGTGCATCATACCCTTCGAGCTGAGCGAGAACAACTTGAATAAGCTCTTCGCCAAGCACACGGAATATCTGGAGCAAATGAATCCAGCTAAATTGGAATTTAATATCGAGGACTTCTATGCACGCTTCTATCTGATTGTCGATATATTCTTCTTCGACAAGGAAGTGCCAGACTTCAATTCACTCTGTCATTGTGTGCTGATTGACTTGCGCAAGATTCTGTGCGCCCAACTGCTGCCGGTGCCCGAGCAGAGCATCTTTAAGATCATCTCCATACTGTTCTTTTGCCTGTCCAAATTGAAGATGATCAATTCACCCAAAGTCTACTCGCTGCACGCGTTCCTTGTGGCCGCCTGCTCCGATCTGATAGATGCCTGCATTGTCAACGTTGAGCAAACGATTTTGGCCCGTGCCGCGGATAACGAAAGTTTCCAAGCGGAATACGAGCAACGTTTCCAGGACTTTGATACGACAGTGCGTAAGTCGCGCAATGAATATAAGAACTGGCTGGCCGCTGTCGGTGAATGTGAGCGCAAGGATAAGAAGTTGCTGGCACGACCGCATTCGCTGAAGGACTTCAGCTCCGATTCACGGGATAGCCAACATTCGGCGGATGAGGGTTGCGCTAAGACACAAGAGGCACCCGATACGGATAAGATGGGTGGCACCGAACCCATCTCCACGCGCTCCAGCGACGAGGCCAAGGAAAGTGATCTGAAGACTCCGCTCTCCTGCAAGAGCAAGCGTCGTGGCATGCGATTGCGTCGACGTCGTCGCAAGATTGCCCAGTCGGACGATAGCTCCTGCTATGACAGCGAGAGCGATATGGATACCGATTTCTACAGCGATGAGGAGGACTACACAGATTTGAGTTCCAATTTCGATACCGATTTCAGTGACATTGATGCCGCCGAGCATGATGAGGCACCAGCGGGTGAGTAAAGCAATCAAATTAGGAAAGGGAAGGCAGGGCGGATGGTGCACGTCATGGTGTATGGTTGAACAAATAAGAGGACGGAATGACAAACGAAAGAACTGATGAGCTGTCGGATGGACACTGTCAGACGGACGGACAGACTGTCGGACGGACGGACAAACGGATGAGACATATTTGTTGGGTAGCGGGAAAAGTAAGAGAGCTGTTGGACAAGGAAAAATACAGACAGGTGGAACTTGACAAAAGTATTCCTCTCAGCTTTTTGGCAGTCAACAAATCCCTCCATCTCTCTACCTGGCTGTGCTTTTGCTTGTCCATCAGCTCTCCTATTGCCCAGACCCATACAAATATGAGTTTGTTAAGAATAAATCAGGTCAGGCAACAGCTGAACAGTAAAGGTTCCATCTGACAGTCGAATGGATGCTAGCAGAAACAGCTCTGGACCTCCTCCCATTCCTTTTCCTTATTAATACTCTCTAAATCTCTGCAGGCGACTATGTTAAAAAGGAGCGTACACCACGTCAGGCAGCAGGTGCGAATGTCTACTCAGATAACGAGGATGTGGTCATTGAGGAGGAGCGTCTTATCTATCCCGAAGAAGTGGAACGTCGTCCCATCTCCCAAGAAGTGGACTCTGAGGAGCTGCTGCGCAGTTTCGAAGTGTTGCAATTGAATTTTAAGAGTGCCGAGGATAATCCAGCAGCTGTCGCTGACGAGCCGGCAGCCAATGTAGGGGCCGAGAGTGCTGCACCTCCGCTTACCATTACGGAGCCGCCGAAGAAACTGGTCTATCGCAACAAGTATACAAAGATTAATCCGAATATTATAATCGATTGTCTGCACAATGAGCCAACCATTCGTGCTTTGAAGATGCTTTTCGATTGGCTGCGCATCAATCCAGAGATACTCATTGGCTGCTATCACTCGAATCCGGAATTTGTGCACAAGATCATGAAATTGTTGAACTACTGCAACATTGATGTGTTCACCCGGAAAGTCTACTTCGAGCGGGAGCTGTTGACCACGAGCAATGTGCGCGAAGCGCTTGTCGAGCTGTTCGATGTGCGGGCAAATGTGCCGTTGAGCGAGGATTTTGCGTTCAAGAACTTTGACATATTCCAGAGCACACAGATAACACTCGACTGGGAGACCATAATACGGGAGCGCGTTACGCCACAGGAGGAGTCCATCTTACGTATCTTCAAGATGGTTGATTTTGGATTCTTCATTTGCAAGCAGAAGAAGTTCAATTATCGCTTCTGTGTGAAGACGCGTCGCTTCACCGAGAACCAGAAGAAGAAGCGCGAGGAGAAGAAGGGCGGCGGCTCGCGTCGCCGTGAACGACGCACTGCACCCAAGACAACACGCAAGCGGAACGAGGGACGCACACGTCGCTATTCGGATCGCAAGAATGGCATCGTGCGCAAGAGCTATACCAGCAACGAGGAGAAGGATACGGTTGAGGAGTGTCGCAAGCTGCCGCGCAAGGGCTACCTGCGTAATCGGAATGCCGAGAAGGCTGCCGCCTTGCTGGCCAGCGCAACGGGCACCTCTGTCGCTGGTGGCACCTCTGCCTCTGCGTCGACCACCACAAACAGCGTCATCGAGAAGCTCAATTTGCAGTCGAGCAGCGGTGCTGACGAGGAGCGCTCCGAGGCGATGACCAAGAAATGTGAAATAATGGGAAAACTCTGGCTGCAGAACGAGGTGGAAACACTGGAGGAGGAGCTGCGCGATAGCACCAGCCATGTGGTCATGTCACCATTTGTTGTGGTGGATTCCAAGGCACTAACTGAATACAATGGCATTGTCAAGTCCTTGGTAAGGACCAAGAAATGTATTGTGCTGATTCCCAATGCGGGTGAGTAGCTGAAATTTTAATTTGTAAAATATAAAAAACCTGCGAATTCTTGTGTTTTTCTGTAGTGTTGAACGAGCTGGATGAGCTGAAGAAGCGCAGCGAGAATGTGCGTCATGTCATACGCTGGCTGGAGCAGGAGTTCAAGCACGGCAATCGTCATCTGCGTGCACAGCGCGACAATGAAAGCCAGCCGCTGTCGCTACTCAAGATATCACGCAAGATGGGTTAGTCAAGCGTTACTCTAAAATGTAAATTCCAATACTAATTGCCCGTAATCTATGTATAGATCGCGATGCTTCGGTTTTCCTGCAAATCGCCCAGTTCTGCAATCATCTGGTGACCAATCATGCCGATCCGCATGTGAGTGAGCTGCAGAAGAATGTCGTCACCTATCTGTCCGGTGATAATATGCACGAGAAGAATCGCCAGCAGCAGAACTTCAGCTATACGGGCATACTTGATTCGATACCCGTTCGTTATGCGCAAATCCAAAGCTTCTATGCCAAGTTTAAGGCTAACAAAAAATGAGTGAGCCGGAGCGGACGCTAGGTGGCAAATGCATGGCAAAAAACAGCAGATGCAAATTATTTAAAATGCAAGGATGTGCATAGCGTGTGTTCACTGTACAACCACAACAAAACGACATGGAGTTCCAAGTTTACGAAAAGTTTCTCTCTCAGACGCGGCCCGAGTGGGGGCAACAAAAAACGGCAAACAAACCAGACCAGCAAAAAAAAAAACAAAACAAAAAACAAAAATGATAACAAAACGAAAAGTCAATCAAACAAACAAAAAAAAAATCATAAAACAACCATCAGCAGCGGCAGGTGGTTAGCTTATTCGTTGATTGTTGTTCGTTGTTTGCAGTTGTTGTTGTTGTTGTTGTTCATCTTGTTGTTGTTTCTTCAAAAGTTATTCAAACCAGCAGCAGCAGCAGCATCAGCAGCCGCAGCAGCAGCTGTAGCAGCATCATCTAGAGCTGCGGCAGCAACAACAACTGCTGCAACAACCATTGTACAATGGGATCCGTAGCTCAGCAGCGGCAGCATTTTCGTGGAGTTTGCTTGTTGTATTAGACAGAAAACCAGAAAACAGAAAAATGTAAAAAGAAAAAAAAACAAAAATCTAAAAAAAAAAATGAGATCAAGAAATCACTAATCGTTCACTTTCAACTCAAACGGCGACGACCCTCAGCTAACCCAAACGGACAAATGGCCAACAAAACTAACAAAATGGATGAAAAAAAAGTGAAATGCAAAAAAAAATCAACCAAAAAAAAATCGTATTGAAATTGTTCATGATTCAAGTTTAACCCCTTTAAGATGATAAAGAAAACAAATTTAAGGACCCCTCCCGAGTAAAGCCCCCTCCAAAAAAAAGGTGTTTTCGGATGCTTGTCAAGAGCACGGAGCCTCATTTCAAGATTCAAGTGCAGCGCATCGTATGTATCTCTCTTTATTTAACGTATGGTAGAGCGCGTGTCTAATTGCAATTTCCCCCCCCCTTATCACGTCGCACCAGTAACCCTCTCCTCCCGAAACCTCCTCGCAAAACCAAAGGCAACAATGTATACAGATATGTATATATATGCATAGGTTTATTCCCGTGTGGCAGCGCATATTTAGTATTTTGAAGCTATGGTCAATCAAGCCTTCTTCAATCATACGCTCCGGAACCTTTGTTAGTTTGTTTGAATCCACCCATCAAGTTAAACGTTCCCCTCACAATGGAGTATTCAGTTTTTACCCCCCGAGCCTATCCCAAATACAAGTTTATATAAAAAGCATATATAACGAATAATCTTAAAAATTGATAACAAACATAAATTCAATTGTCGGACAAACGTGTGCATCCTATATAGTAAAGAAAAAAATGAGAAAGTATTAAGATCTATTTACCTACACGTATTGCAAACAAATTTCTAATTTACTTTAAAATATTTCGTGAAATTAACTAAACTCTATGTAATATCTTTCTGTTTTAAATGAAATAAAGTTTCCGACAAGTAAACAAAATATTTCTTTTTGTTTTTAGCACTATACAAAATATTATTGTTGTAATTTAAATACTTTTTAATATGATACGATCGAAATGATTTTATTAAAAGAAAACAAAAACTAAAAACTCCTATTTCCCATAACCAAAAAGTAGATTTAGCTACTAAGTTATATTATAATTGATTCTACTTGAACACAATTTTTTACAGCAAAGTTTTGGAAATGGTGTGAAATTTTGATTATTGTTTAGAAGTCAAAATATTGGCATGTTTTTTTAGATGATATGGATAGTTTTTAATATAGGATTTTCGGAGTGTTTGGAGTTGCTCAACTTATGGTAAGTAAATATTATTAAAATGATTTTTTTTATTAATAATTATGCTGCAAAGACAAGAAAAATGTGAGCGATTTGTGGTTTGCTGTAGGACTCGATATCCATTCTAGAGCTTTGCCTTATGAAATTGTTTTATATCACATATAAAATCCCATCCCAGCATATAACAAAATCCCATGTTTCAATAGGGAATAGAATCCTAAAATATATTTTCATATATACTTGATTGCTCGTCAAAGTGTTATCAGTTTGTGTCTATAGTATTTTATAGCTCTATAGGTTATTTCCATTTTTTAATAGACTATCTCTATGCCCAGTAACCATCAAAAGAAGCAAGAAAACTCTAGTCGGATGTGCCCGACTAGGATATATGTGTATACAGCTAAAGTCTGCTGATGAAAATGAAAAGTTCTTAGATAAACAAATAAGAAAGTTCTAGTCGGGTTCTAGTACACGGCTAGAAGATACCATGAACCAATGCTGATCTACGTTTTATATGATTATATGATTTGAACTAAAATATCCACACGTGTGTAATTAGAAGAGAGCCGGGTTCATACATTAAGGCAGACGAACGACTGGACATGCGGCCAGACAGATATGGCTTTATCGACTCGGCTCGTCGTGCTGATGAGGAATATATTGTATATACTTAATTAGGTTTGCTACGTTTTTTTACATACATTTTCACAAAATTAACTCTGAATTTTTATTTCCAATGTTGAACCTAGTATAAAATTGTGTGAATACGGTATTCCGTTCTTAATCAAAAGCAACAGCTGCGTCAATTTAGCCATGTCTGTCTGTTCATATGCATGAACGTATCTTTCTCAGAAACTAACTGCTAAGGCTTTAATATTACACATGTGTCCTGTAATAGTAAGGGGTAAGGGTATTTAATAGCTGGGCATCATCCCTTCGGAAACCACCAACTAAAGCACATATTGCTCCACTTTGTTTTTAGAGAAGGTAAAAAGTAAATTTGAATTTCAGCTTTAGCACGTTTCCAATCAGTATTGATTAATATTTCAAAAAAGAAAAAACTTGTTCAAATTTTGCATCAATTTTTATATTTTTATTTAATGTTTTTTTGTTTTTTTTTTGTTGCTGTGGTTTTTCGGTTATTTTGTAATCTTTGTGCCTGTTGCCTTCTGCATCCAATTATATTGAGTTTTTGTTACGATTTGTTGTGTTTGTTTTCTTTTCTTTTAGCAGGTGGTACAAATAGCGTACACAATAAAGAGGGGGTGTATACATATACATATATATATATATATTATAGAATTTAATAACTATATATAATTGGTTTGAAATACTTTCAAGTTTGCTTGCTACATCATATGGTATATATATATATTATATATCATATATAATTTGTCATTTCATACTAACTGCTCCGATTTCTAATACAATACTCTCTCACTTGAGACATTTTTCAGTGGAATTTTGTTATCAAATTAATTTGTTTTAATTTTTTCTTTTGGTTTACGTAAACTACGAGTTACAAGCGTGTTTTAACCGATTATCAAGCAATGTCAACTTTGTATATATATATATATATATCATATAGAATTTGATTTATGTATAGATTTATAGTGTTATAAGTTGTTTTTGGCTTTAGTCATAGATTCACTATGTTTATACGTATATATATATATATATATATATATATATAGTTGATTTCTCATTCATCAGCTATTTTTAAGCATATTATATAGAGAATTCTCTTTTTCATTCTCTTTTGTATATTCTTTAAATTTAAAAGCAAATTACATTAATTACTTAAATTGTTGTTTTGCAAACGACATTTGTAAAAAAAACCTGCACACAGTTTAAAAACAATAATAATTATAATAATAATAATAATAATAAAAATAAAAATATATAATATTAATGATAATAGTTACAGTAATACGCAAAATAATAAATTAATTAATTAAAAAACTTGAGATTTTACAAGACTGTACAGATTTTTTGTGCCTATAATTAAGCGTACTTAAGAATCGAAACAAAACTAGAATTAATCGTAAATAAAAACGATTTGTTGCTTTTATGCATTTCCATTCAAATCTGGCCAAAGAAAAACCATTAATTCATTTGCACATTTTCAATTTTTGTTTAGATGAGTAAAACCTAATGCCCATTTACATTTGCTATACACAGAGAGAAATTCACGCATACAATTTTAAAACTAATCGCTAAACAGATTAAACAGATATTTTATGCATTTTACATTTAACACAAAAACAACTTGGGGTTTTTAGCTTATGAAATTCAACTATTCATCATTTTTTTGTTTTACGTATTTTTTGTTTGTTTCTTTTTTTTTTAGATAACGCCTGATACGGATTTCTCGTAGGGCGTGCCCAGGGTATCGCGTCTTCGGGGCAAGGTGCCGCTGGCCGTAAGTGGCGCCGATTCGGGACAGCCAAGACCCACCAGCAGCTCCACCAGCGCCGTCGTATCCTCCACATTGTACTGTGGTGCGGGTATGCCGCCATTGGCCGCTGGCGCCGGTGCCGGCGCGGGTGCGGGTGTGCCTGCGGCCAGAGCTGCGGCGGCCTTCATTGACTTGGCCGTGGCCAGGGATTGGGCTGCGCGTGCATAGGCCAAGCAGGTGCGACCCTCATGATCCGTGTGCTTGATATTCGCACCGTTCTGTAGGCAGACGAAAATACGCATAAGTCTTCGATAAGGAGAAAAAGAGAGAGAGAAAGAGAGAGAGGCAATTCTCCAGTTAACTTACCCAAACGAGCAGCTGTGCTATGGCCAAATTGCCAATGGCACAGGCCAGCAAGAGAGGCGTGCGGACATCTCGTGCGCTCACATTGGCATTGGTCACCTCCGACTGGCAATTGGCCAAGATGCAGACAATTGACTTGATGTCCGCTCTGATTACCGCTTCGATCAGCTGTTGGCCCGGCGAGGCGGCACTCACATGATTGCCGCTGCCGAGCGGTGTCAAGAATTCCTTGGCCTTATATTTGCTGCGTATCCAGCGTTCCTTCTCCTCATGGCCGGCCAGCGAGGTGGGCTTGACACGCTGTCGCGTATTCGACTCCCACACCGAGTTGGCCAAGCTGTTGCCAATGGCCAGCATTACGCTCAAATGCGGCGCCCTAAAGTCAGCAGAGATGGGCGTGATTAGTTTAAGTTTGAATGTTATTTTTTGTTGAGTGTATTTTACTTACGGCCAATCGTCAAGGCCCAGAGAGCGCACTTTGGAGATGTGCGAGCCGAGATTGCGATGGATGCCCGAGCACTCAATGCACATAAGCACGCCCAGATTGAGACTAGCCCATTCGGGATCTGTGTGGGGTAAGCAAAAAGTTCATATTTAATATAAATTTTAAAGTGATTTGATTTGGTACGATCTTTGGCCTCATTATGAACTATGGGAATGGAAGGATATATCATAAGGCTGACAGCTTTTCCAACTTTTCAGTATGTCTACTGTTGGTTCGCTATATTTATATAATATATCATATATCATTTATCATATATCATATATCATATAATATTTATCATATATCATATATCGTATATATATCATCTCTATTAAAACTTTTTTAAGAGAGTTTAAATTATCTTCTCTCTTTGAACTGACATTTCATAGGAAACATTGCTCTAAAATGTTACCCAAGCAGCTTCACAACTCGCCTGTTTAAACTATCTTCTCTCTTTGAACTACTATTTCATAGGAAACATTGCTCTAAAATGAATTTTTTCTTTCTATCAATATCCTACTTCAACTATCGCCTGACTCTAGTCATCACTAGATCGCATACTTTTCCACTTTTCCCCCACTTACTTGGCGCTCCACAGTCAACACAGTGGCCATTGCCCGGCACACATTGTTTGATCGCCACCATGGCCGCCAGCTCTGTGCTGGTTGCTTGTTTCGTTTTGCTGCTCTCGATGCTCTGGAGGCTCTTGAAGATCTCCTGCTCGATGGCAGCGACCCACTCGTCGCGCTCCTCTGAATTGGCTGCCTCGAAATGCCATTGCTTGTTGTCGAGCGACACAATGTAGAACTCGTAGCCATCATTGTCGTCCGCCTCGTTCGCCTTGACGCTGCTGCTCTTCATGCGGCGATGGCGCTTCTTCACATTTGGCGTCTGGGCCTCCAGTTTGTTGGCGGGCGCCTCGCCCGCTATAAAAGTCTGTGAATTTGAATTGGACATGGCAATGCCCTCATCTCCGCTCGTCTGCTGTGAGCTATTCGATTTAAGGGGCTCCACGCCGCTAGAGCCACCAGCACCACCACCACCGACAGCTCCGGCGCCCAGCAGCGACAGCTTTTCGCTCAGCTTGCGCTGATTGTCCTTGGCCAGCGTTAGGCAGCCAATGCCTTCGCTGAGCGTGCCCTGCGCCCGCTGTCCGTTCGCCAGCAGGGAGCTGGTCAGTGCGCTGTTTGTGATGATGGACTTGGAGCCGCGTGGCTTCTGGCCGGGCACCTTCACCGTCACATATTGCAGCGGTATCTCCTTGCCATGCACATCGTCCATGTAGTCGTGCAGTGAGGGATGATAGGTCAAGCGGCCATCGTCGCACAGCGTCACATATTTCTTTTTCCATTCCTTGTTCAAAGATTTGCTGGAGCGCTTGTATAGTAAGCCCTGCTTAATGGGTATGGAGCGACCGCTGCCCAGTTCGCTGCTCTTCGGCTCTTTGTCGTTCTTCTTGGAGGACGAGGGTATAAACAGATTTGAGCGCCGTCGACTTTTACGGCTTGTCGTGGGCGTCGATGTGGGCGTGGGCAGCTCCTTGCCTGGTGGCGGCGCCAAATCGCGTGGATCACGCAGCTGCACCTGGGCGCAGTCGCCAGGTAGCGACAGTTGCTGATGCTGTAGATGTTGATGCTGTTGCTGCTGCTGCTGTTGCTGCTGCTGTTGTTGTTGCGCTGCGCCTGAATTGTATTTGGTTATGTTGTTGTTCTCATTTGTAGCTGCCGACGCTGTGGAGGCGCTTGCCTGCAGCGACCAGAGCTTTTGTTCCGCCTGCGCAAAGTCTGCGCTCATGCGCAGCGGCAGCTGCTGCTGCTGCGCTCGCTGCCCGTTGGTGGGCGCCTGGAACGTGGCCAGACCCAAGCGTGTGCCCTGCGGTGTAGTGGGACGCGGAGGCTGCATAGCTGGCGGCAGCGGCATGCGCTGCGATAATATCTTTTGACAGGCTGTAAAAAGGCCAAAAATTCATTAAATTCCTGAGTCGATATATTTCATATTCAATTGCTACTCACCATCCTGAAAGACGCGCTCCACATTCAAGCCGTAGGTGGCGCAGGTCTCGTAGTAGGAGCAACGTTTCAAATCGCTGGCCAATTTTCGAGCGCGCGTGTCATCGATAACACGCGGATTGCGCTCGCTAATGGCATCTGAGAAGAGAAAAGTTAGATTAGCAAAGCATAAAGAGTAGATGAAAGGAAAACTGCTGAAGTTTACTAATTAATGTGCTTTAAAAATCATTTTCAACATTTCGATACATTTATCGATATACAAAAAGTGTCATTGGTGTGTGTGAAATTAACTCAGATGCATTTAAAATGATAATACAGATGATCGAATTGAATGAATTATTGTTTACTTGAGTTTACCTTGATAATATTGAAGATATATAAAAATAATCAATATATCGATAATAAATCGATACAGCAACAAAATACAACAACAGCTAAATAGATTATATAATTGATATAGATATAAGATAAAAAATAGATATAGATAAGCTAGTTCAAAGCAATCTATAATTAGCTATCGAAATCATATGCCATAGTTCGATAAATTTATCGATACTCAAAAAGTAGCTTTAATGTGCTTGAATTAATGTTTGTTGGATCTACAATCGATGAAGATAGTTGATTGAATTTCGTAATGGAAATTTATATATTTGAAATTAATCGATTATCACATTTTGACTAAAGGGGTCTATATACCGATATACGATAGTCGATAATATACTCTAACGTGGCCTATCGATAGTTTGGTTTTCGATATTTGATAATATTCCCCCTTTTCGAATTAGCTTTCGATATTCGATAATCTACTTTCATGTGGCTAGTTGATCAAAAGCTTTAGCTCTAACTGTTCATTATGAATTGAGATTACGAAACACCATGATTCCATTTATAATTAATCATAGCTTAGTAATATGGTTGTAGCTTACCTTGTGTGCCGACCAATATCATGGGTATATCCTGTCCGTTGCGAAAGTGCGCCATTTTTGTATAATAATTGTAGACTGTGTTGAAGCTGCCCTCGTTCTCCAGGCTAAACACAAAGATTACCGCATCCACCCAGCCAGCGAACTGAGATATTCCAGAAAGAAACAGAGAGCACGAGAAGAAAAATACATATTAAAGCAAAGGAAATCGAAAAACGAAAACAAAAGCGTGTGTAAAAAATATGAAGAAATCAAAACTCGCAAAACTTTTGGACTTGAGTCCTTGACTTTGTGCGCGAAGTAAACAAAAAAAAAATATAAAAATAAAAAAAAATTGGCGGCGTCTGGCGGCAGGCAGCGCACAAAAGGCGGAAGCGCGCCTAACAAAGGACAGCAGCCAGGATCAAGACAGAGGGAGGGCAGAGCGAGAGAGAGAGAGAGAGAGAGAGAGAGAGAGAGAGCACACACACGCACACTTGAGAAAGTCGCTAATGAAGCACTTGAATCCTTTTGGCAGCGGGTCTTCGCCGTGTGCTAAACTTTTAATGATTTTTGTATGCCTGACACACACACAGTCACTTACACATATGCAATGGCACTCGCAGGATAATGAACTTTTACATTGGCTTGTAAACAGGCGCTTTGTGTTTACTGCGCAGGATTCGTGTGTCCTGCGAACGCATAAACTATCGATTGTTTAGCCAGCGTTTGCTTCAAAACCAACAACAACAACAATCACTTATTTATTATGCATTTGCACTCACGGAAATGTATTTAAAATTTACTATAAATAATTTATATGCATATATACACAGTTAGAGAGATGTCTATGTATGCATAGAGTTCACATGGAAGTGTCCTGAACTGGAGCTGGAAAAGCCGCCCGCCCGCAATGCCAGTCGACAAACAACTGGCATCTTGTTCGACGCGCTCGAGGTCCTGCGGCCTCGTCCTAGCGCGTTGTCCTCGCCGGGTGGTTCAGTGGGTGGTTGAGTGCTTGCTTTTTTATGATTTGTTGTGAAAAGCGTATGCAGGAGGAAACAGGAAAGCGAAAGAGAACAGAAAAAAATGCAACGGCGACACGGGAAACGCACACAGACAGAGACAGCTCACACACACACACACACCAGGAGACATTCGCTTGACAACAAAACAATTTCAAATGCTGGGGTTGGGCTTTTGTTGGGGGTTCGTGCTCGCTCACGCTCACAGTCCTGCCCAGACAAATAGACGCACAACAATGTGCACAACTTTTATCTGGGTTAAGAGCTATTCAAAGTATTTGCTAATCCTGACAAATTCTCTGAAAACTTTTTATCTACGACGCACGAAAATATGCCTTTAGAGCAATGACATTTTAGTATTTACTCTTTTGCAAGTGAAACTATTTAAAACGAAAATCTTTTTTAGTAAGTTGTTGCTATAAGCTGGATTTATAGTATAAATATTTTGAGAAGTCTTTGGAAATGTCTGAAAAAATTCTTTTATTCTTTATATTCATAAAAGAAATCTAAGACGAAATATTGATGCTTTTAGCTGTATTGAGAAGAAATATCTATAAAAATTGTATTTATTTTTATCTGCGTCTTAAAATATATAGGTATATTTATTAATTAGTCAATATGCTAAATAATATATAGCGCTGTTCATGAAAATAGTAGTCATTAGTTTTGGACAACTTAAAATTATTTTAGCCCAATATTAACATATTTTTGTAGTAATTTTATATGTTCCTTTTTGCTGAAAATTTTGGGAAAAACACCTTTACTTTTTACATATTTTGAGAATTTTTTGGATTTATCTTTAAAGAAAAACTTGTACTTAAAGGAAAACTTTAGTAAAATATGAGAAGTCTCTAAGCTGTTGCTTAAATAATTGCATTCAAAACTTGATTCTTGATTTAGACTGATTGATTAGCTGAAACATGATTGATATGATTTAAATATCATTTTAAGTAATCAATATTCCTTAAATTCTAGGAGCTTCCTTCAGAATTTAGCCTTTTCTACATACAAACAACTTACTGCATATTTCGCTTTGCTAGTAATAATTATATTTAAAACTCGATATTTCTCATTAATGCTCATATCAGATTGATTGATTGACTGAAGAATAATTCATATAAAAGAAATATTATTTGTAGTTTTCAATATACCCTAAATTCGATTAACTTTTCCCATAATTTCCCTTTTCTATTGCATTAACAAACTTCTCCAATGCTCGCTATATTTCGTTTCTATTGCCATGAACTTGTCTGTTCTGTTTTGCGAACAAAATAAAGAAAGAAAGCAAGCATAACATGTCGAATCGACAGCAGTCGCATGCAATATTGCCGTCTCGTATATGGTAATGATATCCTGCTCCAATGTGAAAAGAAAATAAAAACAAAATAAAAGAAGAAAAGCGCGACTGAGTGGCGACGCGACGGCATTGATGGATTTCATACTCAATGCACAATACCCTGTAAATATGCGAAAAGCTAAAACAAGCTAGAGCTACATGTTTATGGAAGTGAAATATATAAGAGTAGGTATAGGGTATAGAGTGTAGGGTATGTCTATGTCTACATCAATCACATCATTTAACACTTGTGCTTGACAATTTCTCTTGTTGTTGTCTGGAGAGGGTGGCTGGCAGGCTGTTAGGGGGTTGCTCTTAAATAGAGGGTTATTTTTTTTTGCGTTGAAATATGGTTTATTATGTTGCATAAAGATGCGAATGACAGAAGTTAGTCAAGAAATGGACATTAAATTAGTTAAATTGTGGGAGAAAAACGTTTTGTGCGACCAACTGAGAAAGAGAGGGTGTTAGAGATAGATAGACAGACATGGAGAAAGAGAGGGAGAGATAGAGAGAGAGAGAGAGAGAGAGAGAGAGAGACAGATGGAAAGAGAGCTAGATAAAGCAACCATAACAAACAGTGTGACATGCACTGTGTAGCAATGATTATGCAATTTGTATTGTATGAGCAGAGAGAAAGAGCAGAAAGACAGCAGCATACAGTGCTGTTCAAACTGTTGACAGACTGTTAAGACTGTGACAGCTAGACAGGAAGAGAAGGAGATAAACCAACAATAACAAACAGTTTGGCATGCACTCGACTGACAAGAGAGATAAAGCAGAAAGGCTGCAGTATACCGTGCTGCTCAAACTGTTGAATGACTGTTAAACTGTGTCAGAAAGACAGACAAAGAGAGAGAGAGAGAGAGAAAACAGACATAGAGAGAGAGAGCAGACAGAAAGAGAGAGAGAGCAGACAGAGAGAGAGAGAGAGCAGACAGAAAGAGAGAGAGAGAGCAGACAGAGAGAGAGAGAGAGAGCAGACAGAAAGAGAGAGAGAGAGAGAGAGAGAGAGAGAGAGCAGTCACAGAGAGAGAGAGCCTGATAAGCTAACCATAACAAACAGTTTGACAAGGATGGCCACCACTGATTTTCGGTATACACTGCTGCTCAAACTATCGAGTTACTGTAAAACTGTTAAGTTACTGTAAAACTGTCAAATGTTTCAACAACTATATACTAAGCCCTATCCAGAGCTTAAAATTTGAATTTAAAAAAAATTTGATCTAAAATGCCTGTGAAACCCTCTCACTCAGCTGTCAAATTGAATTTATAAATTTTATAAGAAAATGTGGGTCAATCATACGCTTGACTTGCAAATATTAACAACACATAATTACAATCGAGATTAAAACTAAAACGAAAAATTGAAATTTAAATTTAAATAAAATTCGCTAAGCCCTACAAATAGTCAATTGCTAAGCCCTTGGATATAGACGGGGTATTATACGATTTTTAGGGTCACGTCGCGTGGCAGGCACATTTTTTTCTCTACATGAAGATCAACCCCTACAATCTCATAAATACCAACCGCAAATAAAAAAAAAGTCTGTTAAAAAGCGAAAGCAGCTTAAAAATTATAATCCACACTTTCACCCTTTAAGCTGGAGGGTTTCATTGAGGGGTTTTTTTTTTGTTGTTGTTGCTTCCTCTTCTTCTAGCTGTAAGCGGGGGGCATTTCGCTTGTCAAATAAACGTGCGTCGATACCGAAAATATTTTTTGCAAATATGCGAATGTCCCGAATGCGAATGCGAATGGCAAGGAACAAAAGCTTCTCAAGCTGCGAATCAATGAGTCAAAAGAGAAATACGAAATGTGCTGAGGGCATACGAAATGTTGCATAGAAATGTAAATATGGAATGATATAGGGGCGGGACTTAGACTATTTGCTCGAAGGCTTGCGACAGACTGCATTTGTGGCACAGTTTATCAACTTGAACCTTTGCGACAGCCCCAATGATATTGGACAGTTGCCGCATCACGTAAACTTCTAACGTGCAAAAAGCTGAGAGCCCTTGGCTAAGGCCCAAACAACCAAACAAAAAGTGTCGCAATAAAGCAAGAAATTTGTGGTCGCTGGTAGACCGACTGGGAGGTATCCTGTAAATATATTTTGGTTGCCTTTCACTGTTTTGTATATACAAATATTTTGCTCTTGAAGAAGATTTATGTTCATTCTGTGATTGATCTAGAATTTTTAGTGCTTGACGAATTGTTAAAAATTTCAAAAAGTGTTTATATATTAGCAAATTGAAGTGATATATATTATAGGTATTATTCTACTATATCTTTTTTTTTGCTTGCCTCATATATGAGTTATTTATCTCCTAAATAACTTTTGTATTGGTCTGCCGATAGCTACGTCACTCTTAGCTCTTGGTAATAATACCAAAGTTTTTCATATGAAAAGTTCTTCTCCTTTAAACTACTTATACTATATTTTATATATTTATTATATTATATATTTATTTATATTTCATAATACCTGAGATATTCCAAATATTTTATGCTATATAATATATACATACATATAAATATATTATATATAGCAGATATTAGCCCATTTTTCTACCAACATTTTCTCCTACTCTATTTTGTTTTTCCTCATAACTCAACAACTCTCCTAGTTCTATCACACCTTCATAATTTCGTGCCCAGGGTATTTAAAGGCTCACTAAAAACCGAAATGTTGCAACAGCAGTTGGCCTCAGGCCAAGAGAAAACCCACCGTTCCCCCACCCAGGCTACGATTGTTGCTTGCCAAAGGTCGAAGTTCGATTGAGTGAGTCACAGGCAGAGCGAAAAAAAGGCCTTCTGAAGAGGCACTAGAGGAGAGTTTGAGTGGGATGGGCTGGGGTAGAGAGGACGGCGGGCAGACAGCTCAAGTTTTTGCCATTGAATGTGAAAGCTGACAGAGAAGTTGAATATTTGTGGAAGAGGCGAGAAAAGAACTTGATAATTGGCAAAAACTACGACAGCAACTATACTGCAGTATATTTGACTTGACCAGAGCTATTGTAGAAACTTATCAGCCCCGTATACCCTCTAAAGTATAAATCACTTTAAATTTATGACTGTTCTGTTTTGTTGCAGGCTGCTAAGCACTTGCAAACGAGCTGAGCTGAGCTGCTCAGCAAAACTAGAAAAGTTTTTGCCCTGTCTCAGCGAAAGCCCCCATCTGACCTCAATTCAAATATTTACAAGATGTTAAGGGCTAAATTTGTTTGTAGCAAAAACTTTTTCGCCCCCACTTGAAGGTGGAAACCACCCCAAAATGCTCAGACACAAGCCCCTGGTCCATATATCATCTCGTAACATTTTCATGCATAAAAAATATTAGATTGAAGTTTTTTTTTGTTGCTCCACCTACCTGCATTTCTGGTGCGCCGCCCTCATCACGTATGAGCAGCAAATAGCTTTGTCCATCGATGAAGACCTCCTTCTTGAAGCGTCCGCCCTCTGGCGACTCCTCCTGCATGTAGGAGCCAGTTAGATAACGATGCACCAGAGCCGATTTGCCCGAATTCAAAGACCCAACAATGCCCAGCCGCAAATCGGGCACCGAACGTGATATTGTCCATTCCTGGCTGTTCACAAAGGAATCTGTTGAGAGCAAATACAAAAAAAGAAAAACCATATAATCATTAGTAAGAAAATGTTGGCTGTTTGACGGGAAACTAGTTCGACACGACGTAATTAGCGTAAAACTCGTTTGCAACTCGTGACATCTTTTTGACCTACATGCAAAAGACGGCCAATAGTGTTTTTATTTTTTTTTGTTCGTTGCTCATTAGTGATTCTTCTTATGCAAATGCCAGGACTATATACCTTATATATATATATCATGTTTGTGCTCATGCTTTGATTGACAGCTTTGTATGGAAGAAGAAGAAGCATAGGTGTATAGCTTGCAGCCTTACTTTTCAGACATTTTCGGCAATTGTTTTCTTGCTGAACCTCTCAGGGGTGCTGAGGGGAAGTTCTTAAATTGTCAGTTGCTTGAACACTTTTTTGATTTAAATTAGCTTTCGGCTACGTTTCGCACAGCTCGTCCCAATCAAAATTAAAGATCAGCAGCCGTCTGGCTCAGGTTCTCAAGGTCAGCGGCAACAGTTGCCAGGCAATTGAACAGCTGTCAGCACACTTGATGCGCGTGAGCTTAAATTAGCTACAGTGAGAGTTGAAATGAGCTCAGCTTTTGTTGACTGTCCAAGTATTAGTGAGCTTTTGCAGTTGACACTGCAACGAAAGCTTTTCCTATGCATGAGTTGTGTCTGTGTAAAAGCTCACTTAATCTTAGCTCAATTTGCGCACTTCGAAATGTTATAGCCATAGAAATTAAAAACAACCATAAAACTGCCAAATACTCGTAAATCTTGGTAAAGCCCAAAACATTAACATTCACGAGTGCCACGATCAATTTCAAAAACTTCTGTGTGAGGGGCTGAAATTTGTTGTACGGCTTTCTCGAAGGAGTGACAATGGAAGTGGTGATCCTCGTGAGCTGCTTTGACCAGTTGATTTACTGGCCAGCAAGGACACGTGAAAATTGCTCTATTATGAGTTGTTAAGAGCTAGCTGAGTAAACAGTGAAGGGTTCTAGGTGATGTTCAGCCGACATGGATATATAGATGGATGGAACGTCTTGTAGGGCGACAGAAACTTGTTTCCTTGCTTGTTAAATGAACTAAGGACAAAAATCTGTGACACAGTGTGTACACGCTAACAAGTTCAACTGGTTTCTGTCGCTCCTTTGCCTTGACCATAGCGCAAAATTACAAATTAAAACGAAATAAATATGCCTTTTGTTGTACAAAGAAACCCAAAAAAAAAAATAAGAGAGAGACAAATACAACAACAAAGTGCTTTGTGAAACTGATATGCCTCATATGGAGATGGAAAAGTAAAAAAAAATTAGCGCGGTTTTGCAATTTGCATGGCCATAAAATGAAATGAAATAAAATGAAACGAAATGATATCAAATCAAATATGGCGGTAACTGGTTCTAAGCGAAACCTAATTAATGGCTGCGATCAGACGCTTTAAGCCGAAACTAGCAGAAGAAGCAGAAGAAACAAAGTGAACATTACAAATGCGTCTTTAAGTTTGACTAATGATGTCAAATGTCTCGAAGATAGATCGCCGATCGGCTTAGGCGTAAAGTTCAAACCGAGGTGTAAAGATAAGCCAAAACGGCGGAAAAACGTACCCTTCCAAGTTCTCATTTCCCATTTTCTCATTTCCCATTTCTCACTCTTCTTCTACGATCGTAACTCAAACTCATGTCAAATGTCGCCATCGTTGTCAAAATGCCCAAGCTAATTACGTATGCAAACGAGCCACGACAGACCCAAAGACATTTTCACATTCTTCCATTTTTCTCCTCTAGAGAGATTTTCATTTTGCTGTTGTGTGTTTCGAATCCCTGGAGAAAGGGTTGAGTTTTGTTTGTTTGTTTACTATTTACAATACAGCCCATTTCAGGGATTTGCCCGCTGATGTGGGTTAAGCATTTTAATTAGCTCATGGATAAGAAAATTCTTCAAAAAAATATTTGGAATTGTTATGCAACTGTTATCATTGACCTCCGCCCTGACCCAAAAGTACTAAAGTCTCTCTTTTATTACGGACAGCTGTAAGAATTGCGTCTTTATCAACGTTTGAAGCGTGCCATCTTTGGCGCCCACCAAGGATCTATGGAATGTCATAAATTTTATTTGACCATTTAGTGGTTTTACGGTAGCTCAGCAGCTATCAACACACCTCAACAAATGCAGCTTGAGTTGACGTAAACTATAAAATAAAATAAAAAAACACTATCTGAAGTAACTTGGTTATGACGGCATTCAAGTCAAGGAAATTTGAGCTGTGTGCTCAGAATGTGTAAACAGCAGCATGTTGTATGCTGTAAGTCAGGCAAGATAGTTAGAAAAGGAATACGTAAAATTATGAAAAATAAATGATATTTGAGAGACATAAAACTCTTTCAGCATTTGGCTACTACGTCAGCTGGGCAGCTGCAATTGAGCTAGTTCTAGTAAAGGCTAGCAAATGACAGCAATACTAGAGAAATATTCAAATAGATCATTTTACCTTGCTGAACCATTTCAAAATTCAGCCTTGACTGGCTGGCCCATGGCTCGTTAGCGAATTCCAAATGCATTTGCATTAATTAGTGACCCACAAAATGATATTTAGCCATGGAATGAATTTCTATAATCTATAGAAATATTTCATGCATGTTTTGATAGGTTTTCGGGTTTTTCTTTGTGTTTGGGGCAAGAAATGCCCTTTTAATAAGACATTAAACCATAAGCTATGGCAAATTTGCGTTGGTCTAGGTATTTCGTGTGAGCATAAATCATATGCGGTATTTGCATGAGCCTACGATAATATTTAGGTAGGCTGGCTGTGTCGACAGTGTGGATTGAGAGTGGACCTAGTCCAAGAGCATGGCAATAAATCAGGTCAGGAAGCGACGACTGCTGTTTGGATTTTCGTAAGATGCACAGCTGCTCCAAAATCTGATTTACTTTCTTTGTATTAAGACAGAGATAGACAGATAGAGAGAGAGAGTGAGAGAGGGAGACCGACAGATACGCACACACATTTCAGAGATCAGTGAAAAAGATCAACGAAACTGGTGGCAAAAGCAAGCAAAAATTGGTTGTTGAAAGAGGATTTCGTTGCATAGCACGCCCAACAGCAACAGCAGCAGCAGCAGTAGGCGAGACAATGGCAAAGGAAATTAGCCAAAGCCCAACAGCAGAACAACAAAAAGGGAGCAAAGGGCGATCGCACAAACAAGATTAAAACGGGGCACAGCAAAACTGAAGCTGAAAGAGAGTTGAAAAGAAAGGCGAAAAGGTAAATCAAATATAGCAACTGCTCTTCTTAACAGAGATCAGAGAGAATGTTAAGTTAACAGACGGAAGTCAGGGATTTGAACTAGGTAAATAGTGAAATAGCTTGAAGACTTTTATAAAAGTTGGTTTGATAGGGTTTCATAAAAGCAGTTGATCTTAGACAGGCTTAAAAGTTGGTGTGCAGAAATCTTCTTCTTTTTTTTTTCTAACAATTTTTGACACATAAACGCTTCATTCTATAATAACTTTAAACACTGGAGTGGCTTTCTGTGACAGTGAAAAAAATCTTAAAGAAATGAGTTTAATATAAAACGCTTCTTTATCACGTAGTCAATATATGAATGCATTCAACTGTTTGCAGAGGGCTTTACTGTCAGATAGTTTGAAGAGTGAATCGAAGCCTCATTGAGAACAAGACCCTCATTCGAACCTGTGTCTACACTATGAGTGTAGAGAAAGGTTACATACTCAATTTATTCTTTAAAATATAGAAAATCGAATCCATTCATAATATTTAACTATTCCATTCATAGTTCTAAGTATTTGTAGTCAGTCAGATTTCAGCTGTTTCAACTTCTACTCACATTTCTAGCACATTTCGTTAGACAGGTAGATCCATTTTCTATTTTTGCTAGCTCTTTAGGCGCCAGGCGCTATATGACAAACAACTTTATTAGGCCTCGACTTGACGCAAACATTTAGTTATAATTACAATAAAGAGACTTTGTCATAGGTATAGCTTCAGCCAACTGTTGTCTAGCTATTGGTAAAAGTTTTGCCGCACGAATGGCGAGACTTTCAAGGTACGGTCACGCAATGTGCTCACAGCGTGCTACCTCTGACAGATACGTCACATGTCACGTGCAGGAATTTCATATTTAAATATTATAATATACTATGTATAGTGAGGGGCAGAGTCTTTGGATATGCTAGCTATGACTTCATCGGCAAATAATTCACTTGATGTACATAAATATATATATAGTATAGTATCTGACATAGAAATTTACGCATCATTAGCAAAAATAAAATGAGAAAACAAACAAATAGTCTTGAATAGTTCTGAATAGACTGCGGGGGTGAATAACATGTGTTTGGCATATTCATAAAATTGCTTGAAAGAGAGGCAAGAGTGGACGCACAGACGCCAATTGCTTCTAATTTACTGTGCACACACACGCACACGCACACACACACTCTGATACACTCGCACACATTCGGCGAGTTGAAGGTCGCGTTAAGTGGTTAAAGATCCTCACGCTTGAACCCTAACACAGACCACGCCCTCTCTCAAGTGAGGCTGTCGACAGAAGGGGTTAAATCTTAAGATGCGCTGTCATTGGTGCAGCACAAAGATTTACGAGCTCAGGTAAAAGACGTTTATATATACATAAATGTGTATATAAAGCCAAATTTATGCATAGAACTTGAAGGTCATTAAGCGCACTCCATTTTTGGCAACTGGAAATGTTAACATACGAAACCCAAACAAAAAAACTACTTAAAAAACGACGAAAAAACATTAATAAATGCGCATTAAATATTTCGCTTTGTGTTTCTGGGTTCCTTTATCAGTCAACGCTGTTTTCCAATTTTTGTTTGGTGTGTGGGGATCGCAGCTCATTTATCATTAAAGTCGACCGATACAGAAAATAAAATATGAATTGCGAAACACGCGCCTATAAAGGCGGAAATATGACGTGTGAGTGTCTAGCTAATACCCTATAGAGAAATGTTGTGTAAAAGGGTAAAAGCTAGAGTTACGAAATATAACAGTAAAGTTACTGTAGATTGCGTTCTGAAGATTTATCGAAACAGAACCCTGAACGGGTATTATGCAGTTGTTGGAGCTCGACTGCAATATTTTGACTTCTTTTTGTTTACAAAATTGGATATTTGCTTGACTAACAAATACCCTTTAGCTTAAAATGAAAAGTATAAAGTTTCTCTTAAAAACTTTATAATTATTTACTGACAAAGAGACTTTTTTTTTAGGCAATTTTGGAATAAATATTTAAATATTTAATAAATATTTATTTAAATATATAAAATATTTATTTATATATATAAAATATTTATTTATATATATAAAATATTTATTTACATATGTAAATCAAATATTTTTTTATGTATATAAAATATTTGAATAATTTTCATAAGCTCTAACAAAAGCCTATATTAAGTCAATTAACAATTTATATATAAATATATTATAAATACTCTAGACTTTTGTTTTCCCACTTCTAGCACATCGCCTAGCTCAACTCTATTACACACCTGTACAATTACCTTTTTCATTTTCTACAGGGTATACAACGAAAACTGACTTATAAGCTGTCAAGTCTCTTGCCTATCAGCACTTAAAGTCAAATTTGTGTTAGTGGGCGGCGTTTTCTTATCAAAACTATGTAAAAGCCCACAACTTTTACTGCTCTACTTCCTCTACCCCTCTCTCTCTCTCTCTATCTGTCTATCTCTCTCCCTTTCATTTACCTTTCAATTAGTAAATTGTTGCAGCACTTCAAAATAATAGCACGCAAATGTAACTACAACTCGCGCTGTCTCACAGCAAAGATAAAAACAAATTTGTCCAATTTATTTAAGTAAAAGCTAACGACAAAAATTCATTTCCAATGCAATAATTTGTTTATAGCTTTATAACTTTTTCAAGATAAGTTTCAATGCGTAATTCAATTGGGTAAAAGTCGTTGAGTCGCTGCATTTAATCTAATCACAAATGAATTTTTGTTGAGGAATGTAATCATTGCAGGATTTCTGGCTAAGGCAATGACCAGACCTTGCTCAATAGGGAAAAAGTATTCTACAGACGATTAAATGTCAAATTTATGACACAGATCATTTTACAATGAGCCCGAAATAATTATACAATTTCTACCTATTTTTTGTATGCATTTCAGTTCTTTTTTTTTTTTTTGACTTTCTCCCAAGTTGGAAAAAAAAGAACACAGACGAGAGTCAATCAAAAAAAAAATAGTAATAATAAGAAGAGGAAGAGGCAAGTCCTGGTGGTTGATATTCCCAGTAGCATCTCTCCCGTAGCTGAACTCTATTAAATATGACATGTTTATGAAGTGCCAGCTGTCTTGACTGCAAAATGCACAGCAAAAATGGTAGAAAAAGTGCTGCGATTGCATTTTCCATAAGGTTTTTCACTTCACTTTCTTTGAGCTAACTGTTAACTGTGTGTGTGTGTGCGCGTGTATCTTTCATAAAAATTTCCTGGGATACGATCGCACGCGTCTCAAGCAGCTGCCCCTGTCTATGGCTATGGCCAAATGGCAAACGTATTTATGTTTCATATATATTTTATGATCATCATCTTTTGATTGTCTCGTGGTTATCCAATGACTTGGCCGAAAACCACACATATATATATTTTGTTTTTATTGCCATTTCGGATTGTAATGATCGACAGTTGATATATGTTTAATTTTGTTAGATGATAAGTTTCTTGTTGAAATGAATTCTATTCTATTCTATTCATTTCATTATGAGATATAATCATATTTTAATGCTTGCATTGAATTTTAAGCAGCTTGGAAAGATAAGGTTCTTTATATTTGAAGAATGACTAACTAGCTTAACTGATCTGCTGATCTTAGTTGATCTTCAGACTAGCTTAGCTGATTTTCTTAATGTCTTTTATTAAGTTATAAGTTATGATCTTAAGTCTTTCATCATACTTGATTTATGATCTTAAGTCTTTCAGTATATGTACTTGAAGTGATCCAAGTGTGATCAAAGTCAGATCAAGTGTGATCTCTAGTCTTTGACATTTGATATTTCATCATTATCAGCTTTCATTTTAATATTTAAGTATATTTATATTATATCTCTACTTCACAATGATCTTTAAAGAGTTATCACAAAAGTTTCTTCAATTCCTGCTAGACTTTTCATAGATTCAACTGAAGCTGCTTCAATTCATAATTAACTTTTCAAAGATTTCATTGAAGTTTCTTCCACCTCATGCAAATTCAAAGTTTTTATCATAATATAATATTTATAAATTCTAATAAATATATTTAATACATATATTTTGTATATAGAATATTTTCTTTCTACAATAGTTTCCTCAGCTACAGTTTCTAGTTTCCTTTCCTTCACAATTCATCTTCACTTTGCGAACTATAATTTGATTCAATTAATCGATTTACATGGTCAGCGGCTAATTAAAGTGAGTCTTGTCTCGAACAGCTGTATAAGGACCATAGAGACTGACCAGCTGACTATTTACCTTTACCCTCTGCCGCTCTCTGCGTCTAGCAAGCGCAACAAATCAGTAAATTGCTTACTTTTACTTTTCTCTCTCTCCCCTTCTCTCTCACTCTCTGTGTGTGTCCCGTCGTTAGATCTAACTAGGTCCAGTCGCTCGACTGACCTTTTCTATAGAAATCGTAGCGCCTCGTTTACATCTTTTGATTTTGCTTCATTTCTATTTTCTTCTCTTTCATTTCTTTCTTTTTTTGCACAAAATTATGAGGTCCATTGTTTTGCGCCTCGTCCATTACATTCTTATTTATGGGCCTGGACCGAGGTCGGGACCAGCGGCTGACTAGCTCCATAAACAGCGTCTTGTTAGTTAGTCAAAAAAAAAAAAACAAAAAAGAAAATGATTGTCAGTTATCTCTCGAGATTGAATTAAATTAGCTGTACATATAGAGGCTCAGCCTCTGGCTTTTTGTTAACTTGTCTTGCAGAGTCGGCTCTAACTGAAATCTCGTCAAAGATTTTTCGTATTTCGTGTTTCGGTTCATTGACTTAGTGCCCATTACAGTCATGAGATGATGATGTTGTTGTTGTTGTTGTTGTCTTGGAGGCACCTACGAGGCAGTAAGTAACTGCTATCAGTCATACGCCAATACATGTCTCGCTGCCGGCCTATTGAATTACACTGGCCAACAAAGAGTCTGAGCTGAGAGCTCTGCACAGGCCATTAAAGATCACTTAAGAGTCAGAGTTGCTGGCAGTTGTATAAAGAATTGTATGTTGATTCTTGGGGTAGGTTGAGCTGTGACTAACTAATACTAAATAATACTAAATACTACATTTTCAGCATATTTTCTCATTATTTTTATGCAAGCAAAATTCTAGCTGAGCTATTAAAAAAGTAAGCACTTATATTAAGGATTCTTAGAGTTTTTCAACTCCAGCATATTTATTTTATGATATTTCTATGCCCAACTTCATTTATTGTTATATCTTCACGATGATCTTGAGTGTGTCATTAAAGACAAGCATTTAAATGCTAACCAATTGATAGTTGATACGCTCATTAGCAAGCCCGCAGGACAGTGTATATTTCACACACACACACACACACACACACACACACACACACACACACACACACACACACACACAGGTATAGCAGCCCACCGAAAATGCGGCAGAAAACAACCGCAACAACCACTTGAACCGGTTGTGTTGTAAGATTCATGTAAGTTCCAGAGAAGAGAATCAGTTGAGTGTGACTGAACCTTAGCCAATACAACCACACACACACTCATATACTACAAATATATGTATATTCTATATAGCCTTTAGCTTAAGCGTTGCTTAACTTAATGATCGAACGCTTTATGGTTAACAGCCTTGCATAGAATTTTATTAGCAGAGCAGAGAGCAGAGCACAAGCTCCAGTGTCATATTTGAATTACAATGCGAGAATTGTATGGAACCTAAATAATCGCTTCCGCTGCTAGGGCCATAGCCATATACAGACTGAAAGTGAGAGAGAGTGAGGAGATAGATTTGTTCAATTGGGGAATACGAAAACAACAGCGCTTGGTGGCCAAGGGCTGAGCTGCCCAGCTCTATATGTATATGGGCAACAAGTGACCAGAAAACCTATTCAAAATTCAAAATACTTTGATCGCTTTGTGCATGCCGAATAGCTGCGATGGGCCATACAAAAGCAACAAATATTTTAATATTAGAAGCAGAAAAAAACAAAAAACAAACTACAGGCTTATTTGGTTAGAATAGGCCCGACTGACAGTGGTAAGGCGCATAGCACTAGTGACGTTACAGGCGGCCTTTGGTGGTTGTTTTTTTTTAATTTTTTTTTTCATTGCTTTTTCCCGTCGAAACTTCAAAACAAGTGTCCACCAAAGTTGGCAACGGAAACGGCGCTTGAAACGTGTCGTCGCTGTGTGTCAACTCATTTGCATATAGATACTCTTTTTTCCCTATTTTCCCTAAGCGATTTTCCTATTACAGTTAGTTGCAGAGGGAGCGGGAGGTAGCGGGGATAGCTTTGTATTAAAAATGCAGATAGATTTTTTGACAGGTTTGTTTTGGGTACGTCTTCAAATGATTTAATTGAAAATATACGCAAAGTGTTTTTTTTTTCGGACAAAAATTTCAATATTAAAGATGTAGATGAGAAATAGCATTTCCTGGGAAAATTCTTAGACGATTTTTCGTTACAGTTGAAAGCGCAGCTTAGCATATGTTGCCATAAAAATGTTTGACTAATTGTCTTAAAATTAGTTAAGAGTGTTTGGAATGGCTTTAGGAAAAAGGCAAAGATCGACTTGGCTTAGTTTTGGATTTTCCCATCAATAAAGAAAGTCAACAGCGCACACAACTTCAAGGTGTACTCAGAGAACAGAACTAGAAGTAGTTAAAAAATTGTAGGAAATTTCTGTACTAATTCTTATCTAGTTGAGCTACTTTGGAATAGCAACAAGCACTTCAAACAGCTGTAAATGAAGAAATTTTCGTCCAAATTAGAACAGCTGAAATCGATCTAATCATATGCAAACAAATGCCATATCAAGTGCATGAAATGCTATCATATATCATATTTCTAATAATATTGCTTAGAGCAAGCCCAAAGCGTAACAATTATGATTTGCATGACCTCAATGCTGCGACGGTTATATGCTGATAAAGACTTAAATATATATTGGTCAACTGCCTATTACAAATTATCATAGTTGGCCAAGGGAAAGATCAAGAAAGACTTCATTAATTACACGCTAGCAAGGAGAAAGGTAAGCTAAGAAAAGAGAGAAGATAATTACAGACAATCGTGGATCAAAAGGTGCATTTAGCGGTTGGACGCGTGCGCTGCATAAGTTGAAAATAAATATATATATATAACATATATACTTATATACACCTATATTTAGTTACAAATTGAGAAACATATTTAACACCATTTGTCGCACACATATTTGGTAGCAACTATAGAGACTCGCGCTGCTGCATTTGTCTGTTGTCTGTTGGCCGTGAAGTCTTGAATGATTAATGATCGATGCGAAATAAGATCGAAAACAGTCGCGCTGCCATCAGTTGTTGGACGCGTGTCTGTTTAGCCAACTAACTTGATTCTAGCTCCACGCCGCATGACTCAGGCAGAGGCTGTGCCCAAAAGCGAAAACTTAAATACAGTGCGCCTTAAAAGGCAAACGTCATGCCTGGTCTTTAGTGGGCGGCGTTGCTTTAATTGGCGTGGGCTGCACATTAATTCAGCTTAAGTCACAGCTTTAGACAAATTTTAGGCAGTTCTATAATAATAATTAATTAAGGGCAAGGAAATTGTGAACTTTTAGAGGTCAGTGTGCGTGTGTGTGTGGGTTGCTAAAACATGAGCTATGTCAGTCAAGAATGCGACGAAATTAATTTGAATTAGTGAGTAAAATTTGTAGTAGTGGCTGAAGCAATTATAATGACATTATCAACAGGAAATAGAAAAGTCACAGATTTCACTTTTTACTCCAACTTTTCCCAGCGTTTGCAGTCGAGTGAAACTTTTGTCAGTACTTGAGCAAAAGTTCAGCATTTTATGCCATGATCTCATGTAGTACAATGCTAATGCTAATGCTAATGATGATGATAATGTTGTTATTGTTGTTGTTGAAGATTCAGCTATGTATATGAACCCATGATCTGCACAATGTGCGCGCTGCTCTTATATATTTCTATATATATATACATAGATGTAGACATAGACATAGACAACCCGTTTCTGTCTAATATGAATAAACAATTGCGTATTATTTTAATTACTTTTTGGCAAATGCTCTCGCAAAATGTGTTAAAAATCTTAATTTGTTGTTGCTGCTTAAACCAAAAAGCAAAACAAAAAAGTAAGAAAAAAATACAAATAAAATGTTAAGATTTTTAGCAACAAAAAGAAATAAACAAAAAAAAAAAGATATAAAGAAACGTGCCTGAAAGCAACAACAATAAAGTCTCGCTAGCTTTTAGCATTATCAACAGACGTAGATCACATCAGATTCAGATCCCCATTTCCATTCCCATTTCCATAGTAGAACGTCAGCGAAGCGTCAAGGTCTTTGAAAAGTCAACCGAATAGCCGCAGGAAATTGGAGCACATTACGTACGTACGTATATATATCGAAGAAACCAGATAAAAGCTATGGAATACTATATAGAATATTTGCTCAAGTTTTATAGACTCAAAAAGGGTGCTAAGACTTATCAGTGGAGCATTACTTTTTTTTCATGATATTTATATTTAATTAACAATTTGCAAGTGAATGAACGCAAATAGATAGACAAATACTAGAATTTAATAAGTAAACAAGAAGAAGAAGAAGCAGCGGCTTATCTTATCTCATAGGCGCCTTATGGGGCCACTGCAAATGGACACAAATAAAGAAAGAGGATCTATTATAATAGATGACATGGGTTTATATATAGAAATTACAATACTATAGCAAAAAATAAAAAAAAAAAATCGAAAGATTTCTATATAGATTCGATGTCGATGTGATGTGAGTGAGGGTCACATTGAATATACATTGTTTATAGTTGAGTTGCTAGGGAAATGGATTGGATTATTGGAATTTCGCAAGTTTATAAGTGTGTTCATGAAAATAGTAGTGCTGCACTATACATATATTTCAGACTAAGGCTGATGTAATGTTTAGAGATTTTTAGCAAACAACTTAGAAAGTGTAAATTTGTATAATTGTCATAGAAAGTGCTTACATATATATGCATATATGTAGAAAGTCTATAAAGTAATATTATATACGAGTATTTCCATATGAATCAAAATTTTTGTTAGGAAATTGAAAGTGATTTTGGCTTCTGCTGTATAGGAATTGATCTATTAATGAAGTGAATTTGAATTATTGCAAATTCAAATTTAAAATTTGTTTTGAAGTTCGAATCCGCATTTAAAATATATATTTATGCAGTCAATCAAAAATGCTTTGATAAAACTTTTATTTTCAAATCTGCAAGTTATAAATCTATACATATATATGTTAAACTTAATGCTCTTTTCAAATTGCTTTCAAAATATTATGTTTATCACAAAATTTTGCACTACTATTTTTATGAACACATCTGTATGTGCTTCTGCCTATCACAGCTCTTTGTTTTGACCAATTTTATATCTTAATTCAAAATCTTGTATATAAAACAGTCTTAACTAAAGTAAAAGTTTGCAGTTTCAAACCTCACAACAAGCTATGCAAATATAAACTTGTTTGAACTTTTTAAGTTCCTTCTTCTATGTTAATATATCTCTTTTTTTAACATATATCAAAAGCCAAACAAAAACTTGCTTACAAACAGCTTCCCAGGTTCTTTATTTTCATTTTTAATTCTATTATAAGCAACCCTCTCTATATATCTCATATCATAAATCTCTATCTTATAACAAATATCTCGTATCTCATATCATATATCTCTAGTTAATTTAGTCTTTAAACACAGCAAGAAATTGATTAAAGTCTCATCAAACAACACTTTAAGCCGCGCAGCAATTGATGCTCTAGCTATATAGAGATAAAGATAAAGATAAAGATAAAAAGTTTGTGTCGTTCTTTTCACACTTTTCACACATTCATTTGACGTCATTAGCTGGCATTGATTGCAGTGTGTGAGTGGCTGTGGTCTACCTTCACGCCTGGAAGGTCTCTCTCGGTTCTCGCCCGCATTATTTGAGAATCGATAATTGCATGTGTTAAACAGTTGTCAAGGGCTGCTCTCACCCCCTCTACTGCCCACCCCTTAAGGGGTATTTTCTTATTCTCTCTTTTTTCTTTTGCTTTTTTTATAACTTTCGCTTTTGCCCTTTCACTTGACTTTGCAATTCGTGTGCTGAGACAATGGAAATTATAAATTGATTGTTTTCATTCTCATGCAAAGTTGATCAGTGACAAAAAGACACAAAGAGAGAAGAAAAACTTGGTACATAATATATTATTATTATAGTGCTGTCATTTGTGTTTTGGGCCAAGTTTTGACATAACAGCTCGCGGAACTGACCAAACTATGTCAAATTGCATTATAATTATGTTTCTTTCGTTTGTTACCCAATTAGTTTTTTGCCAAACTTTGACAGATGACACGTTAAGTGTCATTTTTAATGGGGTTTTCTTTTAAACATATTTCATATATATACAAAATAAAATGATTTGTTAGGCAACTCCTCAAAATTTTGCGCAAGGTCATTTGCATTTGTTTTATTTTTTTTTTTTTTTTCAGAAATTGCACAAAAATTGTAATCAACTAATTATAATGAAATTATGTATTTTAATGGCACCTACTTTAAAGCCAAGTCCAAAAACTATTTCAAAACTTAGGTTCAGGGTAAACAAAACTTGAATAGTGTTGAGAGCAACTAATTCACAATCTAGTTAATTAAAATAAATGAGTTATATCATCTAAAAAAAAACTATTTGACTATTATATAGTAATATATATAAACTAAGGCTGTTTAATGAGTTAACGAACTGTGAAGATCTTTAGTTTAGGCATTTGATTGAAGGACAGAAAGTTTAGTAAAGTAAACTTGAACTTTGCGTGGTTTATATGTTATTAATTAAGTTTAAATGAGAGAGATATATAATATATGTTTAATTATATTAAATTTAATGGGATAATATTTTTTATTTTTAAGTATTATAAAGTTTTTAAGGTAAAGCAGAGAAAACAACTTTGATTTAGTATTTCTTTGCATTATATTATAACTTCATCATCCAAAACACGCTTTAGCTAAGTTAGGTCACATATAAAGCTATAAACAGCTGTGGTCATGAAAATAGTAGTGCGACAGAAATGCTCGACCGCAAAATGTTGTGATAAACATGATTTATTTTGAAAACAATTATATACGATTAAATACCGTTTATATACTATATGCTTAGACCAACATAATTGGCCAAACTACGTCAAATGGGCCATAAAAGAAACTGATTTTAAAAGGCATCTAATTCAGATAAGAAAAAACAGAAAACACAGTATAAACTATATATACTATATATAGTTTTCTTTGGCATGTTACATACTCTTGTACACAAGTGTATATACACTATTTAACAATTCATAAAGGGTATTGCTAAAACCTAGCTGCCAGCTATGCTTTATGCAACTGCAATGCCTATCATATATAGGAAATCCGAAACATGTTGATCTTCAAGTTTAAAGCTTCTCCTTTAACATCTTGCATTTCATTTCCTACCATTTATCGAGTTCATTGGTCGCATTTACATCGACACTGTACCTCACCTGATTTGCGTTTCTCGCGTTCGGGCACCACCAAGCTTTTGGCGCGTTTCACGCGCAGCGAACGTCGGCGTATGGAGCGCAGAAAGGCTTCGGGCATACGCGAGAAGCGTTGCGGCGTTTCTGGCGCTTTGGTGCGCTCCGGCAAAAAGAAGTTTTTCACGGCTAACATGATGTTAAGGTCTAACGGTAAACAAGCTGTTGCACTGCTGTTTTCCTTGTTGTTGTTTTGGGTAATTGCGCGTGTTGGCAATGGCAAGCAAGAAATCTTTTTTTAGTTTAGTTTTAGTTTGTTTGGCTTTGTCAATTGGTATTTATATCTGTATTTAGTTTTGTTGTAATCCTGTTTGCTGCACTTTTCTTGTCTGTTTCTCATTTGTTTCTTCGCTTTGCACTGATTGTCCACATTTTTGCAATTTGTTGGCCTTTTAACACACTTTATTGATGACTAATTTTTTGTTTGCTTTTGCCTTTGCTTTTATTGCTAATGTTTAGTCACTTTGCATTTTTATTCGACACAAAATTCATATATTTATATAACTGACGACATCGCTGCGTTGGCTTTGCAATTTGTTGAATAAAAGTCGAAAAATTACGCGAGGCCCTAAAAGCGAAACATACGCAATTGCCGCTACACACGTCTGCTATGCGCGCCTGTCGAGACTAAACTGATGGGACATTTCTACAGTGAGCGTAGTCGGAGTGAGCAGTGAGCAGCACTTAACAGTGGTTGCGCTCCCAGCACAAACGCTCGTTCGCTGTTAACAGTGAGCAACTGCAGTGAGAGCGGACGCTACCTGAGCGCTTGTAACTTAACAGTGGACAATGTAAGTGCTGTGTGTTGAGAGAGGGAGGAGAGAGAGAGCGTCTGGCTGTTAAGTGTGGCCACTGTTAACTGTGTCTTGGCTCTGTGTACGACAACAACAAACAACTGACGCTTAGCCTGGCCAACAGCAGCTGGTGGTCTTAGCACGTGCTGTTCACAGCTGCATTTAAGTGTGCAGAAAAAAAGCCAAAGCTGTTGTTTCTTTTTTGCTGCTACTCATTTTTTTTCCTCTGCAAGTTAAGCGAACATCCGCTGCATCTACAGCGGAAATGTTGTTGTCTACCCAACTTATCAAGCTGTTGTTATTTCGGTTCAGCTTTATATATATTGGCCTGATTCACTGCAATGTCAATATCATTTTTATACATTTTATCAATTCGCAAGAAGAATGCCGCCTTTCACTTGCTGATAAGCGCAACAGCCTTAGCAGAGAGCACTGTTAAAATATCCCAACTTGTGGCTGCTAACAGACAGCGAGAGATAGTGAAATGGAGAGAGTGGATGCAGCAGAAAATAAAAGTACCATACGGAAATCAAAATGCAATAATAGAGAGAGATAGAGAGAGAGAGAGAGAGGAGGTAATCATCAACGGGCTGCTGTGCTGTTAATAATAATGATTATATGTGGCGTGGTTGGATGTTGTTTCCCCCACATCATCCAACCTTTCCCCTCCCCCCCCTCGCCCACTCTGGCAGCTGCGGGCAGCGTTGCTTGTTATTGTTTTTAGTTGGGGTTTCGGTTAGTGGGCCGCTTGGGAGCTGCTGTTGCAAATATTCACTTCCTATTGTGTGCCAGAGAGAGAGAGATGCACGAACACAAGTCGAACATGTGGCATTATACGAGATATATTTATTATTATTATGCACACACAATTTGTCGACTATTGTAGCTGTGTTTTTATTTATTTTATGTTCACTCTTTATGCAATGCTGATATAATTCAGGAAAATGTATGCATATGAGCTGGAAAATAGTGGAAAATGTCGCATTGATTGAAATCCAATTGGGAACTGAGCTGCGGGTGTGTGACAGGTGATAAAGTGAGCGCCAGATTTGAGCTTTACAAATTAGTTACGCTAACAATGTTGTAATGGCTGATTTGGCATGGGCTAGTGCTAGGGGTGCTATAAAGGCAAATAGATAGAACAGGTGGAATGAGCACTAGAAGTTTGAGTGTGGGCATATAAATAGGAGTAGAAGTTAGGTGGAATCAAATACTAAATAAATGTAATTAAAATGAAATAATTATTATATATTAGAATTACAATAGCTAGAAGCTATATATAAGAGTTATGTATATGACCATTACTGGAGATAAAAACTTATATAGATATAAAATACCTTTTTACTATGTTTTTATTAAAACTCTTTTAAGATATGACCTGTTTCAACAGCCTATGCTTATATTATATAAATCAATATATGTTGCAAAAAAGATTTCAGATTAAACATTAACTATATTAAAATGTAAATATATATTTTAACAGATTTTAAAGTCAATTAAAAGGCAGATATAGCCATATATACTGCTTTAATCATTAAAATAGTAGTGTTCCGCTGCACTACTATTTTTATGAACACAGCTGTTAAAGTTTAGTTTAAAGATCAATTCAATATGAAAACTTAAAGTAGATTAAGATCTACCTGTATAGATAAACAGAATAAGGTTTGACTAGATCAACTTGAATTACAGATAAACCAAAGTTTTTTGGCGCCTCAACTATTTAGACAAACATATTTTATCTATTGTTATATCATTTTAACTTAGAAATAAGTCTCAATTTTAAGTAATGCTTAGCTTTTTCGCATTGAGATAGCTCTACTCTTAGCTGTATAGCTAATAGCTTAAGATAGCTAGGCCTATAGTCAAGACTACATACATATAATATAGGATATCTGAAAAGCAAACTAAAGGTAAACAATTTTTATAAAAATAATGTAGACTATAAAAAACTTTTAGTTATGGTGATTCAAGTTGACTTAGGTTAACCTAGGGCTAATAATAATTTTGCTAAAATAAAACTTGTGCTATTCTGATAACAAACCAAAAGTTTTACAACGAAAGAAGAGAATAAATATAGTAAATAATGCAGTTGGATTCCATTAAAATTACTAAAGGCCAGGGTAAACTGTATTTTTATGCCACACCAGACCCGTATATAAACACTCAAGATTCCATTACGCACTCTCTCGAGTCTCAGTTGTGGCTTATCTCAAATCGCATTGCCATATAAACCTTCAACAATAAACGAGTCACTCACGACTTTTATAACAAATGCAAATTTAAAGTTCATTGCAGATTAACCAACCAGATTTCTAAATATATATATAACATATATATGTATATATTTATATATATATATGTTTATTCTTCTCTTTTTTGGTGACACGTGAACTGCATTATATGGTCGATAATTTGACACGCTCGCAGCACTTATCGGGGCCACACGCCGCACCAGACGAAACCATCCCAAAAGCAGGGACACACTTTGCGACTTAATTAGACAAGTAAGCGAAGCAGGAGAGAGAGAGTGAAACAGAGCAAGAGAGACAGAGAGAGAGAGAGAGGGTGTAGAGCAAGTGACGGACTAATCTTACACGCGATTTTGCAATGGAACTTGAAAGTGTCGCGTCAGTAGTTCTTGGCTTGGGTTAGCTCTAAGCCACCCTCTCAACAAGTCAGCTGTATGAGCAAGTGATCGACTGTGGAGATGCCCTGTAAGCAATTATTGTTAAATAATATTTAGGTATTGATAAAGAAAAGCTTTTTATTGAGCGAAGAATTCTGTTGGTCTCATTTAAGATGACTTCATATAGAAGCTTATACTAAAAATCTTCTGTCAGCTTTTATATATTCTACCAAAATAGATGATATATTCCTGATTTATCTAAGCTAAACGAAGCTAAATTGTCTGATAAGTCAAATAGGTTCGATGTTTGATTAATACAGATGATCTATGTCTGAAATTTGCGCTATATAGATCGTGTAAGTCTGTTTTATGACATATATATATATACTAGGTCTGTCACCTGCTCTCGAAATGTCGTTTAAGTCCAATGATCTATGATCCCAGACCATCAGATCATAGTTCATAAATTAGACCTCAGACAACTGCCCCCTATATACCGTCTATATCTACACTATATAGATTTTCTAGGTCTAATATCTCATTGATATATATCATATGAGTCTAATATGTAATTGTATATCATCTAGATCGGATCTTTGCTTTATACATATCATCTAAGGTCTGATAGCCCGGCATAATATCTGTTCAATAACTATATAGTCTCGCTCTGATCGATATATATATATGAAAAGCTTTGCTATTTATATAAATTTATTAAAATTTATTTCAAGACTCCGGCTTTAAGCAACCTTTCTTACACACTTTTCTGTCTTTTACCCATTTTACAGGGTATTAAAATCGGGTGCGGCTTGCGTTCATTTCTTTTTTATGGAATTTTAATGGAATTTCTAATCAACCTGCGCTGCGTAGACGTTCAACAGGGCAGGGCTCGTCGTCTGGATCTAATGCACACACCCACCCAGACGAAGGAATTCTTGCCCCGTCCAGAGATTTGCTTGTGACAAATGTTGCACATCGCGAGGGGTTGCAACTGAGTTCTTTGGGTGGGTGGTTTGGCTCGAGGGGGGTTGCGACACTTTCGCTTTCAATTGAGCTACTTCAGTAGCGACTTTTTTGTTTTTCCCTTTGCCATTTCCACAGAAATCATCGCGATAAGCGGCAAAAGGAAGAGTGGAAAAAAAACCAAATGAGGTTAATAAAATTTTAAGGGTTAAAAAGCTCAAGTACAGCTGATAGAAGGACGCAGGCAACGCTGCCCCCTACGCTCGAACTGCGGCTAATTGACTTGAGGGTGCGCTTGTTGACTTTACACACACCACAAACCCCCCAACCCCTAGTCCTAACTGCACCCTTAGCAAATTTTAATTGCAACTCACATGTGTTTGTGTGTGTGTATGTTAAACAAATTAGGTTTCCCTTAAGCTTTGGTCATTTAATACTATATGAGGCTAACCAACGCAGCGAGTACGCCCACTCGAATAAACGAAATCGGAAGTGGCAAGAGGGGTGTAGGTCTTTGAGCTACTACAAATTGCTGAAGACAAAACTGGTTTGAGCTGCTGTCGATGCAGTTTTATAGATGCTAAATGTGTCAGGCAAAGCCTGGCAGTAATTAGTTATAGATAAATGATAATGGTATATACAAATGTTAATATTATTTCTTCTCTGTTATGCAGGCTTACAGCATCTTAAATGGAACTGTCCTTTGACGAATACTTTTGCCATTTCTGACAGCAGAAAAGGAACTATAGAAGTAAAACGATCGCTTAGATTAGGCTAGACTAGCCTTTAAGAACACATCACAGCTCAGTCGTATCGCATAGGCATGCTGACAACTCTCAAATCAATCAATTCAAGTAAACCTGACTTATCAGCTGACCAAAAGGACTTTACAATCGTCTTTAGAAGTTGCGAAGATAATAACGATTTAGTATTTTAAGCTTGTTTCCTGGGCTTCCGCTCAAATTCTAAAAACTTTTTACTGTCGTAAAATTAATTAAATAATGTAAAACAAGCAACAAATGTAAAATTTTAAAACAAGAATTTTGGTATTTTGTATTAAGTAATTAATGTAAAATAAACAAAACTCTAAAATTTTTGACCAAAAAACAATTTGCAATTATTATATTTATTTATTTTTAATCTATTTATTTTTAATCTATTTATTTATTTATTTTTAATCCATTTATTTTTAATCTATTTATTTTTTTATTTTTAAATAAAAACTTTCATCAAACAACAAAAATTCTGTATTTTTACTCTAAATCTTCTACTTTGCCTGCAATTCAAATTTAAATTCAAATATTTAACAGTCTATAAAATCTAACGGCGACTGCAGTAAAATTTCGTTTGCCTCAAAACATTGTTTAAAATTCAGCCAAAATACCAGGCCAACAGAAACGACTAGCAGGTAACGCAAAAAATGCAGCGGAATCAAAATTTCATTGCATACCCGCACGGGGCAAAAGTTTTGCTGAACCTCAAAATTTGGTTGAAAATTGAGCTGAAGCACCAGGCGAACAGAAATGAGCAGCGGGGCAAAAAAATGTTAACTAACATAACGCTGTTAAATAACAGCGCTATGCTAACTAACAGTGTTGCCCGCTGTTAGCAACAAGCTTTAAAGCGCTTACAACTTCAAACACGCATAGCTTGGCTACTTTAATTGCGATTTTGACAAGCTATAGCTTTTTGGAAACGTGAAAGTCTGCAGAAATATATAAAATTGAAACTGTAACTATAAAAAATCAATTCTAGCTGCAAATCATATAAGTGCTGCTGCAAGAAAAATCAACAGATTATAGGTTCATTAGGACTATATCTATGGCATGACGTAGCCAAGAATATGTCGGTCAACTAGAAACCATGATAGGAGGAAGGGGCATGGTTAGCATGGGTACATGTTTTCATAACTCGTCACTAGTTATTGTGCATTTGTTCATATAGGTTTAGCAAGACTATATCTTTAATATGGTCTAACCAAGGATATATGAGTCAACTGCAAACCAGACATGTTTCATCATGCATTTGAAGTCATGGCTCATACAGCTGAAATAAACAAAATATAGCAATTTATTAATGTTTCTTTTACAAATTTTAATGTAATTGTAATACGTATTATTTTTGTACTCACTGTTCTACATCGAGTCAGATACTTTTAGGTACTTCAATGTATATTATTCAATAAATCTAACTTATTTGATTTGAATGAACCTAGAAACAAACAGCTGATGGCAGCTGAAAGTAAACTTAAATACTTCACGAACATAGCCCAGCGCTTGTTGACTTTCAACACCACCCCCAACCCCTAACTGCACCCTTAGCAAAATTTAATTGCAAATTGTGTATGTGTGTGTATTTGTGTTAAACAAATTAGGTTTCCCTTGAGCTTAGGTCATTTAATACTAGATGAGGTTAACCGCCACATAAGGCGAACCACCCAAAACCACCCGCCCATCCTCAATGTCACTTGATACTTTTTGGTGCGAACCAAACCCAACAATCGCCCCTCGCCCTAATTTGCTGCTGTTGCGCAAATATTTGCGAGCTTTATTAGTTCATTATGTGAACATTTTATACACTCGACGCGACGTCTCAATTTATCTCTTTCGGACTACAGGCCGAATTTGTCATATTTCGTTCTTTAGGGCAGGGATCGAGTGAGAATCTGGAATTTCTGACTAGGCACACACACACATTTGATTTAGTTGCTGTCAAGCGGAAATTGAGGCGGGGATAAGGGCATGGGGCAGGGGCAGGGGCATGGGGCAGTGGCAAGGTCTAAGCGGAAGCAACGCTTCATTTGCATTAGACGAACAAGTAGAGAAAGCTTAAGCACACATATGTTTACCCGCAAGCAGACATATAGAATATATTTTCACAATGATCATTCAAGTATTTGGCACAGCAGATGATTCACTAGATATTCCAAAATCCCCAACAAAAAAAAAAAAACGATTATGCGTGTGATATTTATAACTGTGAGACAGCAGAGACTCGAATCAGTATTCCAACAAATTTGCATTACTCTCTTTACAGCTATAACAAGAAATAAATTGAGGAACTGAAATGAATATACATATATACATATATGATATATTTATACATATGTATGTATATGCCATAAAGTTTATTTCGAGAATTAAAAACTGGAATGTTTTAAAAATACAAATTACATTCAGATATTATCGCAAAAAACAAACGCAACAAAATTTAACATTAGGAAAAACTACAATTAGCTTGACTTTCACAAGACTTATGCATTATTTATGTTTAACAAAAATTTATAAAAATTTAAAATTTAATTTTCATAAGAACAAATTTTACTTAACTTTAGCTCTATTCAACTTTAACCTAATTTCAGCATCAAATTATGCATTTTATATACTAAACATCTAGACTAGACTGTCTATACACATATTAACATATATCACAACTCTTCAATCTACAGAGCCCTACTATAGCATATTCTCTTCTTCTACAACTCAGGCCAATCTCTAGGGTATCTGATTTTCGCAACATTTGCTCACTAGAAACACATTTGGATTCGCTGCGCTTTGGTGCAGCCGCAGCTCAAATTGGTTAATTTAATATTCATAATTTTGTAATTTGCAATTGACAATTGAAAAGTCAAAGTTGCATTCAATTCAATATTCATAATATATTCATATTCATATTCACACTCACATTCAGATTCAGTTTGAGTTTCGGCTTCAGCTTCACCCCAAATCTGGTAATTACAAGCGCATTAGTTCTCACGGCCAAATGCGCTTAGAGTTGTTCGAACTAACCCTTTGCTCCTTAATGGCAATAATTAATAATTCATAATTTGCAAAAATAAAAAATAAAAATTGGCGAAACTGCAAATGTGATTTCTCGATGGGCCTAAGAAATTCATAAAATATTACGCCCGACTTCAGATATGCGCCAATTTGTTGTAATGAAGCGTGAAACGCTTCAAGAAACATGGCAAAAAAAATTAACTTAAAATCCATGAAATTGCAAATCAGATAGACAGAAAGAAGGAGAGAGAGAGGGAAAGAGAGAGAGAAAGAGAGGGAGAGAAGCAGAGACAAGGAATGTGCAACAATGCGATTTGACATAATTATTAGAGTTACGAGCCAAAGGAGCGCAGGGCAAGCCAAACCCCTGTCAGAAAATTGTTCAATGTGCCTGACTGTCCGCTGGCTAAATCAACTTACGAATACCCTAGAAAACACTTGAGTAAATGGGGTATGCTACACATGAAAATTGAAGAGATGAATATATAAAAAAACATGACTAAAATTAATTATGAGTTGTGCAATCTAGCTGAGTGTCCGCTGGCTAAATCTACTTATGAATACCCTATAAAAATATTATTAAATGGGGCATGATATGTGCATGAAAAAAGAAGACATGAATGTATACAAACCTGGCTTAGGGGGGCTTAATAAATTACTGTTCCGCCTAACCGCAGGCTCTATCTACCAACAAATATTTATCACAACCAACTACAGCCTCAAGGAACTAAGAATTCCTAAGACTTAACTCAATCAAATTTCACACATAAAATCTTTTAAGCAAATACAAATAAATTATATAAAAATAAAAGATTTTGCTCATCTGCCAAATCTTTATAATCATATAAAATATATTATATAATAATCATTTTCAACTGCCCACAGGGTATCTCATGCTCTACTACTTTCTCAACCACTTCTTCGCCTGCACTTTGCACTTTCAACGCAAATTGAGTTGATTAATTGAAATGTGTAGAGCCAAACAGGCAGCAGCAGCAGCAGTAAAAATGGGGGTCAGAGGGCGCAGCTCTGACTGCTCGCAATTGCGTGGCCAAAGGGCAAAATTGCAGACGGCATAAAATCAATAATTTTAATGGGGCCCCGCTCCCCAAAGCGCCCAGCTGACAATTTATGTATATCTGCCTGTGTCTGTCTGCTTGTCAATGCAAATATGTTAAGTACGGAGCCCAAAAAATGAGGTGGAGTATCGCTACAGCTCTCCAGCCCCTGGTATCGCCCAGCTCTGTTTCGTTCTGTCTGTCTGTGTGTGTGTGTGACAGGCCCCAAAGCTGGAGCTCCAGTTTGTTGGGGAGCCGCAAGCGAGTTTTGGCACAGCAGTCAAATTGGATTTAATTTTCAAAAGAGCCTACAAAATATCTAAATTGAAGCCATCTCGAGGGAGCATGAAACTCGAATACCCTAACCCAACTAAATGAGCATGAAACTTGTACATGAAAATTAAATTTGCAAGTTTTAATATTAAAATAGAATCTGCCACTTCAGCTAATCAAGAATTGATGACGCACAATTTCGAGACTACTATGAAACGAAAAGTAAATTAGAAAGTGCATTTTATATTTTAGAACTTTGAGACGAAGTAGAGCAAAAAGTTTTGCTGTTTTAAGAAGGAATGCTTAAGCTGGTAAATGAGTTGAATAGAAGGCAAAATTCTGATTTTGTATTGTTTGATTTTTGACTTTAAACTTTATTGGCATGTGCAATTTATTAACAAACAAAAATATTCTAAAAAAGATAATCAATAAATATCTGTTAATTCATATAAAATGCAGCTAGAAAACAATAATAGCACCATTACGCAAATTTGTTTTTCTTGATAGACAAATAAATTAACAATTTTATGAACTCAAAAAACGAGCGTTAATATGTTATGTATATATAAATTAACAAATATTTATTTATTGCTAATTCGAGAATTTATATATTTGATATACTATACAAAATTTATTATTTGTTCATTTTTAAAGTTATTTATATATACTGTAGAGAAAAGAATAATAGCACCAGCATGAAGTTTTTGTTTATTTGAAATCTCAATAAAGAAATTAAGCAAGATATAAATATTTGATAATTTATATATATTTAACATATTTCACATGATCTATAACATATTTTGTGTTCATATTAAAATTATTTAATTAATTAACTCAATTAAAGTTTTAGTCGATAAAAGAGTTTAAAATCAAGCTCAAATCAATCAATCAAATTACTGAAGACACTCAAAAATGACTTTGACAACAAAAACTGTGAAAAGCTTTTCAGGTAATAATAATATAATATAATATATTTTATATAGCAATTGATCAGTAGCTAACAGCTTTGATAACACACAAAACAAAGCAGCTCGAACCCGGAACCTTGTTGTGTTCAAGCACTAGAGATAGCTCACTCAACGATGACTGCAATTTGTTAAGCAGAATAAAAGAAATCATTCAATATGTTCAAGTAGGTAATACATATGACAAGTGTGTGTAGAAGAGTGTATGTTACAGTTGTATATATATATATATATATATATATAATTGTATATAGAAGAAGCAGAAATCATATGAAATACGAGTATCAATATGTATATCTATTCATATATAGAAATACTAGAAATATCAATATATATATAGCTATCTATATATGTAAATGGAAGTGGATATATAACAGATATCATATGAATCAACAATATTGCTATCCATATATTTAAATACAAGAAATCATATGATCATACGTATATATCTCTCTGTATATATGTAACAGAAATCACATGCAACATTTAAATCAATTTCAATATTATAAACAAAGTTTTCTTTGCAAGCAAATGCCAAAATTGAATAAGGCATGCCAACTCTAGGGTATACACAGTCAACCCCGCGCCGTGTGACGCTAAATGTAATTTTCTTTTAGCTGACGGCAACGCAAGCAATTCGAAAAGAAAATATACTACATATATATAAAATTTAATATATGTTTTTTGTATATTTATATATAATTATAATGACGAGTATTTTTCTTTTTTCGTGAAACAATTAAATGATATCAATGTATGAGTTGCTCTATAAGGCAGATCCACTTCGCACACACACACACACACACAGCTGAACGTAAATCCAAGAGCAGAGCTGACGCAAATGCCCCATGTGGGATGGTGGGGGGCAATAAAGCTGGGAGGGGTTTTAGCTATAAATTGCCACAGGGCCGGCCGGTCAATGGGTGAGGGAAATAAATTCTGGCCACTATTTGTGTGTTTATTTCTTTTGCAGTGCTTAAATAACATCGAGCAATTGTTGCGTTACAACAAATATTTCAAATTATATTGTCGATGGAAAATGTTTTATGTGTATTTTGGATTGAGGTCGGGATTTGATAGCAATTATGGCATTATGCAATATGCGTCAAGTGACATATCATATGGTAAGCTTCGCTATAATTAGATGCCATAACTGAGAAATCGATCATTGAAAACTGAACCAATTGCCTTTATGAATATTCAATTGAAAGCTGATCTAATACCCGATACCATGGAATGTTTCCGTAACAAACAGACTAGTGGATGATATTTGAATAGGTATATATAGCAGATATCGATTACGTATAGCATTTACATAAGCTATATATATAAGACAAATAAAGTTTGTTTTTATAGCTATAGATAGTTCTTACTTTACTTTCAGTTGACCAACAGTTGATGTACATACAATTATAGACTAGTTGAATACCCTTTAATATTGGCTTTCTCTTGAGTGTATTTGTTGAACTTATAAAGTGAATTAAATATATATACTTCAACTAGATTAAATAGTATTTTTATAAAAATTTATTGACCATTGCAATGGTCAAATAAATTTTGTCAACTGAAAAATGCAACCATTAAAGATTATACAAAAATATTTCAAACCTAAGTTTGCGCATTCATAAACTTTATAAAGTATATAATTAGAGAGGCTGGATGAATCATATGAATTAAGGCTAAGAGCTCTTTTTCTATTCATATTAAATATATAACTGAATAGCCATAAAATGAACTTTAAGTAAACTACACTGAAGAATCCTTCAACTTGTAAGCAATTCTGAGCTTGCTCTATCAACTCACTCATTCAACTCGTCTTGCTGCTCTCATTCACATAGTGCGCGCTCTGCCCACCCCACGGCTTTCACCTTTCACTCAACAAAGTTGGGCAGCGCCTAACTTGTAATTAATATTTCAAATATATATGTTTTTTTAGGGATGATATCGTAGAGCTGTGTCCCGTTTCTACTAGGTCGGCGCACGCTCGAGTAATTTTTCTTTAGCACGCAAGGTCAGAGTTCAAATTAGAAATAACTAACTGAAGGTAACAATTTACCTTTTTTTCTCTTCTTTTTTTCGGCGAAAAAAAGGCACATAAAATACAAATGTACGAAAATGTCTTGAACGGGGTGTAACTGCAAATCTTCTCAATTTATTGGGGTTTCTTTTTTCATTTTTTGCCTAAATGGCGTGCAAAATGTAATATTGTCGAATGAAAATCATTTTGACATTTTAACATTTTGTTGCAAATTTTCTTTTTATATTTTTTGTTGCATTTTATGCGCTGTTGTGCCTACTCGTGTGACGGTTTTATGATCGCATTACGTGAAGATTAAGAGCAGCACCAAGCAATGTTCCCAGAGCATTTGATGCGCCCGTCACAAACAGCCAGATCATTTCGTTTGGAATTTATGTAAGTGCAAGTTTATGGCATGTTCAATTTGCTGTGCCGAATCAGAAATTAATGAGAGAGGAAGCCAAAAAAAAGAGAAGACAACAAAGAGTTTTGTTGCCAAATAGTATAAGAGGTAGAATAAGGTGTGACTAGAGCAAAGCCTTAAATGCTGTTGATGTTGAGGAAACTTAGGAGCAATGAAGTAAACTGAAGAGAGAGAGTAGATTTATGTAGCGCATGAACTTTGACTTGAGTCTTAAGTTTAGAGACAACTTATGAAGAGAGTAATGAACAGTGAGTAGCTTTCCATATATAGCAAACCAGCCTTGAATTGAGCCAGCTAATAAAGAGAGCAATGAAACAAAGTGAAATGAACAGAGTGAGCTGGTGTAGCAAATGAGATTTGACTCGAGTCTTTCTTGTCTTCTACTAACTTTGCTTATATAAAAAACTTAATAAGGCAACTCAGCAGGGAGCTGCCTGTTAAGCTTTGCTATGACTGTGTTAAAGTGGATTTACATATTATACATTTATTATTATATATGAGCTCAGGCTTTCAGTATTAAGACTATTAACTTTTTGACAGCATATTGGTGCCATAGCAAACTGTATGATCAAGCCACTTCGCAGTTTTGCCAATAGTAAATGGTAAAATTAGATCATGCTGGAGTTTAACAACTAAGCAAAGGCAAAGGCACTTTGTCTACGCCAACTATTTTATGTAGAACTGGCTTAGATTCACGATTATAGTCTTAAATTTTACTTCAATAAATAATCTTTGTTATTGATTTTAGGCATTTATAAACCAAAAACAAATGTTTTTATAAATTTTTTTAAAAATTTACGAAGCCCACAACTAAGTCTACTAGGTTTTTTTCCAATTGAGGATGATAGCTTAATATATCTTAAGTTTCGCTCAATTCAAACACAAATTAATTTTTGATTCATTTTTATATACATTTATGTTACTTGCGCCTCAACTCATACTACCTAGTATTATTTTAAAGACTTTCTCATAAATATCATAAACATCACATAAATCCTTGCTTTGACTATAAACTGATCTTTGGTATCTTCAAAATCAAACAGAAATGAATTTTCAATATATTTTCATATAGATTTACTTAGCTTACAACTGATTCAAATTAGAAATGCATGAAAATTTTCTCCTGCAAATATGGTTTACCCTCACTCTAGCTATAATTTCTCTATTTGCCAAGCTCTTGCCAGCATTTCAATATCTTTTACGCAACTTCAAACCTATGCGGCAATAAATCAACTCTATCATTCACAGCCAGTTTATTAATTATAATATATTCGATTATATCCATGTGGTAGAAATTGAGATATACGTATATTCCACAAGCTGACAAATCTTATGTGTTCACTCTTGGGTCATTGCATATGACAATGATATCAGCAATTAAGCTGAGCATTAATTAACTGTACAAATTATATAGCAAATATATATATATAAATATATCTATCTAGTATACATACTTAGTCACTTGATGAGCACAACTTATGTCTGAGTAAACAGTCGATGCAATCATGCTTACCTGTAAAAAAGAACAACAAGAAAAGAAAGGTAAAACATCAACTCATTTCACATGAATAAGATGAGGGGGAAAAAAATGAACAAAATTTTTAATGGGAATTGAGGAAAATTTCGCAATATTAATAGAGCACATCAATCGCCTCTCTAAAGATTCTTTAATTAATGACACGAATTCCCGAACATTGCCAGACCTAAATCAACAAACGAAAATTGCAAACAAATTGCAAATTTTCTTCTAATGAAATGAAAATTTTCATTTCTTTCTTGGCTAAAAATCAATCAACGGATCGGACCTAAGGTAGTAGTTGCTCAGCCTGGCGGCATATTTCAATGTCAAGTTAGAGCTAGATGTGCGGATATGGACGACATTAATCTTGCGGCCAGCTCAAGGATTTTACGCAAGACTAACGCATTTGATAGGCGGCAGCAACTACCCCAGCCGATAAGAAGACAGAGACAGAGACAGAGAGAGAGAGAGAGAGAGAGAGAGAGAGAGAGAGAAAGGCAAATTCCAAACATGTGACGCGTGTCCTTTGCGCATTCTAATTATGGTTTTCGGTTTACATTTCAAAGACAAATCGCCAGAAATTAAATAATTATATTTGTGCCAGCAAAACTTTGATCCACCCCCCAGAAAAACAAAAAAGAAAGGCATAATTAAAATAATTGAAATTGAAATGCTACCAGCAAAAAAAAAAAAGGACAATTAAACAATCAAATTTATACGGCAGCCAACAAAAAAAAAGGAAGCTTCTGTTCCGTATTCAGGACAGTTCGTGCTGCAGGACAATAGATGCCTGTCAGTCAGATAAGCCAACCCAAAACGGGTTGCCCACTGCATAAACCCATTGGATGGACAACCCCCGCGCGTATTTAGCTTAGCTAGGGTATAGAGCAGGGGTATATGACTTTGTATGTGTTCAATGTAGTGATTAGAGATGAGAAGCTGTAGATTTTGCCTAGATTAGGAGAGGTAATCAATATAGAAGCGAACGGCTGTGCTCGTTGCTGAGTGCCTAAATTACTTTATTTCTTCTATATTTAAACATATTTATATTAGAAAAAAGTTATTGAAATATAGAAAAAAACTTATGAAAATATATACAAATTTTATTCAGCTATACCAAAAATTTGTATACATCAAAATTTATAATTTATAATTATATAATTTAAATTTATAACAAAAATTATATTTTTAATTTTTATGGAAGAAAACTTGTTCCCCTGAGCCTCTATAAGAAACTGCTTTACACATTAAAAATTGTAATAAATTTGTTATGAATATTAAAATATAATATTAAATAATAATATATAATATGGATAGTAAGCTGAACATATAATCATGTATATATATATTTTATAAGACGGATATTTTAATATAATTTAGTAAAATATATAATTTGATATCATATCATCACTTTCCCCATATTTCACTAATCCAAATTCAATCATAAGCGTATTCAAACTTCGTCAGACTAAGGCAAACTCTTTACCAGTTGTCGTTGAGTTTTTGATTTGCTTGATGGATGCACAATGTCATGTCCTGCAGCAGGACGTCGCTCACTTCATTAGCGTTCATTTAGGTGCACAAAAAAAAAAAACAAATAATATGCCACTGACTGCTGCATGAGCTCGAATTGCTCAAGTGTGCTCATTAGTGGGCAGAATGAGAGAGAGATAGAGGGGGTAGCTAGGGTGGCAACTAGGCTTTAGAATTAGAACTGTCAAAAGGGGTTGTCCAACTGTTATCTGCCTCACATCCACACACACACACATTACATTAAGCATGCAGCGCGCGTTTCTGCGCCTGCGGCTGGGATCAATGTGGACCAAAGCCTGCAGCCCAACATCTGATTATAATACAAAGCTCATATCTAGATGTTATGAAATTTTAGATAAACAAGAAAAAAAACAGAGAACAGAAAACCATTTAGCGGCCGGCAACAAGCATCAAAACAGCATCCCAGCGTCCAGTTCCACTTTTGCATTTTTCCACTTTTCCAAATTTCCATTTGCGATTCACGTTTGCATAGACAGCACCTACTTCAAAGTGTTTGGGTTGGGCTGGGTGCGCTTGGACCTGAATGGAGGATGCTTATACGTGGGCTTGTCAAATACCCTGTACGTCAATGCTAATGGGGTGGTTTTGTGGAAGTGGATAATAGGAGGAAGTTGGCTTATTTGAATATGCCTAAATTATGGAAATTGAAAATATTTATGAAATGGGTTTGGATTATTAATTTATTTGTATATAAAATTTAACTTTAGAAATAAGATTTATTTTCTATAAATATATTTTTGCCTTTACTAGCTAGTTAGTTGCTTGAAGACGGCTTAGTATAGATATAGGTTTTAGTCTATTGTTTCCCAGTCTCAAATTTCCATTAATAAATTCATTTCATTTCATTTTTCTTCACTTATATCAAAATCAACTTGCTTTAAGAGTTAAAATTTTCATTTTTGGCTTAAAATAAGTCTTAATTGTCTTTGTTAAGCTCTTAAAATTTTAACCAGATCAAACTGGAAATTTAAAAGTTCTTTAGACAAAGAAACTGAAGCTAAGCTACGCAAGAGTCAAGCTGAACATAATAGTTTCTATATTATATAGAAATAATCATGCAAATGCATGTTATATCAACTCAATACAGTCTACCGGGTATCTCGCAGTCGTGCATGCTCAATTACAGCGCACTTACATGCTTTTTTTTTTGGCCGGCTTGTAAATGGAAACAGCAGCTGCTGGGATTAAAGCAGCGCCTCAACGAGTGCCGATGTGTGTGTGTGTGTGTGTGGAGTGTGTGTTGTCTATGTGTGTGAAAGTGATGAAAAAAGTTGTTAGATATCATGGGTTAGCTCATGTTTTGGTTATTACAGCTGCCGCTGACCAAAGACCTAACGAGAGACCCATAGAGTCGTAGTGTAGTCAACTGTAGTCAAATGGGAAAGTAAAAACATGCGTTATGCAAACTAATTGAGGCTTCGCTTGGCAGAAGTGAACGATATGTTGACGGGGGCGAGTAGGGTATTACAACTATACTATAATATATGTGTAAGTGTGTGTGTGTGTAAGTGTGTCAGCATTTTTGATAGGCATAGTTATTATATCATGCATGCACAATGGTTTATCTTAAGTATCATAATAGACGTCTATGTGCTTATGCTAATGGGATAGCAATGGATTAAGCAGGCATCATTTAGGAATATGAGACTATATGTATGGTGGTATATAATATGCCTTTTGAATGTGTAAGCATAGTTAGGAATAGGCTTATGTGCTTAGCTAGGATAAAAAGGGACTTTGGCAAAGATCTGTTCGACCAATAAATATTTCAGGAACAACAACATTTTTTGTGTTTTCGTTAATTTATTTAAAATTTAATTTTAATTTATTTAATAATTTAAATTATAATATCCTATTATTATACTATAATAAGTTTTCATTTTTAAAAGTCGAGTTCAAGTTTATTTAATATAATTTTGTAATCATTACATCAGACTTTGTTTTTTGAGCTACTGCATTTGAATCTTCACCAAAAAATAGCTCCATAAATCTGGTTTTCTGTATATTTTTACCTTTTAGAGTATTCGAATTTTTACTACATAAACAAAACATTTTTTTCTTTTTACAGAATAATCTTTTAAGTATCTGAAAGTAAAGTGTGCAAAAAACTTTTGAAGAAATCTAGTATAATTCTGGGTTAGTTAATCTGATTGGCTGTAAGACCTTGACTATGTATTTATATATTTCCCTAAACAGAGAAAAAAATATCAGAAATGTGTATTTTTTGTCAATATTGGGGGGAACGGAATCTTTCTAAAAAGTCGGGCATTCGTTATTTTAATCGTCTAAATACTATGAATTAATTATACTATATATACTATAAATAAATTATAAATACGAGATGCTTGACTTATTTGATCGTATCTCGTATATAGTTCTGAATCGATTTCGTGGAAACATTGAAGAATACTTGAATGGTTAGACTGATCTATACATATCTGTATAACTGAGTAGACTACAAAATAGTCTTATTATCTAACAAGTTTTGTTTTTATCCAATTATTAAGGCATCGCAGTATAATCATACACAAAGAATGCCTACTCATGCAAATTGTCTAGCTCAACATAGTCTGATTTGGCTTACAAAGCAAAGCAATTCAAGGCAAGCAGAGCTGCTGTTCATATAAAACTTACAAACTTGCCAAAAACAGGCTAAAAAAAACCTTTTTAGTATCTCCGTTACACTTCAGCTGTACGTCAACCTAATGAACTCTAATGATACGAAATATCACCCAAAAAAAAACACTTTAGTTTCGAGTGCAGCATTTGCTGGGCACTCCATTTAGAGCAAATAACTTCGATATATCTATATTTAGCTGACTCTAATGAACAGATTGACAAATGACATTAGGCCTGATGACCATTAAGTGCAGCCGCCGCTGATGTCGCTGCCGACACTCAACGGTCAGTCCGAGATCAATCAATCAAACAGGGGTAGCAAATGCTACCCCCTCTGGCGCTGCCGTGGACCCTATTACAAATATTACAAGCTGAAAGCTTAAAAAGTCGACTACAACGGCGATAAAAAAGGAAAACAGAAAACAAGGATTTTTCGAGCAGTTGACCGTTGGTCAAGCGGCGAGCAGATCGTAGAGTCTAGAGGTGTGGGGTGCGGTGGGGTGAGGCGATTGCACTGCAGCAACCCTTAAAGCGTGAGTCCATTTAAACTGTCCGCGCCTGCGCGTCGCTTACAGCGCGCAAAAATCCTGCCACAGGATATGCAAGCGAGGGGGGTTCATTAAAATGCGAGCTGTAATGAGCAGCAATGCAGTCTAATGAAATTAAAGTGAACACGCGACACACACACATACATAGAGAAAGAGAGAGAGACTGCCCGCTGCTTGGGCATGTGCATTCAGTCAACCCGCAGCCCCCGCCTCTGCACGTCTGCCACGCCCTGCTGCAACGGCTCGTGCGTCAAGTGCCGCGCTATTTCTGCTGCACCTTGACTTTTATTATATTCATTTTTTCCCTATTTTCTTTTATTCGCTCAACTATTTTTTTTTTTTGCATGGCCCGCATAATTGGCAAAGCTGTTCCAGTAAATGGAAAAAAGTGCACTCATTAGTTCGAGTTTGTTTAATGCGCGAGCTGCGAGCACACAAAAGAACGTGGCGAACTATGCAAAATATGCAGGGCAGCAAACGCTGCTCGACTAAGTGGTATCCTAGAAGAAATTGCAGTTGGCACTGTATACGAATATGAATATTAATATGATGGCCTAGAAGGGGAAGAGTCTATAATAAATATCTTAAGACTATCTAAACAGCGAAGCCTACATTAAATTTATGTAGACAGTACAGTAAAACCTAGTTATGATTGATAATACTTAGTTTAGTTTTATGGGATAAGCTATAGTAAATAACTAGTTACGCTAAACTGAGCTAAGATTACTTAAAGAGTGAAGCAGACAGTAGTTGACTAACAGATATACTAGAGGAACAACTAGCTATAGTTGAACAAGCTTAGATTGCCTTGAGTGAGACTCTTATAGAGTATATATATTATATAGCAAATAACATATATTATGTATATCAAACATATATCAAATAAGTATATATGTGAACAACTTTAGATCAGAATATATCTATAATTGCTTGGATTGGGTAGAACGGGAAGCGCCTAAAGAATTGGTCCAGCACTCGAAGTGTAACCTATTCAAAAGTCCATAAATTCAGTTTGCATGACTGATTGTTTTTTTTCAAAGTTAAGCATATAGTTTTCGAGTTTAGTTAGTTTAATTTAAATATACAAAAAGGAAACTAACAGAAATTCCACTACTTTTGCTGGACTAACAGAGATCCTCGAGTTACAAGTTGAACTAAAAATTCACAAAATTCTGATAAAGTTAAATTGGTTTTTGCTAAGTTTGTTTGTAATTGATAAACGAGGTGATGCCATTTAGCTCTCTTCAATTGTGCAATACAGAATCACAGAACAAAAAAGTCTACGAAGTATTTATAAAGTAAAACTTACAGCAATCTAAATGCTACGTGACTGCGCTATATGGCTGTGGGCTTTATCCTGTGTCTGTGTCCTGTGGCGTATCAAAAAATTATGACAAGCTTAGAACAATCAAAGTGTCAAATAAATATGTCAAGTTTATGTTGCGCTGCGATCGCCACTAATCTGTCAACAAAGGTGAGAGTTCCGGGGCTGCTGTGGCTGCTGCATCCTGTTTCCTGCCTTTTGGTCATTACAGCGCTAAGGGGTTGCTATCAGACTCTCTCTCTCTCTCTCTCACACACACTCTCTCTGTCTCTCTGGGACTCTGTCTGACTGACTGACTTACTGACCGCTCGACCGGCTGTCATAATTAAAATATGACGCGTGTCCGTGTCCGTGTCTCGTGCACGAACAATTGCAACACGCGCAGCGGGAGGGTGGCAGCCAGAGGACGCTCAACTGACATTCGACACGCAAAGCATTCCGCAGCAGGCCTCGACTCTTTTGGCCAGGACATGTGCGCCGCAATTGCATGGCTAAAATGCTGCATATGCCTTAGCATTAACTTATACATTTATTCAGATATCCAGTTGGCTGGCGGTCATTGTCCTTGCTGGCAACTGCAGCAAATTGCTTGGCATTTGCCAATTATGCAGTTCCTTCAAGGAAATTAACTCAAATCACGTGCAGGAGCTCGTAAAAGGTTGCCTTTTTAATGCCATTTAGACATCTATTCCGCATAATTGAACCAATTTCGCAAATAATGGTATGAAATAATTATTTTTAATATGCCCACAGCATGCTACTGCAGAGGTCTCAAACTTTAAATAGCACATAAATGCAACTCAATCAAGTAAATATTTTAAGTAAAATCTGTATTTAAATGGAAATTGGAGAGAGAGAGAGAGAGAGAGAGAGAGAGAGAGAGAGAGAGAGAGAGAGAGAGAGAGAGAGAGAGAGAGAGAGAGAGAGAGAGAGAGAGAGATAAAGAGAGAGAGAGAGAGACAGAGAGAGAGAGAGACAGAGAGAGAGAGACAGAGAGAGAGAGATAGAGAGAGAGAGATAGATAGAGAGATAGAGAGAGAGAGAGAGAGAGAGAGAGAGAGAGAAAGACAGAGAGAGAGAGAGAGAAAGACAGAGAGAGAAAGAGAGAAAAAGAAAGAAAGAGACAGAGAGAGAGAGAGAAAAGAAAAGAGAAAGAGAGAGAGAGAAAAAGAAAGAGAGAGAGAGAAAGAGATGTAGAAATAGAGCGATACAGAAATAGAGAGAGAGAAGGAGAAAGAGAGACAGAGAGCGAGAGAGAGAGAGAGAGAAGGAGAAAGAGAGGCAGAGAGAGAGAGAGAGAGACTGAGACTGAGAGCGAGCGGTAGAGGGAGATAATAAGAGACGGAAAAATTGAATCTTAAGCTAAGTTTTAGATTATTTGACAAATGATTCGTCTCGGCAGCCTAAAAGCGATTTCGCTTTGCTTCTGATGCCTCACGTTGGTATGGCACCTTCTATCACTATCTATCACTCTATCCTTTCGATATTCTTTGCCTTTCCCCCTGTCGTGTCACACGCCATTCACAGACCTTCTCATTTGATACACTCAATAAAAAGTTTAATTGCGAATTGTTACGGTGCCTTTTCAATATCGAGATCAATTATCCAGAAGGAAGAATCGTCACAGATCAGCGACGCGTCAATTGCCAACAGCTGTGATATATATTCTTAAAGATAGCTCGTAAATCAACGCCCCAAGAATTGAGGGTGTGTTGAAATAGGAGAAGTAGAAGAGAACAAGAGATATTTGGTATAAAGAGAAAAAAACCCACTCATTTAAGCTAATTTGTTTGCCGTCAGATTGTGACAGGAGCTGAGTCGAGGCGAGTCGAGTCGAGTCGAGTCGAGTCTAGTCGTCATTGTCAGTTGCATTCAATGGACTGCGACAGCTTTTGCGACAACAAACCGCCGACCCACTTTTCATGCACAATGCAGGACACAAAGGACATTCAGCACACACATACTGTCAGCTCATCAATGTAGAGCAAAACTCATTTGGTGGCTGTCGCTGCTGCTGCTGCTGTTGACTGTTGTCTGCTGCTGCTGTTATCCTTTTTATGCTTAGCCCAGTTTTGCGCTGGCCAAGCTGCCAGGAGAAATGAAATGATGCGCAAACACAAGCAGCACACAACACATGCAATTTCTCATTTCGACGTTAACATTTCATCAAAGTAGGTTGCAACACATTTCCAAGAAGCAAAAGAGAAAACAAAAAATGATTCTACTGCCAGAATAGATGGCCAGAGGCGCGCGCCTTTGCCAGCATCCATGTGTTTGCGCAGGTGTTGGCCTCATTGTGACACGTTAAATGGCAAATCCTTTTTACGGCACTGCCACAAACCAAAACGCTGACAGCCAACTAATTACTTGCGATAGCAAATCGCAATGCTTGCAAGGATCAGGCTCAAACAGGCCGCAAAAATGGCCAAGGGAATTTCCAGCATTCGCATTCACATTCACATTTTGGCAAACAGCGCATGGCAAGTCAATGAATGAACATCAGGTAGGCAGTTAGCCGATAAATCCTACAACTGACATTCTGTCAATGTCAAACAGTCGCAACAAGCGACGCCCAGCCAGAGGCGAATCCGAATTTAGAAAAACCCATCAGGTTGAGGCTTAGAACAGTTGCCAGGCGGAACTACTGCATCGCCATTTGAATCGATAGCACACAAATTTAAGATGGCAAATACTTGTTACTATTTAAGTTTGTTATAGTAAGCAGTGAAGGGAATACCGTTAATGTTTATATAATTTACAAAATTGGTAAAACTTGAAGCTATATGTATAGAAATAATAAAATCTAAAAATTTCAAAATATTTTTATAATATATGTTTGCAATTTAAATATTTTTGTATATATATTTCGATATGTTATCGATCCCTGATAAAGGTTTAAGCACCATTATTAGCTAAGATTTTGACATATTTTGTTAAATTTAAATTACTAAAAGCTTAATCATGTAAAGTTTTAGACTTTTTTACACTTTCCATTACTCACCTGTAATAAATTCTCGTTTATCGATTCTTATCGAACATTACAAATTTATAAAAACGTTTGATTTTATAACAATTTTATATATTATAAAAGTATTAAAGCTGATTTCCAAACCAAAACTGATAATTATAATATTTTTACAGCAATTCTCAATATAATTATCCTAAACCCATTGAAAATGAGAAATCAGGATATAATATTTTTGTTTTATAATAAATTTACTTTATGTAGGCTTAGTCCTGATCTTCTATGAGTTCTTCTATAACTTCTCCCATAACTTATCAATGTTTCCCATAAGCCCCATTTATAGCCCTATGCCCTTTTAATAAACTATAAATACAAGCAAATTTTAATGGAATTGTCTGACATTTTATTGATTTTCCTGCTCAATGTTTTGTTAATAGGTCGAGTAACTCTTTCTTTTCCTAGCTAACCCATCTCTTTCGATGGTGAAACCCAAACTCCACTTTGCCTAGCCAAAATCCTATAATAACTGTTACAAACAACTCGCACACAACTGTTCACACACACAAAACGCAAACCAAATAAATTGAAATCCCACAAACAAGAGGCGGCGAAAAATAAAAAATAAAAAAACACGCGAACAAGCTGCGAATTGAGGGAACTGAAATCGGTTTTCAGAAGAACTGAAAGAGCCTAAGATCTGGGCTACTTGCCTGTCACAGGGGAGCAAACAAATGCCTAAATAGTTAATCCTTGCGCTGCATAAAATTGCCAAAAGGATGCCGAAGATGTGGACGGAAAAGACGTGAAAAAGGATGCCCCGGGAACGGAACAAGGCTGCGAATTTGTCAAAGAGTTGTGCAAACAGCACAGCCGACGCGGCAGAGAATGAAAACAGAAACAACAACAAATCGAATGCAATCAAAATTAAAGCGCTTTAGCTGTGACAACAGGCCAGGGCCAAAACAATCGCGAGGCAGCAGGAGCTGGAGGAAGCGGCACACAGAGTAGGCAGGCAATCCTTTAAGGATTTCGCAAACACACACACACACACAATGGCCCATGTCCTGCTGGCAATTTAAGCGAATTAAAAGCAAAAGTTTCTTCAAGCACATTTTATTATTTTGCTATTGATTTGGATTTCGAATTGAATGCGAAATTGCAGCAGCAGCAGCCAGGACAACTGCTGTGCAAGTAGAAGCGTCGCAAGCATATGAAAGGAAATATTTTGTAAAAAGTAAGCTGAATATGCAATGCTCTACTGTACTTAAAGTAGTTTATACAAGGGCAACTGAGAATGAGCACAGGAAAACTTCTACTGAAGCTCGCAAAAGTTGAGATTTTTCTTAATCTCTTAAGTCTTTATAATTTCTGTTTATAATGATGCAGCATATTTATTAGTATATGAGTATTCATAAATGATTTAGCTCTACAATTTAGCTAGCTCTGACTGCTAGTGCAGCTCGAAGATAGCTAAGCTTGCTTAGGGCATCTAAGCTTACAGTTTATGTTTCCTATGTGAGAATGGGGTAAGCTAAGCTTCATTGACATTTCTTAGATCAAATCTCAACAGTTGATAAATATTATATATGATAATTTACTTATATGATATAGTTCTTCAAGTTTGATCAATTCATTCTTTTAGTAAAGCTCGCAGCAGCTAAGCTTGCTCATGAAATTGAATCCTTTCAACTAAGCTCAATTTGATTAACAAATCTTAGCTTGAGACTTAACAGCTAATATTTCATATATATGATGATTTGCCTTTATGATAAACTTCTCAAATTTAGCTAACTCCATCTTCTAGTATAGCTCGAAGCAGCTAAACTTGCTGAAGAATTCCAAACTTCAGTAGATTCTTTCTATATAAGAATATGTTAGGCTTCCAGGTAAGTTTGATGAGAAAATTTTAGCTTGAGTCTTAGCAGATGTTCAGGTTGATATAATGATTTCCTTATATGAGATAGTTATTTAAATAAGCAAACTTTTTTTAGTATAGCTCGCAGCAGCGAAGCATGATCAAAGCTTACAGTCGATGCTGCCTACATATAGAATAAAATAAACTAAGCTCACTGTGATTAGGAAAGCCACATCTCTGTGATATAGTTCTCCGAATCAACTAATGCCTTTTTGTAGGGAAACTTGCAGAAAGTCAAGCTTTGTTAACAAATCTTAACTTCAATCTTAACAGTTAATCATTTCTATATACGATGCTGCCTTTATATGATATAACTTTCAAATTTGTTCAACCTCAACTTGTATGCTGCATGTGAGTTATAGTCAAACTTGTTGAGAATTTCCACCAAACCTCAGGACAAATTCACATAGAAATCAAGTCCGCATTCAACTTGAGATCAGCAATACATATGTATATATATACTTCTATATATCGTATTCATTTTCTAGCTGACGTTGCATGACTCAGCTAAAACAACCTCTAGAAAGGGTATCATAAGAAATGGAGCACGTCGCTATAAACACACACAAAAAAATAAAAAACAAAAACAAAAATACGACACTCAAAGCGTTTAACTTTGGCTTAAGTGTTTGTCAGGACGTGCCCCAGGGCGTCTTAACCCTTTACCTGACACACACACACACACACACACACACACACACACACACACACACACACACATACATACATATACAGTGCATGACATGCAACGTTGCATTGGCATTTCATTTTTAGTTATTTTTTGCTTGGGTATCCTGCGGTTGTTCAGCTCGAAAATCCCTCCAAGTGTCATCGACACTTGTGCCGGCTGCCTTTAAGGGTTGTCCCCGGATGCCAGAGGATGTGACAAAGGATACGCATAGCTGTTGCTGTTGTAGGCACCAAATGTGTCGCTTAAGTGCTAATAATTGTGCCCTCGCACAGTTGGCGGTCGATCGCAAGAGTAAGGTACAGCACAAAGTAATACCAATATGGAAATTGGAAAACGGGAATTGAGAACCGAGAATTGGGCATCGGGAACCTGCCCTGCGGCTTTTATTTTAGTGCATTTCAGGGTCGAGTTGCTTCTCAATTCGGAATTGACAACAAGCTCTGCTTGTGATTGAGGGGCGTGGCAGCAAGATCTACAGATTCACTGGGAGTTTTCATAATTTCAGACTCTATTTACATAAACAGGTCGAAGGAAAAACAGGAAAGGTGGGGTTGAGCCACAAATAGAACGAGCATAGGCAAACGCCTATCGATGGGAAAAACGACGATGATTTATAGGAGGACATAATTATATGATTAAAATTCCTGTTCTAGGGCTAATGCTAAGGCTAAGGCTAACGCTAAGGCTAAGGCTAAGGCTAAGGCTAAGGCTAAGGCTAAGGCTAAGGCTAAGGCTAAGGCTAAGGATAAGGATAAGGCTAAGGCTAAGGCTAAGGCTAAGGCTAAGGCTAAGGCTAAGGCTAAGGCTAAGGCTAAGGCTAAGGCTAAGGCTAAGGCTAAGGCTAAGGCTAAGGCTAAGGTTAAGGCTAACTAAAACTAAAACTAAAACAAAAAACCAATGCTAAAAGCTAAAACTTTGCCTAAATTTAATCTAACTCTGGAATCTTTTAATTGATTTCAGTATGTTTTTACTAGATTGCAAACTCAATGAGAGTATAAAATATCAGCTGCACAACATCAACTCTTTAAGCGCATTGTAAATTCCTATAAAAAACATAAAAACAAAGAAAAGGAAGTTCAGGAGACATAACAGCAGAGCCAACAAGGCACATCCTTTACTTGGTGTGCAATGACGACGTTAAAGCTCCAGAAAAATAAACTTGATTTTGTGCCAAAAGCAAAGCTGCCAACTAACTAGCCGCAATACCAATCGATATAGGCATTTGACATTTTCAGAAGTCAAGGCTTAAGTATATTGCTGGGAAATATAAAATTCGCTGTTGACACTTTGTAAGCAGCAATAACTTAAGTAAATTGAAACTAATTCATGTTTGCTTAAGTATCATGACAAACAAAACGAACAAATTGCTGTAAAGTTCAGTGAAGTTTTCCGCTTTTGAAAATAATATATTTTGCTTTTTGATTATATACTTTTGATACTATATACTTATGAGTTATACTAAATGATACTTCCTATGATAGGCTTAGAATGGACTGATATAAATATGATATATCATTATATATCATACATATATCATACATGAATGTAAGTTCGATGCCCATGAAGCTTTGTCTAAATGCTGAAAAGCAAGCAAGGCTAACACAACCGTTATTGCCCTCTATAGAAAGAAGAATCATGACCAAGTATAGAGCTACAAAATTCAGTCTTTACATATAAATCATTCACAATGGCATAGCTCAAAGTTTTTCTAACTTTTCCCACAGTTTTCTACGCATAAAAATGCAAAATAAAATTAAAAAAAAAAAATCTCAATTCATATTGATATCCAAAATTATAAGCCAAAATGTTAGCTCTAATGAGACACATTGCATGATTAATGAAATAAACTCGATTGTCAACTCTCCAAAAGTGTGAACTCAAGTTCAATGAACATTCATGCCTGATCCCTGCAAAAATTGTGTGGTTTTAGTGTGGGTTATGCTCATGTAAAGCAAATCCATCTCACTCTCTACCTATCCCTATCCCCCCTCTCTCTCTCTCTCTCTCTTTTTCTCTCTTTCTAACATTACTTGCGCAAAAATGTTGAAATGAGAAATCATCATTAGCAGCGCCAGCGGCAGCTTCCTCTAGGTTCATGATTAATGATCTGCTGGTGTCCTGTGGCCAGGACATGGCCATTGCATGTTGCACTCAAGTGCAACAAGCTACATGCCACTGCACCACTGAGCCACTGAACCGTCACAAATAAATCATAGCAGACATACAATAAAAAAAATGTGAAAGAAAAGTTTTTCAACTTTTCTCAACCGCAAATTGATTGAGTTTTGATGACATCACAAAATGACAATGGTCAGAGGGTAGGCTATTAGCTAACGGTACAGTTTTTTTCTTTTTTTTTTTGAAGATCGTTTACAGTTTCAGTTTTTTCTACATTCAATTCTGTTCTTTATCAATGTGCTCTCATCTAGGAAATTACTTTCACATAATTTGCGTTGTCTTTGCATTGATCTCATTCACATCTATTTTTTCTTTGCAGTTTTCTATGATTTATTTCTTGAAGTGCTTGGACAATTCTTTGGGAACAGATCGATTACATCGGCTATTGTCTATTGTTTGACATGGATACAGTGCTCTAATCGCATCTTTGATATGGGCGCAACAATCATCATACAAAACTACTTAAAGTTCAGTCAGGCATCGGAAACTGTAAGAAGATGAAGTTATCTCAAAAATGGTTTAACCACCAACATAACTCCTAAGTAATATAAAGTTGAGTAGTTGATAGGTATCTAAAGCAAATCAGAACTTTTTTAGATCTTTTTTTTTATTTTTTATGTTTTAATGGGCGCACCATAGAGAAGATCAGCTGTGATCCAACTGCAAAACCTATTGATCCTGACTATAAATATGTGAAATCTACAGTTTTCTCTATGTTAACACATTCTCAGTCGACATTGATGTATACAAATTTCTCAATCAAAAAAAGGATAATATGCAAAGCAAGGTAAATATATGATTACATTTAATCTAAATTGTCACAACATCAAAACAATTCAGCCAAAGTCAGATCTTATCTAAACTATTTATGATTCAGATAATTAAATTTCGTATAAACATATTCGTTCAGCAGAAAACCCAAATCAAAAATGCGATCGACTCATTCGCAGTTCATTAAGATCAAAATCAAAAGGAAACGATACCAAAAAAGGAAATCCGCTTGAGGCCTAAGCCAGACGAAGATGAAAGCTAAAGCTGAAATCGAAACACTTTTAATTAGAGTAATTATTCAGGCATAACAGAAAGACAGGCAGAGAGTGCCTGACTGACAGTGAGACAACCCAGGCAGACAGGCAGGAGACACAGGATTATACAGGCGAGCGAGTCAGGCTCTGGCGTGTTACAAATCCAGGATTAAACATATGTAGATCAGCAACCAGGGTACACACACTCTCACACACACACATTTTTTTCTATTACAAGATTTTTTTGTACAAAGAAGATCTTTTTTTTTTTGGTTGTTGATCTGTTCAGCTGGCAGCACCGCAAGGAAAAACATGGCAAAGGACAATGAAACTGGCAGCATCCTTATGAGATTAAAAATGCAAATCAGCTGAAGCCAGCCGCAAGAAAATTATGATGAGCTGTAGTAGATGACGCTGCAGTCTGAATGTTGTTGCCTGTCTGTCTGTCTGTCAGTCAGTCAGTCTTGTCCTGCCTGCCTGACTGTGTGTGTCTTAGACCAAAAACATGACAGCTTCATGTGGCAGCTGCCGACTCGAATCTTGGCGGTTTCTCGCCTTGGCAATGAAATTTATTTTAATGCACTTTTGCATTGATTTTCATTAGCATTTTCCTCGATTTTTTGTTGTTCTTTTTCTTTTTTTTTTTGAGCAGCCGCTTGCATGATTTGACATAATTTTGATGAATATTTTGAGTTGGGTTTTGTTGCTGCTGCAGTCGGTCGGACAGGCGTTGATAACTTGGGAAATAACATAATTATGTTAGCTGTAGTTTTATAGATATGTAGATAGAGCTATATGAGACGATATCTGATCTAGCTTATATACCTGATGAAATCTATTTAAATTTTAAAATTTTAATCATGAATAGCAGAGGGATTTGCCTTGGAAAAGAGCTAACTTTATATGGGAAAATCTATGTGAATCACTCCATAACTTAATGAAATCTCTTTAAAAATCATAAATACCAGAGGGATTTCTGTTGGAAAACATCAGCAAAAACCTATGTGAATCACTTTATAACTTTCGCTGAGCTCAAGTTACTTAAGAAAAGATCATATTTTATATACATAGGCAAATCTTTATGCATCACTTCATAACTGCCCATATTAATCCCCTAGCTACATCTTAAAGTGTAAGCAAAGAGTGTGCTTTCAATACAGCAACCCATGTAGAGCACTTCATAATTTCCTATATCTCCTCTCCTTACTTCCCTTAGTTGCCGCCTCGTTCTGCTCCGTTAAGCCCAACAAATCCAAACAAATGCCGCTAATTAAACATAAAATTAACAAAACATTGCAACAACAGCAATTCAACGACAATTGCTTGGCCTGATTTCGATCGAGCTAGATGCTGTTGCTGTTGCTGATGCTGTGTGGCTGATCCTGTAACCCCTGCCGGCTGGTGCCCAGGCATATGCCCGCTCTGAGAGACAATGGCCAACCAAAGGGTTAAAGGTGTAAACATTTGACAAAAATGTCACATCAGATTTTCCTTAAGACAGCTGCCCCGTTTTGTTCGAGCCATCTACCTCGTTCCTACCATTGTCATGCTAATGCCAGCAAGTGTGCGTCGCTTCTTTAGCTCTGGTTTGACAGCTGTCAAAAGTCCAATAAGTCATCTATGAAATGTTTGCCAGAGCGCCTTCTGGCAAGCCACGCCAGGCTTAACCACTGCCAATTGAAGTGTAATTGCAGAGCATTGATTGATTGACTGAATGCAGCAGGCAGCAAGCAGCACGCAGCAAGCCTTCATATGTGGGTTGGCCACAATTGGCTTGGGTTTGTTAGCGCTTGCCAACCACAGGCTACCAGCATCGATTTATACATATCGCATTATCCTTTCGTTTAACGGTAAATGGTGTAGCATGTTAATGGAAATGCTGTATTATAGCTTAAGTATTTCAAAAATAACAAAATATAGTTTATTGTGGACACAACATGAGCATTTATAATATCAAATCAGCTTATAAGATCTTTCCCCATCTATTGTCTATCTCATTCTATCATATATATCTGTCTATCATGTATCTTTTATCAATCGCCTATCTCTATACAAATATTTCTTTATATTTGACTTCTTGATTGAATTAACTTGGAAAGTAAATGTAATTTTTGTATAAATTTGAACTAAATGCTTAAAGATAAAAAATAAATTATATCTAGCACATATGATTATAATAAAATAAAATATTCAGCGAGATTTCATTTCATTTTTTATAGAACACAATATAATTTACACTTATTTAATTTGCAAAATTTAATGTTTTTATTCCAAATTTTAATATTTCGAAGCTTTTTCTATGTTTTGTTATATTCCTGCCAGGGCTAATAAATGATAGACTAGAAAATACTATAAGCTGTAAACTCTGAGTGCGTTCTACAGCTGTGAATGAAATCTATATACAATATTTCATAATAATACTCGTAATTACAATTTAAAATTGATTTAGTAACCAGGAATCATTTCGTTTCTTTTGAAAAGCTAATAGTTATTATCTAGTACTAGTATCATCGATTCGGCTAGAGCATGTTAAAAACTATTGGAAAAGAACAGTCTGATTCGAGTTGAACAAAACATTTTTATCAAATTTTCTTTAATTAAATTTTTTCATAGAGGTTCATAGAATTTTAATTTTATTTATTTTTAAATTATATTATATTATAAATAAAAGAAATTTATATATAAAATTTTAATATTATTTTATATTTTATAATAATATATATAAAATTGTATTATTATTTTATATTATATTATTATTTTATATTATATTATTATTTTATATCATATTATTATTTTAAAATATATTATTATTTAATAATATATTATTATTTTATTTTATATTATATTATTATTCTAAATTATATATATCATTGTTATTATTTAACCAAAATGAATATTTGTTTAATGAAAATTTAAAGAAACTGCAATTTCCATTAAGTTTCCGGCATACTTCTTATCGATTTTCCCACTTTCCACTCTAATCTAACGCCGTATATGCCGCACCTCAAACAAGCTAACGTACTTCTTCTCAATTGAAAACTGTTTAACAGTTCCCTGGCTTGAGGGAATTTTTTCAATTAAAACATGCAGCAGAGCATCAAATTGATTGATATCCCCCGCCCCAAATCAAAGCAGGCCAGCTGTCTATCAAGAAGCGAAGGCATAGTTGCAATCGTAGCTATGCTCGTCTATATTGAAGATGCAAGTGCCTGGTAATCCTGTTAGGCGAGGCAAGGAGAAACTCTTGCAACCCCACCTCAAAAAAAAATAGAAAAGAAAACCGATTTCTCTGATATCAATTTTCCCCGTGCGCTGGGCTCAAATGCGCAATTTTCAGCTTGACTTGTCGCAGGGCAACAAATTTTTTGTGAGAGAGCAAGCAGACACATGTCAACCTTAATTGAAAAAAACAGAACATAACAGCAACCTTTAGCATCCTTCAGCATCCTTGGCTGCCGCTGCTGCTGCTGTTGTTCATTTACAGGACAGCGCACCTATAGAACGCGACTTTGCGTAAATTGCGTTGCTCAATTACAAATAATCAAAATGAAAAGTCAAAGGGTGGCTCTAGCTGGCACATACTCTGTAGCTGACTTGGATATAACCAAGGTCTAATGTCTGTTACAAACGCTGCAGCATTAACAGCATACCCATTGCACTGCTTTCAATGAGTGCGCACTGCGCCTACCTCTTTGCCTTCACCGTTGACTTGCTGTGCACAAAAGGCGAAGCTGCGTCGCAACTACGTTTCAAATTAAAACTCATTTAATGCGCAACAAGGATAACAGAAGAAGAAGACAAAAAAACATCTTTAAATAAACAAGCACCGACTGGAGCCGAAAGGGAAAACTCCTAGAGGAGTCTAGGCAACATGCCCTCGATTTCCGCTTATCTGCGTATCAGGACTTTTTTGCCAAAAAGAAAACTTTTGATTTATGTGCAGCAGACGGCATTGTTTAAGCAAGGGTTATCTACTCTACTATCCCTGTCGCTCCCTCTCTCTCTCCCTCTCTTTCTCTCTGTGTCCTCTGAGCTCCGCTAATGAATCTTAATTTCAGTGCTTAACAATTCCGCGCTCAAGTGCCGCCTGTCATAAATTCTCAAATGCCATACACAACCCCTTTTATTTATTTTTTTTTTTTTTGATAGCCCTAGTCTTCTTCGTATGGGTTTTCTTATGTAGTAGTTGCCTTCAAGTACAACATGCAAATATTTGCGACTTGCCAACTGTAAGCCAAAGGCAGCCGCATAAACTTTTCAATTAACTGCAAGCCTTTGCTCGGATTTGGTCTTAAGAAGTAGCGCAAAAGTCTTGAGAAACCAGAGGCAATTAAAGCTCTGCGGTGGCTGCGCTTAAAGAGGTTTCAATGGCACGCAAAGGAAGAAGAAAGTTTGTGGAATAAGATATAACTAAAAGGAAAATTTTATTGTGGTATATTGAAGCAATTTGTGGAATGTTTTTGATAAAGAAAGGCATAAGGCTAATTAGAAATGTGGGCAGCACAATTATGAGTAGTTTAGGGTTAGGAAAAAGTCCAATAATTATTTATAATAAACCATAATACCCTGATTTCCCATTTTCAATGGGTTCAGGGTATACAAATTTAATAAATAACAAACAATAATAAATAAATAAAAAATAATTAAAAAATAAATATTTAACAAATAAAAAATAAAAAATAAATAAATACTAAATAAATAACTAAAAAAAATGAAATCATTGAATACAAATAAATTATTATTTTTCAATCATTTTTTTTAAATTTAATTTTTAATGATAATAAAAATAAATAAATAAAAGAAATTAAATAAAAATAAAAGGGCAAACAAAAACAATTTTTTTAAATAAATAAATTTAGAAATAAATAAATTAAGGGATAAATAAATTTAGAGATAAATAAATTTTGAAATAAATTTAGAGATAAATAGATTTATAAACAAGTAAGAACGTTGCAGTCGGGCGCAACCGACTGCGTGATACTCTGTTCCCATAGGGGCTTCTGGCATATTACATTTTAAAGTTTATCTTAATTTGTTAAAGTCGCCGCTCGAATTAGCTTCTGACTCAAAATAACCATATATTTATTAAAACTCTAAAAATATATATATGTAAATGAGTAAAACTTTTATAAATTATGGCTCGCTTCAATCGTTTGTATGAATATGATGATTTTATGAGCTAGACAAAAAAATATAACTGCACCATGCATTTTATAATTTTTATGCAAAGCAGTCTGTTAACTTAAGAGTTGTCTGTTAATTTGAAAGTGTGATTGATTTTCTTTACATAATCAATTGAGTCTATTAACAGTGCCACTTGGGAATCGTCTGAAGCATTGCCAACATACGAAAATAACGAAATAACTGACCTAGGCTATGGAAAACTATATTAATATTAGATGGTCAATTATTTAAATATTAAATTGAAATACATATATTTATTTGTCTCTTACAATTTTTTCTGCCTACTTAGCAAGAAATTAAGCTTATTTATGTAGGCGGTACATGCTTATTGCAGTTTAGCGCCACCTACCGGATTATTCTTGTGATGGTGATTCTGCTGCAATTTTAACTCAAGAGCTCTGCAAAATAAAATTCCAATTTGCCACGCCCCCAGTGGTCGTAGACAAGTTATTTTTGGCCAATTCTTAGAAGGAGTCTAAATTGACGTAACAGCAAAATTTGGAAGCTTACCTTCCAAAAATGTGGAAATTACAGGGTATTTTTCGGTGCGCCACGCCCTAAAGGGGCGTAACAATTATTTTTGGGTCGTCGATAGAGGAGGTCACCAGTAACTCAATTAGCCAATTTTGAAGCTTCTAGCTCTAAAACTTTAGGAGATATAAAAGGAAATTTTGTGCAAAATCAAATCAGATCCGATTTGCCACGCCCCCAATTGGCGTAGACTCGTTATTTTTGGCCAATCTTTGGAAGTAGTCGAAGGTAACATAAATGCCAAATTTGGAAGCTTACGTTCAAAAAATGTGGAAATTACAGGGTATTTTTCGGTGTGCCACGCCCTAAAGGGGCGTAACTTTTATTTTTGGGTCATCGATAAAAGAGGTCACCAGTAACTCAATTAGCCAATTTGAAGCTTCTAGCTCTAAAACTTTAGGAGATATAAACTTTTGCGGTTTGCCACGCCCCCTATGGGCGTAGATATATCCGCCATATCTTTTTGATCGTGGGTTGTCAACGCGAGTATGTATTCCAAATTTCAAGTCTCTAGCATCAATAGTGCTCGAGATATAGAAGAATATGTATAAATCACTATATAGTCAGATCCGATTTGCCACGCCCCCAAGGGGCGTGGATATATAATTTTTTCATCGATCTTTTTAGGATCTTAACAGTAACTTACATGCCAAATTTGGGCATTCTAGCTCTAAAACTGCAGAAGATACAGTTTTACCCGATTTGCCACGCCCCCAATGGGCGTAGATATATCCGCCATACCTTTTTGATCTTGGGTTGTCAACGCGAGTATACATTCCAAATTTCAACTCTCTAGCACTTCAACTAACGGGGTTTCTGACATACCGGAAAATGCATTTTCCGATTTGCCACGCCCCTAGTGGGCGTATCGGGAAAATCTTAACACTTTATAATTCGAGAGTATACACGAGTATATGTTCCAAATTTCAACTCTCTAGCTTCAATAGCGTCGAAATGGTTTGCGTTCATATAAATAAATAAATTTTAAAATAAATAATGTTATAAATAAATATACAACAAATAATTATGTATAATTTCAAAATGTATAAAACTTCTTTATATAGCAATCAAATATTATGACAAAAGCCAATAGCTAACAGTCTCAGCAACTAATAGCTAAGTCTAACGGATTCGCAAGGCTGCTCTAGTTAGCATGAACTCATAAACTTAGACTCTTAATACATGCAAATCAGTGCAGCATACCGAAACGATTTGTGGTTTAAATTGAGGTTAATCAAACTGGGCCAAGCGAAATCGAGTCTCGAGCCAAGCAAAGAGGGTCAAACTGTATAGGGAAAGTATTGACCGAGGGCCCAGTCATGATTTAAGGGCTTTTCGAAAATTGCATCGTAAATGTCAACAAAATGGACATAAACTAGAGAAAACGAAACTTTGCTGGCCAAAGTAGTGCAAATGTTCAAGGCATCTACTGAATGGGAACAAGGACACAATCGCAATCACTGAGACAATAAACAAAGCGCAGGCTGTTCCTTAGGTCATAAAACTGCGTTTGCGGACAATGCAAACGCCGCATGATGGCTGAGAGCACGTACTCATGAAAGGACATTTTCTGTGTGCTCGGTCAGCTCTTTTAGGTGCGCAAGGTGTGCGTCGCCATAAGGACTCATAAATTGCAAATGAAATGAGCCACAACGAATGCCAAAAGAAATCACAACCAAATCGCTTCACTGCTCTCTACTCTCCACTAATTAACAACAAATAATGATATGACGAGAGCTGCAGCAAAAAATAGATAGTTGCCACAGAAAAAAAAATCAAATTTCTAGTGGTAGAAAAAACCGAAAACACAAAACATCTGCTGCAATTTCGAACGGGTGTTTCGAGCACATTTTGAGGTTTGAAGGAAGTGTTGAACCATTCGAGGACCACCCGCTGATTGTCCTGCTGCGTGGCAGCAGTCTCATGCATTGGTTTGAACTCTCGTAGCCCGACAAACGACGAATTGAGATGTCCCGCTGGCGACTCTCGCCAAATCCGATTATGGATTTTCATTGCTCTCAGTTGGTATTGGTGCCTAGGCCTCGCCTAGCCTCTGCTTTCGTATTATAGCCATAATTTATGGTTGAAACGATTAGAGCGAATTGTAAGCTTGTGCAATAAATTGATAAGTCTATTTCTATACTTACTCAAATCATATATATGTATTTTTTTTAATACAAATCTAATCGCGCTTACCTGCAAATAGAGAGAAAATTATAGATGTGTGTGATTAGTTTATATGGAATGGAGATAAGTCAAAGAAAAATGATTGTAAGCTTAAGAAACTTATGTAGAGAAAATATAAACAATTGTCAATACAGAGAAATAGTTGTATTTAAGATATATAAATACAATATATAAAGCTGTGTTCATAAAAATAGTAGTGCGACTGAAAAATTGTGATTTGAATATAAAGCGATTCTTTTACAAATTTTATGCTTATCACAACATTTTGATGTCCAACATTAGAGTCGCACTACTATTTTTATGAACACATCTGTATATAAATTTTATATAATATATAATATATATATAAATAATATTATGTAATATATAATATATTTATAAATAATATTATATTTTAAATAATATAAATATAAATAATATTTTATTTAAAAAAAAAAAAAAGGTCTCTGACTTTTGTGGTTTTCAAGTCCGACTTCGTGCGGGCGAACAGTCAGACAGATATAGAAAGATTAAATCATCGATCGGTCTCCTGATTAAGGTCTGTGGTTTGTATGGTCTGTCACGCCTGCTTCCGCCCATTACCTACATTCAGCATTATTTGTTGAATTAACATTTGCAATGACTTCAGCTTGTTACGGTCGGGCAACACCGACTGTATAATACTCATTTATAATGAAATGAATCACAAATAGCAATATTTGTTCAATTAAAGATATTTTATGATTTACCACGCGTCAAGGATCGATCGTATAGTTTGTAAGTCTATCTATAGCTAAGCACACAAGTGATCGTCCTGCAAGACCTCCTGTAGAAGAGACAGTCAAGCTGACTAGAGTATCATACGAGTAAATCTGCCAACAATCGTTAGCTTCATTACTATTCAAATGAAAAAACAGATATATTTTTTACAGCTAGTGAACAAGCATAAGAACCTCAAAGAAACTTCAAAGGCAACCCGATTATTATAAGCACTTTATTAAAGTTTAAGTGAAACCACCTTGCGTAGGCTCTTCAGCAAATGGGTTCGACGGGCAACACGCCATTGACCAGACCCAATATGATCGCAGTTATTTCATACCAGGCCAAATTCTTAAATACCATATTTAGTGGCGGGGTAAGTAATTGCTCCATAAACTGTGAGATCTCTTCAGGATTATCATTGACGAGCATCCGTAGAAAGTCTTGAAGTATGTAATTGATCATCTTTTCCACAGTTTTGCTGCCAATGCCTGTAATCTGAGAAATGGCTTTGCCTAGCTGCCAGTCGACATTCCAGCGTGTGACATGAATGCCATTTGTTAGACCCGAAGGACGCAACACAAAGCTGCCATTGGCACGAAAATCAATCAGTTCCACATCGAAGACACCATCGCACTGCGTTGCGAGAGTCGCGCCCAGGAAGCGACTAAGGTCGAACTTGAAATTTTCAGACTTCAAGCGAATGCTGGGAAATTTCACATCGAATTTGATGGTATGAAAAATATTATTCCACTGCAGCTGAGAGAACTCGAAGCCATCGAGACCCACAATGGAGACATTCGTAAAGTTACCACGACCACTGCAATGGGAAAATTAAGGAATTGTTGCCTAAGTACTGCCTCGTGAGCTTACCTAAACGCATCCGCTTGCACGTCGACCTCTTTGTAGGCCAATTTAGCGGGCGCTAGTATGGGTATGCCCTTGGCCGGATAGCCGCAATGCATTTGCAAACGCAAAAACTCCGTCAACTCGCGCAGCTCATCATCAAAGAGTATGCGGCCCGAGCTCAAGGAGCAGCAAAGCAAGCCAATTACCACTAAAAACAAGCTGCGCATGCTGAAAACTTTTGCCTAACTGAACAGTCAAACAGCAGCAGCTGCCAAATGTTAAAATCAGCATTAGATTAAGCACTCAATTGCTGATTAGATTGGACTAACACGAACAGGTGTTAAAAGACTAGATAGCAAAAGGCAGAGACTGCCTAAAAGTAGGCTAAGGTTCAGTAGCTTAGAGTAGATTAAGGCAAATGCCCTAATGTGTCACTAGGATCTCCAATCCCGTATGCCACTAAAGAGTAAAATACCTTGGAGTTACGCTGGACAGAAGGCTGACTTTCAAAACGCATATAAGCCAGGTGACAGTTCGTCACCCTGATCAAGAATATATATACTTTATGGGGTCTGCCACGCCTCCTTCTGCCTGTTACATACATTTAACAAAACCATTATACCTTGATTTCCCATTTTCAATGGGTTCAGGGTATAAAAACATAATAAAAAAAAAGAGTAAGAGTAAAAAGTAAAGTAAGAGGATATGGCAGAGCAGGTTCTACTTTGGCCATACCCTGGATGCTAGGCAATGGGTGAAACGAGTCTGTGAGGTTAATTTCATTGCTCTAGCAATGATTGCATTTAACATCTATAGCAGCTAACTAGACAAGGGCCTAGACCACTGATCAAATGAGAGCAAATGGTAAAGAAGTTGAGATAAACCTAAACCTAAACGGTTTGCCTCTGGTTGTATTTTCAAACTACAGCTATGTATCCATATAGGGTATAACCCACCATTCTAAGAGACAGCTAAGTTTTGCTAGGAATACTATATGCCGAAGAATCTGTTTAGATGATTCAGTATGTAGACTATCCGCCGATGTTTAAGATGGACGACAAATTGACTTTTTTAGGTCTTCTTCAGAGCTTTTTGCTATAGCTGCTATATTTTCTTTACTTCATACCAATCTCTGTCAGAGATTGGCTTAAAATCCAAAGTAGACTACTCATACTCAAATCATTCAACTGTGTAACAAATTTCGCACCGAAATCAGGCGGACAAATGACGATATTCGCTTTGTTTATTAACAACTGACTCGGCATTCCCATAGAATTAGTTAATACTTTCCACACGTTCAACAAGCTTAATATCCTCTATGAAATGGCAAATCTCATTGAACATTACCAAAACAAAATGTTGTTGATAACTTAAATCGCTGCTGAAATATAGTTAACGAAAAGACTATCACTCTACTCACTCATCCTATACTACATACATACATCTATAATTGTACAAAGTAATTACAAATTTAATTCATATCTCTAACCATCTACAACACACACCATAAACTTCCCTTCATTTCATAAGATCTGCAGTAAAATTCCGTGAAATCTATCAAAACAAATCTAAAAGCTTTATTGAAGCAATCGTGTTCTGCTCAAGCTAGAATGTCATTTGTAGTTTAAGCCCAGGGATCTGCTGGTGGCACACAGTCAACCACAATTGGATCATCCTCGTTCTCGCCATCGCTGCTGGAGAGAATCAAGTCGACCAAAGTCCAGAAGTCAATGCCCTTAAGCTTCTGATTGACAAATGGCACAATCGTATCCTCAATGGTATCGGAAATGGTCTCCTGATTGTTATTGATGACCTTGACGAGCAGATTCTCCAGCTGACGATTGATGGCGGCATTGATCTTGCCATTGCCCATAAAGCCGCTAATATCAGAGTCGACGGCGCCCAGCTCAATGTTGGTCTTCAGGGAGAGGATCTTGGCAGAGCCCCACAGCACTGGCAGCTTGTAGTTCAAGGTGCCGCTGACACGCAAATTGATCAGATCGAACAGAATGGAGCCATCGCCTTCATATTCCACAGACAGACCCAGCTGACGCAGTGCATCGATCAGCGTATCAGTCTCATACTCCTGCGCGGTTGTGTCAATGTTGCTGAACAGAAAATCGAAAGTGATCTTCGATGTGATCACATTCAGTTTGAACTTCTTGATCTGGAAGTCATCCAGACCGGCGATCTTCAGATGGAAGATGTGATTGATCGTGTCGACAATGCCGCGCTTCAAATTCAAATTCGCTTCATTCACACGCACTGGCGCCAATGGAGGAATACCCATGGAGGGCCAGCCGCAGGGCATTTGCTTTTGCAATTTACGAATCATGCGACGCACCTGCCACGAGACCACAAAGTGAGGAGCAACTTTTGAGGATTGGAAATGGGAATTAGGAATAGTTTTTTTTTTTTATCATTAGTGAGTCTCACCTTCAACACCTGTTTCGGGCTCAGCGAAAAACTCGATGTCGCCATTCTGATCAGCGAACTGCAGCAAGCGCTGCTCGAGTGGATGTTGGAGCTGATCTTTGGGCAATGTGCCCGCAGCACAAATTACGACCAAACCGGTCAAAACAATTAGAAAACGCATGTCGAATGTCTTCGAGTGAAACTCAACCTGCAACTGATTGGGCAGCCAATGCCGAGGGCAGCTTTTATAGCCACACGAACCAGCGATAAGACTTTCATGGTAAGATACTGCCCGCTAGATAGTCATAATCTATAGAGAGCTACCCCGCAGCTAATTAAAAGACAAAGCGTTCAAAAGCTACATCTGATTTATTGGTTTGCTTGAATGGGGCTTTGTTCACTGAACGGCCAGCCAAGGAGCTGGTGTGGGCTTACACTTCTTGGTGGTATTGGTCAGCTGCTTCAACAGGAACCAGACCTTATGACCCTTCAAACGTTCATTGACCAAGGGCACAAAGAATTGTTCAATACGATCGCTGATCTCCTTTTGGTGTCCATTGATGAGCGCGGGCACCTGATAGTCCACAATATCATTGATCATCTCATTGATACGGCCATTGCCCAAAATTCCGCCAATGTGAGAGGTGACACCACCCAGACCAACGACACACTCGAACTTATAAATCTTAATCGAACCAAAGACGAAGGGCATCTTGTACTTGAATGAGCCCTGAATCGATAGATTCTCCAGGCTAAAGGCAAGTGGTCCAGTGCCCTCATAGCGCACCGAGAGACCCAACTCCTGCAGCAGATCAATCAACGTATCGGTGTTCAGGAAATGAGCGCTAGCCTTCAGCTCACTGAACTTGAAGTGGAATTGAACCTTCTTGCTGAAGGTGTAGCTGACCTTCAGCTTCTTGATCTCCATGGTCTCCAGACCATCGAAGCGGAAGCGCAGGAACTGAACCAGGGAACTGATACAACAAAAAAGCAAATGAGGAGAAGTCCTAGAGGTGTAAAGCATTTGAGGACTCACTCAACAACCGATTGAGCCAAATGCATATTTAGTTCAGCGTTGGTATAGGGCGCCAGTGGAGGAATTCCATATTCAGGAAAGCCACAGGGCAGATGCTCCATCAAATTCTTCACGGCCTTCTTAGCCTGAGAGTTCAATATCAAGCCATACTCATCTGGCTCAGCGGCTAAGCAGAGGCAGAGATTCAAACTCTTAAAAGTCAATTGTAAAACTCTTGCTTCAAATTGAACTTACGATGACGTTCGATAAGCTGATTAAATTGCTCCTCGGTCAAGAAGTCCACCTCATAGGCCGCTGCACAGGCCACAAGGGTCACAAAACAAAATACGTTTAACTTCATGGTTTGGCTATGTTAGCTAATTGCTAAATGGCTAAATCCCATGGCTTTTATAGCCAAGATTTACACTAAGTGGATGGAGAATAGGGTTTTATTGGCAAAGCCAAGCTAATCCATGTAGAACAAAGCCCATATAAATCATCTACACAGATTAGGCCAAAGCGATTTGCACAAATTATTTTTGGATTGATAATTTCGATTATGATTTATATCATGCTCTCGAGTTAGCTACGGTAATCGCCCCATCGTTATATATAGAGGTTATAAGAAAGGTGCAAAACACTTATACTCTAATCTTGACATCCCCATTCAATTGCCCAATCGATGTGTCCCAATGATTTATTTTCAAACAACAAAAATTTATAGATATATATAAAAATTATAGTCAAATTTCATATACGCGTAATGGCTGCGTCAGATGTTTCGTTTTTTGCAGGTGTTCTTAGATAGCTCTAGCAGGTGTTGCTCAAATACCCCATAGACAAACTACACTAGGCGATCACACATAGAGCTTACGACATTCTTTTAGTAAATTAAAGATTGTAAAAGTTATAAATCAATTTAATAAGTTTTTGATTACTTTGATTAAAACAGCGATAGCTCGAAAAGAAATAAAGGAAGTTTAGTTTAGAGCTGTAACCTGGAGAGGTTCTTTATAGGCCTATAAGAAAAAACTATTTTAAAGTTTTTTCAATGTAAATTTATGAAAATCTAATTGAAAAACTGATAGAAATAAATACAATTAAAGTTGTTTTTTATACACTGAACCCATTGAAAATGGGAAATCAGGGTATGATGGTTTTGTTAAAGTGTTAAATGTATGTTACAGGCAGAAGGGGGCGTGGCAGACCCCATAAAGTATATATATTCTTGATCAGGGAGACGAGCTAAGTCGATTTAGCCCTGTCCGTCTGTCTGTCTCTCTGTCTGCCTGTCCGTCTGTCCGTCCGTCCGTCTGTCTGTCTGTCCGTGTGTATGAAAGCGTCGATCTCAGAACCTATAAGAGCTAGAGACTTGAAATTTTTTTGTAGGTTCTTGTATAGCACGCGCATATCGAGTTTGTTTTTAAAAATCGATAACTTATCCCGTTTTATTGTTATCGATTACAAACCATATCGAAATCAAGTTATTAAATTATATCTCGTACATCTTTCGAGCTAGAGTCTCCAAATTTTGCATTTAGATTAATAAATATTTTATACAATTTCAATTTTTGTTATATTTTGGATACCGGCCAGAAATTAAATTTTTTTTTTATATTTAATTTTACAAACTTAAATTTTTTCTGCGTTTATAAATACATAACTGAGTATATTTAAAAACTCAGATTGGATGGGGTTCAGGGGATCTCCTAGTCTCCTAGTGTTACTTGTTTTCTATATAAATTTATTATAATTGTAGTTAGAAATAAATTCAATTCTAATTAAGAATTCAATAGCTAAGTTTTAGTAAATGTCACGAAAACTGGCTTAGTTCTTCTTCTTCTACCTATAGATCTAATATACTATAGATATTATAGCGCAACAAATATTATTGCTTTTGTTCTAATCGCTGCATCTTAAAAACTATAAATAAACATTTTTCAACAAGTGGGTTGAAAGAACAATAAGATTGTAAATCACTTCAAGTCCTCAGCCTAATCCAGCTTAAGCTCCAATAATAAAACGATCATTGTAAATCAAGAAGGAAAAAGAAAAAGCCTTGCCCAATCAACAAGCAAGCAACTTGGTTAGGTCATGGCGAGTCGTTTACAATTTACACATCAAGGACTATTTTTAAACAATTTATGCATATTTCTAGCCGAGTCTGCTTGCGGCGCATTTCACCTTTCGCTCAAGTGCTATACTCTACACAAGATAGGCTGACGGCTTCATAATTAAAAATTGATTTCTATAAATTATTTTATTTGTGTTTTAGCCATAGCATTGCCCAGATAAGGCCTAGAGAGCCCACCGTATGTGGTACAATCGATGGCTAAGGCGAATTTGTTATTATCGTGTTCGGTAGCTCTTATCAGCGACCCCAAGTGGCGCAACGGTCGTCTATAAAAGCCAGCTGGACGTGAAGTCGAACGATCAGTATAAATACAATTGACATTTGGTTCAGTTATTATACGAGAAGAAAATATGAAAATCTTTGTGGCTCTATTGGCGCTTGTTGCCTGCGCAAATGCCGCTGCTGTGGGCGAGGCAATTGGTGAGTAAAGAGAGAGAGAGAGAGAGAGAGTGGGAGAGTGAGAGAGAGTGGGAGAGAGTGGGAGAGTGAGAGAGAGTGGGAGAGTGAGAGAGAGAGAAAAACTTATACTAATTCGGTTTATGTATCCAGATACCAAATCAATCTCCAGCACAGTTGTCGATTTGATTGAGGGCTTGAAGGAGCAGATGCCATGTGGTTTCCCTGGACTGGGCATTCCACCAGTTGCGCCGCTTCGTATCGATCATCAGAACATCGATATCGATACGGATGCATTGAAAATGAAGGGCAGCATCGATCATTTCCGTCTAAATGGCTTGAATCTGTTCGATATTGAGGAGATGAAGATAAATGCCATCACCAGCAAAGTGAACTTCAAGTTCAACTTCCGTGACATCAATGTGGACACCACGTACGACATGGAGCTGCTGCTGAAGAAATATGGCTTCACCATCAAGATGATTGGCGCCGGTCATGCCAAATTCACCATCCGCGACATGGTTATCTGGGGCACCATGAAATACTCTTTGGGTGTGCTCAATGGCAAGCTGAAGCTCAAGACACTCGATGTCCGTACACATTTGGGCGAGGTTGAGTCTGATATTGAGGGTATGCTCGGCGATGGCGCCGTCAACGCGAAGATGAATGATTATCTGGCTGAGGCTGTTGAGTTGGTTATCAATGAGAACGAGGATCTGATTGCTGAGACCATTGAGAGTGTGGCTCTGCCCGCTGTGAACAGCGTTTTGGACGATGTCAGCATCGCCGATATCATCAACAGCGATGGTGAGGGTGGCGAGAAGGAGGTCTGCATTCCCCCCGAGTTGGAATGGTAAACCATGTGAAAAGCTTTGTGTTTGATTAAAAGTTTCTTTGTAACGAAAGTATAAAAAAATACATTTAATTTTCACTTCAATTGGAGTTAAACAGTCTGTCGGCCTGATCTTTAACTATCTTCCACAATCTCAACTGCAATTTAAGATCAATGAAGCCTTTTGGGAGTAGATCCTTTTAATCTTATCCATATTTTTAAGTAGTTGGGCTTTATCAGCTGCATATCGAATAGAATATACGGTTAGTAGCAAACCTGAACCTCTGCTGATCTACGTTTTATATGATGAGTAACATATCTAGGTTGACTCGTTCATACACAAGAACGAACGGACGCACGGACGGCAGGGCTAGACTCGGCGATACCTTATAGATACGTCTCTCTATTACCCATTACATCTTTTTATCCCTGAACCCATTGAAAATGGGAAATCAGCGTATAATGGTTTGTTAAACTGTCAAATGTATGTAACAGGCAGAAGGGGGCGTGGCAGACCCCATAAAGTATATATATTTTTGATCAGGGTGACGAACTGAGTAGATTTAGCTCTGTCCGACTGTCTGTCTGTCTGTCTGTCTGTCTGTCTGTCCGTCTGTCCGTCTGTCCGTCTGTCCGACTGTATGCCTGTCCGTATGTTTGAACGCGTCGATCTCAGAACATATAAGAACTAGAGACTTGAATTTTTATTGAATTTTTTTGGAAGTCCCTGTATAGCAGGCGCAGATCAAGTTTGTTTCAAAAATTCGATAACTATTTCCGTTTTAATGTTATCGATAAAACAACCTTAATGAAATACAGTTATTAAATTATATATCGTACATCATTGGAGCTATATATATAAATACTATATAAATATATATAGTAGGTACATTAAATATAGGTATAATAATAATCATAATAAATTCAATAGATCTACATCTATTTATACACAATCAACTGCCCCTCACATAGAAAATACCCAAAAAATTGATTAAGAATGCCAAATTAATGGCAACATCAGATTTATTGATTTCTTTAATCGTTTACTAAACCATCAAGCTTAAATACGACTGACGTTGAGTAGTGGCTTCGTCTTTTCCCAAAGTTTGGGCCAGTTAATGGGCTTGAAAAAAGTGTGAACAACCATCCTAATGACATGATCGGCTTCGGTGTAATCAATTTTGCTAAGCTCTTCAAGCAGAGTCACTGCCAAATCATTATACAGCTCTTTGATACGTTCAATTTTGCCAGCCAGACCACCGACCGACTCGAATTGAGAAATCTGAATCGAATCAAGAATCCTCTTATACTGGAAGGAGCCCTGAATCGACAGATCCTCTAGGCTAAAGCCACTGCCCTCATAGGGCGCCGAGAGACCCAACGCCTGCAGCAGTTCATTCAACGTATCGGTGTTCAGGGATTGAGCGATATCCTGCAGATCCTTGAAATTAAAGTGGAATTGAACCTTCTTGTTGGCGGTGTAGCTTACCAGTAGCTGCTTAATTTCCACTGTCTTCAGACCATCGAAATGGGAGCGCAGAAACTGAATCACAGCACTGATACAACAAAAAAGCACATGAGGAGAAGTCCTAGAAGGGTTAAGTATTTAAGGACTCACTCAACTACCGTTTGAGCCAAATGAATATTTAGCTCATCATTGGTATAGGGCGCCGTTGGAATAGCTACATATTCAGGAATGCCTTTGGGTAGCTGATCTATCAAATTACCCTTGGCCGCTTTGGGCTCAGAGGCCAATTTCAAATCCTGTTCAGCGGGATCAACGGCTGACCAGAGATTCAACCAGTTAAAAGTAAATTGTACAACTCTTCTATCACATTGAACTTACGATTACGTTCGAACAGCCGATTGAATTCTTCCTCGGACAAGATCCCCACCTCATAGGCCGCTACACAGGCCAAAAGGCTAACGAAACAAATTACGTTTAGCTTCATGCTGTGACTACATTAACTAACTGTTTAACGGCTAGAACCAATGTCTTTTATATCAAAGTTGAGGGAGTGGGCTTGTCGTAACAAATCCAAGATAACACACAAAGGCGACAGCAATAAGCGTGACATAGATAAAACAGAAGATAAATTTGCCAAAAAAAAAGTTTTATTTGATGATTTTGATCATAATTTAAATTACCCTTTGGAGTTAACTACGCTAATAGCCTCATCATTATACAATATATAGGGGGCAATAAAAAAGATGCAAAGCACTTGTACTCTTATCTTAACATCTCCATCAAATTGCCCTGTCTATGTGGCCCACTTTCACATATGGATATCAATTTTTGGCATAGTCAAATTTCATAAACGACTAATTAGGCTTAGCTCAGATACTCCATAGACAAAGCAAAGCGAAAATTCACCTACAGAACTCCACACAAATTTTTTTTTAGTAAATTAATTAAGTTTACAACAGTTAAAAATCAGCTTCATAAATTTGTAATTCAATTCATTGAAATAAAAATAATTAGGGCTAAATTAAAAATTAAATTCTATAATTATTTAAGACTTAATTATAGTTCAGAGATTTCGCTCTATAAGAACTTGGTCAAGCAACAATTTTTGATCATGAAGAGTCAAATACCGATTGCATACCAACTAAATGTGCACTCTATATGGATAAAGCTTTTCTCTTAACAAGTATGTGCAAGTATGTGCATAGATATTTAAGCTCAACACACCTTAACAGCAATTTAAGATCAGCTTTCTGCCAGCACTGCAATCCCTGCCTGGCAACTGTCCTACTCACACACATATTATTCACACTACTTGCTCTCTTCCGCATGCCCAAACATATGAAATGGCATTGAAAGCTAGAGAGAATAATGACAATGTATTACAGTTATCTAAAACACTTTCGGGAGTAATAGTTGAACGCTTTCTGCTGGCGCTGTAATCCCTGCCTTGCACTCATCTCACTCACACACTATTCGCTCCCCTGTGCATACATGCAAATGGGATCAAAAGATGGAACAATAATTACCGCTTTAGTTAACAGTTATTTCCCACGCTCTCAACTTTGAGCAAACAATTTTTTACATGAACTGTTGTCGTCCCACTCCTTCAAAAACAAGCACAATAATAGCGACTTTAAGGTGCGCGAAATAAGTAACTGGGACAGTACGTTGAATTAGATAACTAAACCGATCAAGATTTTTCAAAAAAGTAAATAAATAAGTAAAGTAAAAAGTAAACGAAAAATTAAAATATTTTGTTTAATTTTTTTTATAATATTTTCGAAAGTTTTTTTTGGATTTAATTCAGTTGAATTATATTGATAATTTTATTAAGTTTGAACACCAATTTATTTTTTTGAAAAATCTTAATAGGTTCCGTTGTTATCTAATTCAACGTACTGTCCCAGTTACTTATTACGCGCACCTTATTAAATGTCTTCCCCCTTACTGCCAGCGCTGTTATCCCAGTCAGCAGCCGTACTCCTCACACACATATTGTCTACTTGACGTCCTCTGCTTTACCTACATACATATGGCATAACAACTCGACTGATAATGTTAACTGCAATAGATATGTAACTCGGATATCCACTATACATCAAAGCAATCAGCGCTCTGCGACTAAACACTTTCTGGCAGCACTGTAATCCCAGCATGGAGCCGATTCACTTGCACACATACAAATATATAAAAGCTATATCAGACACTCTTCACAGCAACGGCCACCCTGCAGAGAACAGCTGTCTGCCAGTGTGTCAGCGCCTGCGTGCAGCCCTCCCACTCACTCATATGATCCACGTTGCCTACTCAGCTGTGCACACACACATACATACATACATATGAAATGGGATCAAGAGCATACTTAAAAGTTTCTCCCACACTCTCACACTTTCCACTAAACACTTTCTGTCGCCACTGCAATCCCTGCCTAGCAGCCATCTCACTCACACACATAGTATCCACACTACTTGCTCTGCTGGCACGCAAAACGGGATCAAAAGCTCCAAGCTATTTCACACATTCTCAACAGCAATGGTCAGTCTTGAGTGAAAAGCTTTCTGCTAGCGCTGCAATCCCAGTCTACAACTGACGCCTACAATAGGTCGGATAATTTGCCAAGTAGGAATAACAGCGCTTGCTCAGTGTGAAGATTTCTGTTAACTTTGCAGCTAGCATTGCTGTTAACATTGCTCTTAGTGCTGTTAACATTTGAGTGTTTGTTCTTGATGTTATTTCTTATGTTTGCATAGTGTGAGGGAAATGTTAAAATATTATGAAATATATAATAAAATGTTAATAAAGTTAATTCATTTTAGTGTTCGCTCAAACTTAATACGACAAATTAAGAGAAAAGTTAAAAAATTTTAATTTGGAATAAAAAAATTCCCTATTAAATATTAGCAATATGTTTTAGCCAGCTTTTACTGTAAAGCTTTTCCCTAAAAGCTTATTAACGTCTTTTCAAATGGTCCAAAAGCTCTTTGGGTGTAGATACCTTTAATCTAATGCCTAATCTTAAGTAGCTGAGCATTATCAGTTCATTTCCAGAAGAATATTTATCAAATTATATATTTACTATTTTAGTATATATTGCTACAAATGTTCACATGCTAAGGCAATTAGTTCTTGCACTTTATCAATCAGACTTTCGAGTGCTGTATAAAAACTTTCGCCAAGTCCGTGGAGCTGCGCAGTTAAAATCAGGTGTTCAGTGTGAAAAGTTAATAGAAAGAGAACAAAATGAAGTCTCTGTCTTTAGTGGCGATTATCTTGGCCCTGGCCGCATGTCAGGGCGCGGAAGTGGCCGAAAAATTGGCTGGTAAGTGGCAAGAGAAGATTTTTAGAGACAGTGCAACAAGATATGCAATGCTCAAAGAAACTAAATTGAAATCAATTTTTAATCGATTTTATGCAAATGAAGGAAAATACAATTAGAAAATATAAATATTTAAAAATATAATAATAATATATATAAAAATAAAAAATAATTCAGCATTTAATTAAGCTATCGAAGTTCTTCAGACAGGCCTAGCTGATGTCTTTAAATGCCTCTAGAGTTTGATCAAGCTTATATACACACATTATCTCTACATCTCTGCCTGTTATATACATTCTATTGTAAACAATATGCCCTGTGCATCAATTTGCAATGGGTATACAAGCATAAGTAATAGATTTTCTATATTTTTTATAAGATTATCCACGCACTCTGCTGACAGTTACATAAGTTTACCGAAAATTATCATACCCCATTCATGTATTTTCAATGGGTATACACACATATACATATATCTACAAAAGTATTTGAATATCTCTCTTGCAGCTCAATCACGCTCTGTGGGCAGCATCATTCTGGATACCCTGGAGGCGATGAAGCTGCAAATGGTCGATGGTTGGCCCCAGTACGGCATTCCCTCACTCGCCCCATACCAAATGGAGCACAAGGATTTCGATTTGAATGCCGGCTCGCTGCATGCCAAGGGCGCCTTCGACAATCTGGCTGTGCATGGCCTGAACGAATTCGAAGTCAAGGTAATGGACGCGAATCTGTTCTTGAGCCGCATCAAGTTCGAGTTCAATTTCGCCAGCTTAAATGTGACGACCCAATACCAAGCGGATGTCGGCGCCAATTATCGCATGGCACGTAATGGCGGCGCCTTCATGGCCCTCGAGGATCTGAACATATCCGGACACATTAAGTACAGCACGGGCATTGTCGGCAGCAACAACTATTTGCGCATCAAGGAGTTGAACGTGAACATTGCCACCGGCAATGTCGTCTCCAATATTGAGAATCTATCCAATTACCGCATACTCAATCGGAAAATCAACGAAGTGCTTGAGGAGTTCATGAAGCTAACGATCAATGATAATACGGAATTTGTTGCCACTTGGCTGGACAGCACTGTGACGCCCATATGCAATGATTTGATTGGCGAGCGCACAATCAAAGATATTATTGGCATTATTACAGGTGCCTAAATTCCGAATCAATAAAAAATTATATTATAGAAACACAAATGAAACTTTTTAATTGTGGTTTAGCTAATCAAAGTCATAAAGTACGAGTCAAAAACAATTGTTCGAGTGCGTTAATCTAATCGCTTAGATTAGCTTTGCTTGTGGCTAAATTTGTATTACTATTTCATAAAAGGCAACGATCAAACTTTATCTATTTCTTAATAAAAACTTAAATTTAGAATTTAAAAAAATAAATATTCTTGTTTTATTATTTATGTATATTAATTAATACATAATTTATATATTTATATAAATATTGAATTTAACACAATAATTCATTTAATTGTTTTTCCTTATATAATTAAATAAATTATGTGCCTCAAATTAATAAACTTTTCTGACAAGTGACACAAACAAGAGCCACAAACATTATTAATTGCATTAAATATGTTTTATGGTAATTAAAGTGTTCACACATACATAATTGATTGCTTTTAAAACGATTTATGATAGCTGAAAGGCGGGCAAATGCTAAATAAATAATTATAAAACAATTTCAGAAACAGCCTAAAAGCAGGCAATTAAAATGGCTAGTGCGGCATTAGGGAAATTAGGGAAATTGAGAAATTTTAACGGCCCGCACAAAAGTATGCAACGTTTTTTTACTAAAAGCTAAACAGGCCAAAAATAATTTATTATTCAAGCAAAATGGAAAGCTAAATTACTAAATAAATAAATAAATTAAATTTATTATATATATATTTTTAAACATCATCTACACACATATAGTTAGCTCTCAGCTATAAACAACAAATTTATCCATAACAGCTCAACAGACCCAAAAAGGGACATTTTTAAGCAAACAAATTTCCCTCAAAAAAAGCATTGCATACTTTCAGGCCGCTCACTTTAATTCAATTTCATTGCCATTGTTCCATTTTATTAAATTCAGCTCAATCAGCACTATTTTTGGCGCACTAGTTGAACAGCGCCTTATCAATCTATTGGGGCACATGAGACAACCCAAGCGAGGGCAGTGACTTAACCTTGACAGATCTCACGGCAACAACAAGAATCAGAGAAACGTGCTCAACTTAACATTCAATTAGTTAATAATATCATTTTTTTTTTCATGTGGCTGCGACGCAATTGCCAGAGAATAAAACAAACACTTTTATAAATTAATATTTCGAAATAAATATTATCAAAGACAAAACAGAGCAACAATAACGAATCATTAGAAATTGTTATCAAAATTGTATTTGAACTAGCAGATACCCTGTATTATTATACAGTTAATAAAAAAAAGTTTGCAGAAAATTAGAAATAAATATTATCGAAAAAAGGAGAATATTGTTATAGGGTTTATTTGAGTTTGGAGATACCCTGTAATAATATATAATTACTATAAAACATTTACTAAATATATTGATGCTAACAGAATAATATGAAAAAGTTTAGAATATTTTGATGTATTATATTCTTGTTACTGATACCCTTTATTAATTCTACAGAGATACCCTGTATTATAATATATTTCAAATTGAATATATTTATATTAGTTATTATGAAAGATGTTTGCATAATATTTGAAAAAAAAAAACTAAACGAAACGAAATTCGTCAAAAAAAATATTTTTATTAATTTTATTTCAATAAAAAAATACCCTGTAATAATAAATATTTCTTATGAAGCATTTGTCATGTATTGTTATGAAAGAGCTATATGACAATCGCAACATTTTAGAAAAAAATAAATAGAAATATTTTATATTAATTTTATTTGATTAAGAGATACCCTGTAAAAATATAATATGAATATAAAATATTATAAAAATATTTATGTGAATTAGTTATAGAAACTTTAAATGACGTGAACAACAGATTATGCATTTGTGAATTTTATTTTATTTCTAGATACCCTGTAAAAATTTATTATATTTATAAATTTTGTCTGTTTTGCTTAATTTTTAATAGATGTCAAATTGTTATTTTATAGAGTATATTTTATATTTGTATTATTATGAAATGCAAGTCTGCATACCCTATCAAATTGATATCAATTATTTATAATATTATCAATTGCCAGGGCATCTACTAGTTAGGCATGCCTTGCAGACTTATGCTCACATGTTTTAGATTTGTTTTATTTTTCATAGACATAATGATTGGCTTGCCCCTTGGTGAGCTGATAAGCCACCGTCTCCAGCATTTCATCATCTGATTTCCATTCCCATTCCCATTCCCATTGCCAATGCCAATTTAGTTTCAATTCGACGATCATTTGCTTCAGTTCGTTAGAGAAATGCTATACAAGAGTTTGCCATTGATATTGCTTGTGGCCCAGGTGAGCCAGAACAAATCTCAAATTCCAATTGGATTTCTATATAACTGAACAACAATTGCAGTGCCTGCTGGCGGCGCCAGCGCCTTCACAGCCAAATGATCTGACACAGAAGCAGCTGGAACAGGAGGCACAGAACGAGACTATCAATTTGCTGAATGCTCTGTTCCGTGCACAGATTGCTTACTTTGGTGGAGTGCGAGAAAAGTTGGATCCGAAGACGAAACGCTCCTCGGACATTGCGCTCTATTTGACACGACTAAATGCGGCCATAGCCGAGAAGGATCTGGACAGAAAGAATATTATGTGGCAGGAAATCTTTGAGGAGGTAAGTTCTCTCCCTCTCTCTCTCTCTCTCTCTCTATCTCTATCCTTTCTTCACACCCTAACTTATGGCCAATGACTTTTGCAGTTCAACAAAACGCCGCTGTTGCTCAACCGAGAGGAGGAGACGGGCCTTAGGGATTCGGACTATCAGGCTCTGCTCACGGATAAGAAGCTGCAGGAGATTACGAAAAGTTTCATTCGTGATGTGACCACGTACTTTGTGAAGATGGCACAGTTCAGCGGAAAAGTCGTGCAAATAGGCTTCGACGATTTTATAAGCACATTTGAGGACGATAAGAAGAAACAATAATAAAAGTTTAGAGAGTTAAGAACTTAATGGAAAGATGTTATGAAATGGGTTGATGGAGATACTAAAGCTATCGATATGTGTTAGTTGCTGCTATTTATTTAGTGAATGTAATGACTGCATGCCATAGCTACTATAGGAACGAACTGATAAGATTGCCTACATTCGATAACTTCGATACTTAGCAAAACACGAATTTCAATATATCTATAATTATCTGGATATCCATATCTCATTATCGAAAAATTTGATAATTTATAATGTATTGTATTTAAAGAAACATAATTTTATGATGAAAGACAGTTGAAACATTATATACAATTTGTAATCTATAGTTAAATATCGATCAATCGGACATACTCATAGCTATAATGGAATACAACACATTTTAAGAACAAATTTGCTAAGTAGCCAGTTGAAATCTTATAAAGCAAGCATATTTGTAATCGATATTTCGATAACAATAGCATAGCTCTTACTAAATATGATAAACTACAATGTAATTCTCTGAATTTCTCATCTACTATTTATAATTCATGCAGGCATTACCCATAATAGTCAGTAGCTGCAATCGATAGCATCGATATCTGCGTAAACGAGCTTTTCGATAAATTGATACACACACACACTTTAGCTGCTATAGAATACAGTACAACACAATTTATATGCCAAAAGCTAATCGAAACATTATAAACCCAACAGTTTTGTAATCGATAGTTCGATAACAATATCATAGATATAAATATATATCTGGTAAACTATCAAAATTACTTCACAACTTTCAAATTAGAAGCAGTACATATTAAAATTTCGATAATAACTATCGATAACTGACCATATACATTTAAAAAACTCCATTTGAACTATCGATAAATGTAGTTGAGCATTGCGTGCGCACAAAACAAAGTTCGCCATAATCTTGTTGAATGCAATTACATTCGCTTAATTACATTTCACATAATTGAGGCCCATCAAGATTAATTGTCCATTAATTATCTAGATGATTCCATTAACACCTCAATTCAATTATTTACAACTAGACCGCCGTTGCCGCCGCAACTGTACATCGAAATTTGAACAAACAATTAGCGGATTGTGAAATGCTATATGGTCATATAAGTGGGGCTTTATATACACATATGTATATTATATATATGTATATATATATATCTGTTATGTATATGTAAAGTGCGGAAATATCGCTGCTCTCTGCACGCCCACACATTTGCGCACCATTTATGGGCGGTTGGAGAGCGCAGAAATAAAATGATGTGTTAAAAATTTTTAAATATGATAAATTTCTATAGTTGCGCGCGTCGCGGCGCATGTCACGAATTTCCGAATGAATCATGCGCGAAGCGCAGATAGAGAATATAATTTGTCAATACAATGCTTAAGCTTTAATTGCAAACAATGCGAATTCTTAACAAAAATTTCTTTTATTTAAATAAGCAATCAGAACCTTAAAAGTAAAACAACAGAAACTGCTTGGGTGGATGGAGTTGCTAGGCGAATCTATACTCTTTTCTTGAGATATCTATATATATATATATATATATATTTGAACTATAAATCAATATCTCTGTTAGTTTAAAAACTTCATAATAATATTATAATAAATAGTTCTATATAATATAATAAATAGTTATTTTTGAAAATCGATAAGCAAACGCTTCTGCATCTGATGTTTATATAGTTTTTTTACAATAAATATATTTTCCTCTTGTTTGACTTGTTTTACTTGCCTACATTTGCATGTCAACTTAAAGGTCTCAAGTTCAATTACAATTTTATATAGAAAATTGATAAGTAAATTGCCACATAGTAGTAGCACTATCTCTTCTCAAGTAATATTAATGAATGAGCTTTCATTTTCAGTATATGAATATTAATGTGAGACTGAATCGTCAATAGTTTATTACATATCACGAAGTATACAATCAATGCCTCGAAAAACCTATAAATAATACCTATAAAATTGTAAACATATTAAGACACACAAAAATATATTTTATAATTTAATGTGAATAAATAAAAATAAATATATAAAATATAAATATTACTATTGAATATACTACGATTTTTAAAGAATGATATGTATGTATATAAATGCTGTTTGATTTATGGTATATGCAAACACTTGAAGGTCAGCTTAAATCAAATCTATAGCTCCTGAGATTTCATATAGCAAATGTTTTATCGAGAAAAACATAAAACTTATGCAATTGGTATAGTCACACACTCGAATGTCAACTTGTTTTATAAATTCTATAAAAAGTAAAAAAAAAATGTAGTAAATAAAGCAGTAGTAGTAATGGTACAAGTATTGGCAGTAGCAAAAGTAGTAGAAACAGTAGTAGAAATAGTAGTAAAAGTAATAGTAGTAGGAGTAGTAGTAATAATAGTAGAAATAGTAGTAGTAATAGTAGTAGTATTATTAGTAGGAAAAGTAGTAGTAATAGTAGTAGTAATAGTAGCTGAAATAGTATCAGAAACAGTAAGTCAAATAGTATTACTAATAGTAGTGGAAATCGTAGTAGTAATAGTAGCAAAAAGAGTAGTAGTAATAGTAGTAGAAATATTGGTAGTACATAGCAGAAATTGTAGTAGTAGAAACAGTACAAGGTGCAATTCAAAAGTTCCAGGACTTTATAAAAAAAATAAAAAATAGATTTTCTTTGGCAAAAATTTTATTGGTCGCCTTCGAAATAGTCCCCTTCGGACTGAATACAACGATTTGCACGATCAAGAAGATTATCAAATGACTTTTTTAGGTCATCCTTCGGTATGGCGTTGAGTATGGCGGTCGAAGCCTTTTGAATAGCATCAATGTCAGCATACCGTTTTCCCTTCATTGCCAAATGAAGTTTTCCGAACAAGTAGAAGTCGCAGGGTGCCATATCAGGCGAATACGGTGAATGGTTGATGGTTAAAATGTGATTTTTGGTCAAATAATCCGTCGTGAGCGTCGAACGGTGAGATGGCGCATTATCATGCAACAATCGCCAGCTTCCTTCTTCACGGTATTCTGGCCGACGGACACAACAAAAGTACTGTCACTTTTAGCGCGATATCTCGGCTTCTATACGTCCGAATGTCATGAAAATTTGACACAACATGACAGAGAAATAGACAATCAAACGATAAAATTTTCAGACAGATGGCGCCACTAGAACTTTTCCTGGAACTTTTGAATTGCACCTTGTAGTAGAAATATTGGTAGTAGTAGAAATTGTAGTAGTAGAAACAGTAGGAGAAATAGTAGCAGTAGTAGTAATAGTACTGGAAATAGTAGTAGCAACAGAATTAGCACTGTTAGTAGTAATAGTAGTAGGAAAAGTAGTAGTAACAGTAGTAGTGGTAGTAATAATACTTGAAATAGTAGTAGTAGAAATGGTAGTAGAAATTTTATTAGTAATAGTAGTGGAAATAGTAGTATGAGTAATGAAAGTACTAGAAATAGTAGTAATAGTAGAAATAGTAGCAGAAGTAATACAACTGTAGAAAAAGTCGTAGTAGTAGTAATAGTAGTAGTAATAGTAGTAGTATTATTAGTAGTAGTTTTACTAGACATTCTCACAAAATTGATAATAAATGCCAGCTTTAAGACTACTATGACGACTACATTAAACTATAATATATCGAGAAATATATATAACTTTCATCTGATATTTGGTATATATCAACGCTTCTTTGTCAGCTTAAAGCTCTGAAAATTCCGTCAAAATTATTGATAACAACCGAAAGAGTTATTCTATATATTCTATCTATAGGATTTTCAGCTCATCAATTTGCAGGGCATCTGCAGTTCGGCTTGCCATTTATATTTTATCATTTATTCAACTTTTTCTTTTCTTTTCACTTTAAGCATAAAATGGTCACAAAAATTGTGCAATTAATTGCCATGGCAATTGAAAATAGCAAAGCTCAGCAAAGTGCAAAGGTATTTTTATTTTGTTATTTTAATGCGATTTATGTTAAAAATAAAACTAGCAAGTGGCGGGACAGGCTGGGAGGTAGAATGGCATAAGGGCGTGGCTGGGCAAGACAACGGACACGCATGCCTAAACAGACGCTGGCAGCGCTGCTGACGCCGCAGCTGCTGTTGCTGCACACATGTGTCGCAGAAAAATCAACGCAACATTCAAAGCTGCTCAGCTCCTGCCCTCCACTCCTCCTCCGCCTCCTCCTCATGCTGCTGCTCCCGCCCCATGCCACATGGCATGTTGGGCATTGAAGCGTATCGCATAACAATTGCCACTTCCGAATGCTCCACTTGCAATAAGAGACACACAGATAGAGTGAGAGCGAGAGCGAGAGAGAGAGAGAGAGAGAGAGAGACAGAGAGAGTAGCACGCATATATCAGTTGGGGAATTCGCAATAATTTGTTTATATTAAAAAAAAGATTTCATTTACTTTATCAATATTATTGTACACTGAGTAAAGCAACAAATGGAGCCGGCCATAAAATCAACAAACAAAATGCGATAAGCATAAAATCAACAACAAATTAAATAAATAAATAAATTGAAAGAGCAAAATAAATCAAGTTGAGCTTCAAATATGCTTTCGGCTATTTGCGGAATCTCAAAGTTTTTGTTGTTGAAATTTGATGAGTAACTGAAGCAGGTGAAATATTATGCAAAACTATTTGTTAAAGCAAACGAACTTTTGGCAGAAATGTGCTAGAAGAAAGAATGCAAAAGAAGAATAACTGTATGAATAATGACAATAATAATGAATAATGATTGAAAGAATTGATTGATAGGCAAAAGAATTGAATACTCAATTAAGATATATACAGTTATGTGGTCTAAAAAGTATATATTATATATTTTACATATATTATATGGTGTGCGAAATAAGTAAATGGGACAAAGACACATTGTATGTGATAAATATGATATTTTCAAAACAATTGGAATATATTGTATATATGACTATGTTAATCTTAATACTCGCTTCAAATCGTTTATCACAAAATTTTGCTATTCAACATTTCAGTCACACTACTGTTATATTGTATTACATATATTATATATATGTACATATACAGTGACGAACAAAATTATTGGCACAGCAAGCTTTTTAAACTTGATAGCCAATGTTTAAGTCTTTTTAAAAGATTTTTTGATATTGTATTGTATACATTTGTCTTGATTGATTTACAACCTGTGCGATTGACTGTTGGATCAAAACACAAATCAAACTTTAACTGGCTAACAAGCTATGTTTTTTTGCATATTCCCTAAATATTGCTTCAAATTTAATAAATTTTTCAAAAAATAGTTTATATATTTAGTTATATATGCCAGAGAAGACAAATATATATGGAAGAATATCTGAATATATATTTTATTATTATATAATACAGTAAAATATGGAATATAAAACAATACTTGAAGCATTGATTGACAACTTGCAATTGTATTTAGTTTATATTCTTATATTCTAAAAATCTTCCTCAAAGTTGACTTTCACCAAACTTAAACGCACTTTTAAGTTAAGTAAAAAAGTTAAAGCTCAACAGGTTTGTTCTTAACTTCTTAAGCAAATGTTAAGTTTTAACAGCTATATAAATGTAATGGGAATAATTTGAGTTCTTCATTATAGTGTTTTTTTTTCACACAATTTTCTTTCATATTCACTCCATTTACTCTAAATTTCTACCTCTAAAATTCATAGGCGCAAATTGCACGTGATCTAAATTCTTTAAAGTATAAAAAGTATATTAATAACTTGTTTTTTTATGCTAATAAAAAAGTAGAACTAGCAAAACAAGTAGAATGCAAATGTCAATTGTTTAAGCCCTAGTTTAACAAGCAGAACTTGAGAAGAACTTGAATGTATGTGAAAATGAGGAGAAGAGCAAACAAATAAATAAAAGGAAATATATATAATATATTTATATATATATATATAAAATATATAATATATTTATAAAAAATATTTATATAAAAGAAATAAAATATATAAATAATAATATTTAAAAAAAACATTATAGAATTATTTCTTGCTAAATTTGTATAATATTTATTTTTATCAAATATTCAGTTGCAATGTTACAACAAAATCATGTTACCCTTTATTTGGTTTAGAGTAAACTCAAACAGTTGATGTGGGCTAATTGCAAAAGCATTTACGATCGCGCTGCCACCGTACATTGAGATAAGAGCAAGAGGGAGAGAGAGAGAGAGGGGGGGGGGGGGTAAAGGGAGAAAGAGAGGAACAATTTGTTTCTGGCTGCCGCCGGGCGTTTACTTTATTTTGTTTTTATTATTATTGTTCGGCAGACTTTTTACTATAAGCTAATAGGCAAACATAAACAAACAAACAAACAGACAGACAGACAGACAATTCAGGTAAACTATAGAAGAGAGCTTAACATTCATTAAAATAAACACAAACACACACACACACAGACAGAGAGAGATAGATACTCATGTATGTGAACCATTCATATGCTGATATCATCTGAAATAATGTGAATCGATTTCTTTTGTCATTCGCCTTTGGAGGTCGTAGAACCTCATAAATTCTATTTTAGTGACTGATATTTCAATGTAAATACAACAAATAACCTTTAAATTGGGCACGAAAAACAAACCGCAGAAAAAACAAAAACAAATAAATATTTTGATAATTTGCTATTTTTAAAGATGTGAAGAAATGTTTAGAATTCAATTTTGTTGTGGCTCTGCAGCCCCTAAACAAGTGAAGGGAAAATACTCTTTGGCTTTTCTTGTTAATTAAAACTGTTTTGCTATTTGCAGTTAATTCATGATTCAAGCTGTTTAGTTTAATCATTGGAAATACCGAAAATTTCAATAGATTAATTTGAGTTTGTATAGAAAAACTAAGTTAAATATGCTAAAGAGTAATAGAAAAGCGACATAGATCATATAGAGAGCACTCGAAATGATTTTAGATATGAGAATTTTAGGCTCAAGATTATATTTTTGGGCATAACGGAAACTATGCTTGCAGATCATATTGATAAAAAAAAATATATGTTAAGCTGCATATTTTCTTCCTTTTATACTCGTTCACAAAATGATACAAATGAAAGTTAAAGTTCTTAACCCTATTCAGATGAGCCAAAAAGTTTTTTAAAGGTTCTTGAAAGTATTAATAAAAATCGTATAAAATGAAAATTTACAGGCCTGAAACTTTTCTTCATCATAAGTGACTAATTTGCTTATATACAAAAATTTGTTTCATTCAAATCGGAGTTTTTGTTGCAGAGATATAAGTTTTCAAACTTTTGAAAATATCAAACCTATTCAGTTGAATACTCAATATAATATATTGATGAACGTAAAATCAGAAGATCGACAATTACTATGCCTGATATAATGTTAGCGTCCAACTAAAACATTCTTACTAGCTTTTAAAAATATTTATTTTTTATATTTTATTATTATACCCTGAACCCATTGAAAATGGGAAATCAGGGTATAATGTTTTTGTGAAAATGTATGTAACAGGCAGAAGGAGACATGGCAGACCCCATAAAGTATATATATTCTTGATCAGCTCGACAAACTGAGTCGATATAGCCATGTCCGTCTGTCCGTCCGTCCATCCGTCCGTGTGAACGCAGTGATCTCGCAAACCACAAAAGCTAGAGATCTGAAATTTGAAATGTATACTCGTGTATATCCTACGCAGTACGAGTTTATCATTTTTTTTTCGATAACTCATCCCATTTCCTTATTATCGATAAAAATCGATAACTTTTCTTCGTTTTTGAATACCGTTATAGCTTTAGATTTCAGATTTACTGTGTGTATCCGTGTAATGAATACAAACATTTTGCAATTTTTGGATTTTGGATACCACGCCCCCTTCTCCCCAAATTTGAAAAAAACGTATTTCAAATACTAGAGACTTGTGCTTTGGCAAATACATACATATAAATGTCATTATTACGCTGTAAAAGTTTGATTACGAAAGTCCATCTAGAAGCAAACCTATTCAACAAATAAGTTTCCAAAATATAGCCCATACTGCAGCCCAAGCGCTGCCCGCGCGCAGTCGCTGCGTAAACTGCGCAGTAGCAGAGAAAGTGCTTGTGCGTGCGTGTGCATGTGTGTGTGTGTATGTGTTGTTTGTGTATATGTATATATAAAAGAAGCGTAAAATGATTTGAATATCGCATCTTCGCAGGGTTCAGGGTATCTCTTAGTCGAGCAGTCTCGACTAGAGCACTCTTACTTGTTATTATTATGTGTTGATTAATTATGTGTAGATAAATTATTAATCTAATGCTTAGATTCTTTTAGAAACTTAAATACAATTTTATTTATTTTTTAATTTGTATATAAACTTTTTTAAATAATTATCTAAATAATTTAATAATTATCTAAATAATAAAGTATTTTTAAATAATTATTTATTTAAAATTATTTAATCTCAAAATATATATTTTGTATATATTATTATTATTATGATGTGCGTCTATTTATCTAATGTTTAGATTCTTTTAGAAACTTAAATACAATTTTATTTATTTTTTAATTATAAAAATTATAAAAAAGTTTTAAATAATTATATTAGTAATTTTAAAATTATCTAAATAATTTAGTAATTGTTTTTAAATAATTATTTATTTACATTTATTTTTATTTATTACTTAAATTTATTTACTTTCGAAAATAGTATAGAAATATATGTAAATTTGCCTCTTATATACTCCAAAAGAGAGCTCTCTATAGAAATGCTTTCCACTTAGCGAGCTCACACTGTATTTATCTATAGTTCCACTTATTTTCAGTTCCAAAAATAGAGACTTTCAATTAAGAGTTCAATTCGTTCTAACCTTTTCTCAAATGCAAATCGCCTTAGTTTTGCAGTCATTTCCCATTCCCCATTCCCCATGCCCCATGGCCCTCTTACCCCCTTGTAACGCTTTTCTATATACTGTTATTTGACCCTATTAACTGTGCTCGACCGTTATATGCCAAAAAAAATACAAAAAAAAGAAGAAAAAACTTTTGATTAGCCAAATGCCAATTGGAACACGAAATCGGCATCGAGCAAATTGCGCTGCGCTGCGCCGCGCTGCGTTCAGCTGCGTTTTCAATGCCAATAAGAAAGTCGCGTGCAAAAAACGGTTTATAACATATTTATGAGTGCTTTATATACATATAAAAGTTATGCCAGTCTTTTTTTCATTACTGTTCTTGTTGCTGCTGCCACACGTATCTGTTGCTTGAGGTTACTTTTTTTTTATTTTAGTATCTGGTTTGCCGATAAGCGCACAAAAATCATGTCGAACAACGCGACCAGCAGCAACAACAACAACAACACGAGCAACAGCCGAAAAGGCCGACTGACGATTTTGTTTACATTTTTGGTATTGTTGTTGTTGCTGTTGTTGTCAACAGATTTTCTAATAAACCATTTAGAACCGGTTTTCCATTTTCTGTTACCCATTTGTAATGAATGGGACTGGGGTATATTGAAAATGAGTGCATATGCTACATACATGCTGTGTAAAATATATATATGTAGATGTATGTATTGTTGACCTGTTGAGCTCGCTGCCTATTTTGATACCCTTACAAAGAAACACAAACCCATTTGCATCAAAAACAATAAATAAAAAAAAAATTAATATATAAAAACAAGCTAAAAGTTATCAAAATACCACTAAAAACTAAATCGAATAATAATAATATATAATGTAATTAATATATTATATATAATAAGCATATTTCAATGTTTAAACCGAACTAAACAAATTTACAGGGTATTCAGTAGTTGGTCACTCTAGCGCAGAGCACTCTTGTTTTTCCATCTTTTTTTTGGTGAACGGTTTCGGCTTTTGGTTTTGTTTTTTTTTTTGCTTTTGCTTTGGTCTCACTACCACGAAGAAGCAGCAGCAATGGCAGCAGCAGATTTGAGAGCATCAAATTTCATGCTGCACACACACACACACACACACACATGCGCGCACATGTACAATATGTGTGTGTGTAAAAAAAAAGCTCGTTTTAAACAAAAACGAAGCTCTTTCATTTTTAGGGACAGGAATAAAGACTACAACAATGAGCAACACTTCAATGGACTGGCAAGGGGTTAGATTTTCGGTCATAGATTAGCATAAAGCACACACTTACACACACACATACATAGCTAACGAAAGCAAACCACAATGCACAATAACAATAACAAAAGAGAAAGAGTGAGAGGCAGAGCAAAAATATTTCATGCCCTTTGCCTCACTACAATTAATATTTGGCTATTAAATGCTTTAAAAAAGCTAGATAAGTGCAAAAAAGCTAGATAAGTTTAAAAAAAGGCCCAGAACATTTGCTGTCAATAATGAATAATTAAGTGAAGCCCTGATTAACTATTGCTTAATAACATTAATTAGCATTTAGCATTTCAAATTGGATTTGTTTATCATTTCATTTCATTTCATTCATTTAGTTCTAAGCTAATAAGTATTTTAGCTTTTTTCGGCTTCTGGCAACACTGTTGTTGTCAATAAACCGTTCCCACTCCCTCACACACACACACACATGAATATAGTATATATATACATATATTCGCACAGCGACTCACCTTCAATGCAAACGACGTGATCGCGTATCTGTTGGGCAATCTGTGCGTCCGGCATGGGCAGCAAATCGATTAAATCGTAAATAGCATAAATCGATGGATGAACGCTCTCGAAGCGCTGTATCTCCTGCCTGATGGCCAGCGAATTGCTTATCAGTGGCTGCGGCGGTTGCGCTACCAAAATTGAAGCAGCAGCAGCGGCAGCGGCAGCGGACGCAGCCGACGTCGCTTGACATTGGGGGGTGGCTGTGGGCGTATGACGCTGCTGCTGCTGTTGTTGTTGTTGCTGTTGCTGCTGGGGCAGCGCTGCCGCCGTTGCTGTCAACTGTAAATGTGGCGGCAGATGCTGATGATGATGTTGCTGCTGCTGCTGCTGCTGATGATGATGAAGATGTTGATGTTGATGATGATGATTTTGTTGCTGCTGTAGCTGGTGTTGCAGCTGCAGTTGCTGTATATGCGACTGATAATTGCTCATTGCTGACGAAATTTAGCCAACGTTCTTTAAATTAACTTCAATTACTTTGCCCGAGATGCCGATAGAGCCCCAAAAACACAAAAAAAACAACGTAAACTAAACGCGCACTCTCACATACACACATACATACGCACACGCACACGTACACGCACAGGCACAGGCAATGGCACAGTTTTCGCTATGTGTGTTGACAGCGCACAACAACATCTTTGCCATGCAGCAATTGGGCAAACAACAACAATTGCAAGTTGCGAACAGCGAATATTGAATATTTTACACCTGTTTCACACATAAATAACGATTTTAAAAAACGCACTCGGGCAACACTTGCACTGGCTGTGGCCCGTGCTCAAGCGATAGTGTGACCAGACGTGGCTAACAAAAAATTGCACACACTGAAAACCCCAAATATACCAAATAAGAATAGCAAGTCAAAAAGTATCGAGTATTTGTTTGCCGCTGCGCATGTCGTAATATTAACAACAAAATTATTATCAATTAAAAGAGCAGCAAAATGGCACAAAGTCGACTGGAAAAAATCGGCACCATCTTCACCAGGTAAATGCCAAGCAGTGCCAGATCAAATACAAATCACATCATGACTTTTTCATAGAGTACAAGGCCTGTTGCGCGGCGGCGCCATGAAAACCGAGGACAAACCCATTTGGTATGACGTCTACGCTGCATTTCCACCGAAATTGGAGCCCCGCTTCGATAGGCCCGCGTCTAATGTGCCAGTGCGCAGCATATTCTACGCAGAGGATGTGGTGCGAGCGTGAGTGTGAATACATACATTAATAACTCTCGAGACTAATGTGTAGGTTCGCCATCACGCAGCAAGCTGCACAGGCAGAACAAGCCGCACGAAACGATTTCGCTGCTCGATCAGAGACGTCGCACCCAAAGCCAACAGTTTGTGCAGATCTACGAGCAGCTAAAGTCGCAGGGTGCCTTGGATGATCAGCGCATTTACGAAACGGCGCTCGATTTGCTGGCGGAGCAACGGCAAAAGTCACAGCCCGAAGCAGCTGAGGAGCAACTGCAGCTGGAGGAGCCGGCCAACAAGAGCTCACTGCTCAGCGATTTCCAGCAGGCAGACCAACAAAAGCAGCAGGAGCAGCAGCTGGAGCAGGACCAGAGCAAGCCAAACACTAAAGGCAAACCGGAAGGCATCAACATAAGCAGCTTGTTCAAGGATTGAGGCAATCTTTGTTTTATATTATAAACTAAATATATAAAAATGTTTTTTGTTGTTTCTAAACGGCGAGCGCATCGTTCTGTGATTCATGGCTGAGCTGCGTCTGCAGATTGGAGAGCTTGTTCTTCAGCACCTGGACGCCCATAATGACAATATTCTCGGGCTTCAAGGCACCCGAGGATTCCACATTGAAGAAGAATTTGTTGGGCTTGGCCTCCCAGTTGTAGGGCGCCTCGTATTGGTCGTCCTCCAGCTCGGTATGCTCGCTCTTTGGCCACTCATCGGGCTTCGGGTAGAGCGTGTGCCGCATCGAATTATCTGGATCGTATTCAAAGCAGACGCCCGCTGTGGGATTCCATTTGGCGTGCTCCTTGCCGAATCCCTTCTTGGCATAGGCGCGCAGCTTCAGCTCCTGTCCCTTGCGCAGCTTGATTATGAGTATCTCATCGGTGCTCTCGCCATATTCGTTGTCCTCCTCGCCCTGGTTGCGCGACGTCACCGGCAACACCTTCGCATTGCTCGACTTCAAGTCGGCCGTTGTCACGTGTCGTGTCTGCTCCTCATTGCACTTGACATCGAGAGTAAATTCGACGCTGCACTCGGGACAGAAGTCAAGGCAGATGCAATCGCGTGTGTACTGCAAGCGTTCCACCACATCATCGGATATTAGTGGGATCAGGCCAATGCGATGGGCCAGGAATTCGTCTGACAAAACTGTAGAATTTGCCTCCAGTTGCACCCAGTCGATGGCCAGCGTTGGAGTTTCCGCAATGAAAACGCGTCGCAGACTGTTCGCCACGCTCAATTCGGTATCCTCAAGCACAAACTTGACATTGTCGTCGGTCAGTTCGGTTATTTGCACCGATGGTTGATTGGCATACGGCATTTTCGTATACTTCAAGAAAATAAACACAAAATAGCGCTAAAAAGCAGTAAAGCGGTTAGAGTTGATTTTTCGATAAGCAACTATCGATTATTTGGATTTGCAGTATGCCACTAATATACTCGATTAAACAGTGCAAATACGATAGCTACTTGAAAACTTTAATAAGCGCCAAAGAAATTTAAAAACAAATTGCAATTTCATTTTAAAAAAATCAACCATAAATATTTATATGTTAATTTTCTTTGAAATTAACAACTTAGTTGTCAATCATTTAGAGTTAAAATACAGCAAAAATTAAACAAATCTGTGGCTTTGCCGAAAAAACGCCAATGGTGGCAACCCTTGCTTGTTAACTAAAGTATTAATTGTTACACAACACTGCATCGCAGTGAATAGATCGTGCAATAATGTTGAGAATTTATACACGATTTTATTGCAAAATTGCATTAGAAACTAGTCAAATTGTCAAACATAATAAACTAGATTTTACGCAGTTAAGTCATCCAACAAAAGTGCCACAGGCACCGGTGCCAGCGGCCTTTCCCGACACCAGCAAAAACGCCATCGAAATAGACAGCAAAACCATCAAATTGCTGGAACGTTTATCTTTGGTGGATCTGGACAGCGATCAGGCGCTGGCCACGCTCAAGAGCAGCATACAGTTTGCAGATAAAATCGCGCACATCAATACGGACAACGTGCAGCCACTGTATACCGTGCTGGAGCAGCAGCAGCTGCAATTACGCAACGACCAGGTGACAGCCGGCAATAGGCGGGAGGAGCTGCTGCGCTGTGCCAAGCTAACTGACGAGGATTACTACGTGTCGCCGCCGGGCAACATACCCTTGGAACAGTAATTTCCATGACTACGCGCCTAAGCCGCTGCCTTAAACATCTAGAGGCCGCTGGTTTCTTTCGCTGCTCCAATGATGCACCTGCTCCACATATAGAGCTATTGAGCCATGGCTCTGCCTATGCCCAGCAACTGCAGCAGCACTGGCTCCACATGCGCCACTTGGCTGTCAATTTGGGCAGCAGCTCCTCCACCGAAACCCTTAGCCTGTCCCGTTTTGGCTTTGTGCACTCCCAACTCTTCCGGCAGCAGTTCCAGCAACTGCAGCAACTTCATCCCAGCAAAGCGAAGTGCCCCACATTGCTGAAGCAGCAACGAACCAGTGCAGCAGTCACCACCCATAATCAGTCCATTTTCCAGCCTGCTCAGCCCGTGACGCATTTAGTCACGGATTTCTTTGTGGAGCCGCATCGGGGCCTGGAGCACTTTTACAATGTGCAGCGCGAGAGCAAAATCTGGTGGATGCGCTACTCCTCGAATCCCAGTCGCTATGCCATTGTGCCGCAGCCGGAGCTGGAGAAACCGGCCGGCTGCCAGGCCATCGATATACGCGCTTCCTTTGGCTCAGCAGACCAAGCTGTGACTGTGGAGCAGCTGAGCTTAGTTCAGCTGCCAGCTGACGAGCAGTTCCAGCTGCCGGATGCTCGAACGGGTATTCCACAGTTTCCTGCGGTGATACGCTCGGTGATTGAGCTGGAGCCCGCCAGCTGTGCCCTGCTGCTGGATGCCTGTGATCATGGTCGAGAGACGCGTTCGCTGCTTCTCAATCGAGTCCTGGCGCCCTATCAATGCGCCATCGCCGGCATACAAAAGACGGAGCAAAGCTCTGAGGATCTGCGCGATCTGTGCGCCCATGTGACGGATGTGCTGCTGCGTGCCAGATTGCGACTGCAGCATGAGGGATATGCGCTGGCGGCGAATGGCGCACAGTTGGCTCAACAGCTGGAGGCATATGATCGGCTGGGCGTGCCCTATGCCCTGCTGCTGGATGAGCAGCAGACGCTGAGCAATGGATTGCTGCAGTTGCGCAGTCGGGACACACAGCTGGCTGAGACAGTGCACATTAGCGATTTACCTGACTATTTGTTGAACATATTTAGAGACTATTAAATACTATAATTAATTAATTAATAATAATAAAATAGAATTGTTTAAAATTGTTGAGAGACTATTAAATAGTGATGGCACGAACACGCATTTCATACATAATAATCGATTATTTTGCCTTAATTAACGATTGAATTGTAGCGCACAGTGCTGCCAACTTTTTAAAGTTTCACGCCAAATTTGGTGGGACACGAAACCAGAAAAAGCTAAAAGCAATACAATACACTTTGACTCATCTGACCTTATTTTGTTTTTGGTTCCAACTTTCAATTTGTAATACGAAATAGCGTTTACCTATCTATATTACCTATAACATCCGGTTATGATGACCTTTTACTTTAATTTTTTTCTTTTTTTGCTTCGCACCTTTAACACCTATGACTTTCTATGAACATTCCTGTTAAAATGCTACAAATAATGAAGAAACAAAAGAGCTGAAAAAACTTTTTCGTACATATATCTAGAAAGCTAAAATTCCCGCTTACCGCTATCACTAACCATATGTATGGTTGTATGGTTAGTGCCGCTATTCTCAAATTTTTTTCCCGTAATCGAAGTTTGACAAAAGCCAGATCTGACGGGAAAAAAGCGGAATTGGCAACACTGGTAGGCGATTAATTGAAACCATCGATTATTTGTCTAGTTGCAAAGAATATTTACACGGATATTTTTAAGCATTTCGAATGTCACCAAACATTTCAAGTTATCGTTGCTTAATTCAGTTCTGAATAAATAACTAAGTATATTTATTGCGCACTCAATTGTTGTTCTTAGTTGTTTTTGCTAAAAAAAAAAGTGCAACACATTAGAAATATACAAATTTAGAGAAAATGTAAGTAATCGCTTAGCTTAAATTAATAATTAGATACAATAATCGATTATTTACTTCTTTTTTTTTCCATCACTACTATGAAATACTATAAATATTTAAAAATTTTACATAAAGTCGCACAGATATTGACGCACATTGAAGCCCACCACTTTGCCAATGTGTACGACAAACTCCAGGCCGACGGTGCACTGCAGCTTGGCGGAGCCATCCATAATGTTCTGCTCGCCAGAGACAAAGCTGAGCAGCTTCAAGTGCACCAGCGTCGAGATCTGTGAGAGCAGATTACAGGTGAGGCCCACCTTCTCGTCCAGTATGGCATAGAATATAGCTAGCAGGCGATCAATGCTAAAGGACTTGGGGCCCAAGGTCGTGGACATCTTCTCCACATTCTGCACAGGCGAAAAGGCATTAAATTAGATTTTAAATATGCAATTTTATATAATCCACCTTGGCTCTGGCATTGACCGTTTGCATGCGCTTGCGCTGCTTGCCATGATGCTTGACGAACAGCCGCTTGTCCTGCTTGGCGGAGTTGTGGCTGGCGAGGAATGCCGCGATGAGCAGAAATTTACCATAATAGGGCAACTCCAGGGATTGGGCCAGTTTTCGCACGGTCTGATCCTCGACAGCCGGCTCGCCCAGCGGCTTCTCTATGCGCATGTAGATTTGGGTCAGTGCGGAACGCAGTGGGCCCGCAATGTGCCGCCAGAGACGCGACACATCCGTGCACTCCACGCTGCCATCCAGCACCGGCTGCAAATAAATGGCCAAGCATTTGCGAGCCGTCAATTGCAGCTCGGGCACATCGCGGCAGGCCTTATAGAAGACGCTGAGAAAGAGATTCAAGTAGTTGCCATAGAAATCCGGAGTCAGCGCCTGTTCGGCCAGCTGCAGCTGATCTCCCTGCAATTGTTGCAGCATTTGTCGTCGCATTTGGTCGTAGTCGCTGCTGAGTATGCGCAACGCTTCCGCCTTGTTGTACTGGGCCAGATGCATGGTGATGATCTCACTGAGCCCCGTCTTGTTGTAGTACTTCTCGAAGGGCAGCTGCGAGAGCAGCAATACACACAGATTGAGACTGGTTAGCTGCTGCAGGCGCAACAGCACTGGCAACACATTCGCATCCATGTCGCGCAATCGTTCCGCATTGTCGACAGCTATCAGAAATCCTCGAGCGGTGCTTCCATGCCAGCGACGCAGTTGCTCCACAAATTCCAGCATGTTATCCGCACGCAATGACTCCGTACCCAGCTGCTGCTGCGAGAGTGCATCCAGCACGTTCTCCAATAATATTTTTGTTGTGTAGCATTCGATGGCATTCAGCTGGGCGATTCGCACCTTTTGCTGCTGTTGGCACTGCTGGAGGAAGGCTTTGGTCAACGAGGTTTTGCCCGTGCCGCTGTGTCCGTATATATAAATGGCTGGCGGATAGGCCTCATTGCAGTCGCCAATTAGGTCAGCTAATGTTCCTATTGTCGATTCACGGCACGGAAATTGCGGCTCCAATGCAGCGCAAATCTTTTCCATTTGTTTAGTTTTTATCAACTGCGGCCAGCTGCTAACATTGCGCGCCAAAATCGAGGGACGCATTAAATACACCGATAATGGTGCGATCTTCAACAATATATCGATAAAGAAATCATCGCTATTGTTGGAATATAGGCATTATAGGTATAGTACGGGAAAAGAGTAGGCTAAAGAATATATTATGCATATATTGTGTACAACAACTCTTTGTCCGGCAAACTTCCACTTTAGTTATAATATTTTGCTAATACAAACTAAAATTTGCCGTTTTCTTTAGCGTCGATAGCACTTTACGATGAATATTCAATTGCTGTGGACTATCGCTAACTATTCAAAATGACTAAATTACACTTGAGTATTTTAAGTTTGGCGCGTTTGGTTTATTTGTTTAAAAAACTAAGTGTATTGAAAACCGCTCAAACAACACATTAAATACAAGTAATTCATATTTATTTATAGATAAATATTAATTTAATGCAAAGTCTTGATCGCCTAGCGAGATTGTGCAACACTTATAAATATGATCTTAGCGGTGCAGCCCTCGAAGGCGGCAATCAAACAGTCAACATCCAGACATACTTACGTACATATGTACATCGCGCGCAGCTCAGCAACATTGTGTTTTGTGTATGAAAATTAAATTGGAATTATATTGCAAACGTTGCAATAATTTAATGTAAACAATCAGCTATATGTAGTGCTTTGTTGCAAAAGTGGCGCGCTCTTATATATGTATGTGTATATTCAAAGTGAATAGTTGCGCCGTCTGTGCCTGTGTATATGTGTGTGCATGTATGCGTGTGCCTGTATATGTGAGTTAGGATAACTGCACATTTACATTTGCGCAGTGAATTTAAACGGAATTGAACAGTTACTGCGAATATCAACAGAAGACGGATTAGTAACAAACAACATGGCTCGCGACACACAAGGCACACAGGGCACCCAGAGCCAAGCGTCCAATATTTGGACCCAGGTTGAGAGCCAGCCCATGGAGAAGATTGTTTGGGGCCGGCTCTATGGGAAGAATATTAAAATCAAGTCTCTCGGTACGAGCGTCAAATCATACAGAATAATCTATACGCATTCGTCCTTTAGTGTTGGTAACTGTTAAATGCAAAATTTAAATGTTTTTTTTTTCATTTATTTATAAATATGTATGTATGTATGTGCAATGGATATTGTTGTTGTTGTTGTAGTTAATTGCCGTTGTATACCCTAGAGACAATGTTTTCAAAAGGGTAAAATAAACACGAACTGCAAAAGTTTATATATACATACATATATACATACGACAGCATTAAGTAGGTGTATGTATGTATGTATAGATGCGTGTGTGTGCGTCTGTTTGTCTGCATATGTATGTACATATGTATTCAAGTTTGCTCGATAGTGAGATTCTATTTGGAACTGGCAATTCTTATTAGACTTCCGTCAGATAACTGAACGAAACGTTACGTTTGAATTCAGGGCGCCCTCCTCTGCGATTCTCATGAATTCAAGTGCTTGGCTACATTGTGTCGCTTAAATTCTAAGTAAACTTTGTGTGTGTGTGTGTGTGTGTGTGTGTGTGTATAAAAAATTTAAGTTCATCTCTTGTAAGCTGCAATCCTCTGTGTCTGTATCTCTCTCTCTCTCTCTCTCCTTTTTTTTTGAATCACTCATTTTGTCTCTCTTTAATTATCTGAGTGTGTTTTTTTTTGTGCCTGTTTCACTCTTTTTTTTTCTTTATAAGTGTGCCTGTCTCTCTCACTCTGTTTCTCTATTTGTGTGCCTGTCTCTTTCACTCTTTCTCTCTATTTGTGGTTCTCTCTATTTCTCTCAGTCTCTCTCTATTTTTTCCCTCGCTCACTCTCTATTTCTTTCCCTCGCTCACTCTTTTTATTTCTTTCCCTTTCTAGTCTATATAGTCTAGTCTATATCTCTCTCTTTCTCTCTTAGTCTATCCTATATAGACTCTCTCTCTCTCTCTCTCTCTCTCTCTCTCTCTCTCTCTCTCTAAAATTGATGTTTTCATATACATTTAAGATTTCCAAACTGTTTGCAGGGTATATCTTAGTCGTTCACTTGCTCACATTTGCAATTTCTGTAATTACTTCTATTTCTCTTATCAGACTTGAACAACGACGAATTTTCAGCTGGTCGCGGCGAACTGAATGATTTAATATTGACGCTCAATGATTTACCTGAGAAAATTCTATCGCGCATATCCAAGGTGCATTTTATCATAAAGCGCGCCAACTGTGAGCTGACAAATCCGGTTTACATACAGGTAGGCAAAGCAGAGCGCACCCAAAAAAAATCTCTGTTGAACTATATTAAATCCGATTGAATTTGCAACCCTCAACGTTTCAAGGATCTCTCACGCAATGGAACATTTGTGAATGGCGAAAAGATTGGGACGAACAAAACGCGCATCTTGCAAAATGACGACATCATCGCGCTCTCCCATCCCACCTATAAAGGTGAGTCCTGTGGAGTTTGGCAGAATATGGAAATTTATTTCTTTTGTTTTTCAGCTTTTGTCTTTAAAGATCTCAGCCCGAACGAAGCGATTGGCCTGCCACCTGAAATTACGTCCACCTATTATATAAATCGTAAACTGGGCTCAGGTGCCTATGGGTTGGTGAGGCTCGTCTATGATCGTCGCACCTGCGAGCAGTTCGCCATGAAAATTGTGAAGAAAAATATGCTGGAAGTGAGCGCACATCCGAACAATAATCTTAACGATCCGGAACGTGTGCTTAACGAGGCAAAGATCATGAAGAATCTCTCGCATCCGTGCGTGGTGCGCATGCACGATATTGTGGACAGACCGGACTCCGTTTATATGGTGCTGGAATTTATGCGCGGCGGCGATCTGCTTAATCGCATCATCAGCAAGAAGCTGCTCAACGAGAATACATCCAAATTGTATTTCTATCAAATGTGCCATGCAGTCAAGTACCTGCACGATAAAGGTGGATCAATTTGATATATAATTTGTAATTGATATATTATTTATAATTGATTGACTTTCTGCCAGGCATCACACATCGCGATCTGAAGCCGGACAATGTGCTGCTGGAGTCCAGCGATGAGGATACTTTGCTCAAAGTATCCGATTTTGGCTTGAGCAAATTTGTGCACAAGGATTCAGTGATGCGTACGCTATGCGGCACTCCGCTTTATGTAGCACCCGAGGTGCTAATCACAGGTGGACGTGCATCCTATACTCAAAAAGTGGACATTTGGAGTTTGGGCGTGGTGCTCTATACATGGTAGCTCAACTATATTTGAATTGCCTTCAAATTTTTAGCCATATATCTAAAGTTGATGTATTTACAGTCTTAGTGGAACCTTGCCCTTTTCGGATGAGTACGGCTCACCGGCTGGCGAGCAGATCAAGAAGGGCAATTTCCGTTTTCGCCATCCCGCCTGGCAGGGCATCTCGCAGCGTGCCAAGTTGTTGATCAAACAGATGCTCATTGTGGATCCCGAGAAGCGACCCTCAATCGATGCCGTGCTCAGGTGCACCTGGCTAAGGGATACAACGATGCTGCACAAGGCGAAGCAAATGATGAAATTGGATCAAATGGAGATCGAGGAGGAGGAAAACAATTTCCTTGAGCCGCCAACCAAGCGGCGACGGCATTGAAAACGCCAGCTGCTTGCGAAAAAGTTTTAATTTTCTGGAAAAATTAATGAAAACATTTTTCCCCACTCCATTTATCATTCCGCAAAGAAGCTGCCCAAGCCAAGCCCACCACCCATCACTGTACTTATACGAATTATTGAAAAAGTATTCCTATTTTTTTTATATTATTGCGGTTGTTTAATTTTACATGTTGTTTAAAGTAAGTTTTGCATTTGCGTCTTTTGTTAAACGTTGTGTGCCAAAGGGAAAACTCGGGTAAAAAGCAAGTGAATCACAAATCCTGAATTGATTATTACAATTTATTGACGTAATTATAATTTAAATATAATAATGATTAAATGTATATAGTTAAGTTAACTGAACTTATGATTGTTTTATTTTGAATTATTGAATTTGATGTTTTACTACAATTTAATGTTAAGTTGGCAATTGTTCTATGCGATTCTCATGAGTTCAAGTAGCATGAAATATTAAATATATATATATATGTATAATATATATTAAATATTGCTTTAGTCATTTCGCTGCCATGTCTGATATGTGTTTGTTATATAGAATATATATACAAAAGGGCTTAAGCCCAGGAATCTCCTGACGTTCGAACCAATATATATTTCACTGATCTACAAGCATAAATTTTGCAAAAGATGGTCTTAAGAAAAACTTCATACACTCCTAAATTTAATGGATAAATCCAATTTACACAGATATACATTATATGTATATATTCAAATATTGTCTATATCTATTAAAGTATAAAAATATTTATATATATTTATTTATTTGTTTATCAAGCTACTATAATCTTCTATTTGGTAGCTAAGCGAGCTACATATACATTGCTTTTATGGCTATATAAAAAATAATATATTAACGTAAATATTAGCAACTGATATTAATCTATGTCTTAGCTTAATACAACACTGAGTTGGAGTTAATTACAGCTGTGTTCATAAAAATAATAGTGCGACTGAAATGTACAGCAAAATTTTGTGATAAACTAATATTTTAAAAACAATTTGAAGCGACTACTAAAATTAACATAATTCTTTATATTTATATATTCACTATATATTCATTTCATTTCAGTCGCACTATTATTTTTATGAACACAGCTGTATATACTAAATAGATAAAGGCCAAATAATATAAAGAATAACTAAAAATTAAATAAAAAATTTCAGAATTAACAGCAAATATGTAATATTAATATTTATTTTTTATGTTTTCAGGTCTGGAAATTCTGCGCACTACCCAAATCTGCTCCTACTTTATCTTATGCGTGGCCAATTTGCGTCCATGTCCAATGGTCAGCAGCGTGTGATCATCTCGCCAAACGGCATCCGTGAGACGTGTGTGCGTATTCTCGTTGGTATAGATAATATCATGTGAGTCCGTCACCTTGGCTATCTTGACTCCTGCGGGCAGATTGCTCATGACCGCCAGATGAGCGCTGTAAGAGTTAAACAAATTTAGTTTTTAAGCTGAAAAAAGCTGCTGCTTCTTACGCCTACCCATTAACTAGCAGCCGTGAGACATGGCCCTTTTCGAAATAGGCTACAGTTTGCTGCAGCTTGCGTGGCACTCGTACATCCAGCGCATGAACATTGCCATCATAGTCGCCCAGATAGACATAGTTGTCGCCCAGCAGCTCATTGGGCGCTGCCCAAGCGGCACAGGTGAAGCTGAGCATATGCGTCTTATCATCATAGAGGCACGTGGAGGTGGGCGATGTAGCGCGTATATCCCACAAGCGTGCACAGCCGCCGCGATCGCAGCTGATCAATTGGTTAGCAGCTGTTGCTGACGTGGCCAATCCTGTTATTTTGTTGGTGTGGGCAGAGCGTGCGCGATACGTGCTGCATAAATCGGCGCCAGAAATATCCCACACCTGTAACCAAATCAATTGTAAAAAAGATATACATAAAGTTATAAGTAAATAATCACATTGAGCGTGTTATCCAGGCAGCTGGTCACTGCCTGCTGTGGCTGAGATTTAATCACGCAAAGCTGATTGATGGGCGCCTTGTGTGCGGCATCTTCGCCAATGAGGAACAGACAGTATGGTGCCTTCGAATTGCGCACAGTGGAGTATGTGGACCAGGCCTGCAGCCGCGTATCACCCAAGGCCACGAGCAAGACATTGTTATCAGCATAACGCAGAATGTTCACAGTATATTCGCACTGCAACTTGAAGTCGGCATTGTCCACGGTCATGCGGTCCGTTTGATTGTAGCCAAAGAGCATGCCCCACCATTGGGCGCCCTCGCGATGGTTTGTGGCCAAGGCGAAATGCTTTAGTTCATTCATGGTAATGCTGTCGAAGCAGTCGTGCAGTCTAGGTGACAGGTTCTCCAGGCGGGCATTCATATCGGCCACATTGAGATTGGGATAGTCCACATTGTCGGCCAATTCCTTGGCCGCTGGCGGCTGGTGGGAGGCGGGTGTGCAATATGTCACCGAGCTTCTTTGTGGGAACATCTTAAATGTGCAAAATCAATGCAAAATCAAAATAACTAATTTAAACAACAAAGCAACGCGTGCCGGTAAAACACGAAGGAAACCAATAAATAGTGTTGAAAAATATAAGTATTTAATCGATTAATATATACTTGAATATTACAAAAAATATATATCGATACTTTTTAATTGTATTTTAAGCCGTTAAGTTTGCGCTGACAACAAAATTTACTTGCTTTAACAAATTAAATTATATATAATTCTTTGGAATAAAATTTAAGTGTAAATAAAACACATTCAATGCAGCAGGATTTTTGATCAACTCAAGTGCATTTAATAGTTAATTATTAATATTATCCGTAATAATTTCTATGTCTTACCATTTTTAAAGTTATTTTTGATTTATAATTTTACAAAATATCAACGTCTTATTACCGACAAACTTCTATTCAATTTTTAAAGTAATTTATTCATTTATTTATTCATTTTACAAATATCAACATGTAAAACAGACGAATTTCTTTTCCACATCAATTTATATACTCAGAAAGGTAGCATATTTGTAGTATTTTATAACACTGTTTACTCAATCGAAATACTCATTGCTAGAGCTACTCGTATAGTTTGCTGATATTTCGAGTACAAGCGTAACATAACATTAACAGTAAACAAAGCGCACGCTAACGCTGAAGACGTGTTTGCTCTGCGCAGTTTTATAGAGAATTTAATTTTTACGTCGAATTAGCAAATTTACTACGCACATTTGCAAATTGAACAAAAGTAGTGCACAATGACAAAAAATATAGGTGAAATACAATCCTGTTATCCATTGACAATGTACAAATGAACCAAAGATACTTATATAAGGGCACAGAAGTTGCACGCAACAAAACATCAAACAAACAAACAAACAAAACGGAGAACATGCAAAACGCTAAAACCCCAAAATAAATGAACAAAGGCACGCGAAAATAACTGCATCTATGCAATTGCTGGCCTATTATGCAAACAATTGCTACAAATTCAAACAACACATAACTAAAGTGCCTTCAAAGAACTCAAGAAATAAACAGAAACTAAACTAAGCTAAACGAATCGATTAGAGCGTGTCGCGTAACAGAAGTCAAGTGTTTTAGTTAATAGTATTAACATTTATTGAAATCAACATGGACACGGGCAGCGTTATGGACATTTATGCCATTTATTTGTTTCGACCCGGAAGTTCGCCCGTTGATTGGTGCGAGGGCAATTATTTAATATCATCGAATATTGCAGAGTTCGTCAACACGGTGCGTATGTATAAGATATATGTATTTGTATGTGTGTGTGTGTGTGTGTGTGTGTGGCTGCCCCGTTATGTAGCACTGCATTTGCAGCAACACGCTCACCCACACACACACGCTTGCTGCCTGCAGTAAGGCCTTGACCTTTTGCGTGCGCGTGTGAAAGCCTTTCACACAGACACGCGCTGAATGTAAACAAAGCAGAGATGCTCTTAGCAAACACTTGTCAACACTAGTAGTTACAGTTATTTGCACACACAGCTGTCGCAGGTGCAATAAATGAGCGTAAATGAAATCATTTGCGAACATGTGAAAATCTAGTGTGAAATTGATAATTAGAATTGATTAAAAAGTATTATTTTCACATTGTTTCTTTAATCAAATACATATTTAATGAGACAAAGTACTATTAGTTACTGCACATTTTGTTATTGCACTTTCTTATCGCTGCTTCGTATTCAATTTCTTGAACTAATTATTTATCACAAAACCAAAACTCAAAGTTCATGCGTAAAACGCCTCGACGTGATTCCTTTGTATGCACAAGAATCAAAGTACGTGTGTACTCTACTCATATTATATCATATATTTCTAACTTATTTTTTGCTATCAACTAACGTTTGATTTAGTTTTTTTGTTTTTTATGTCGGCGTAATCAAAACTATACAAAGTATTTTTATAATAAATATACAAAAAATAAATAGAACACCAAAGTATAATTCCCGTGCCGGATACGAGAGAAATTCGATATAGTGTGTAGAAACATCGTAACTTTCTAATAAATAGAAAAAGTATATGAAACTTATGACCTGTTTAACTTGAGAAATTCACATAGATTAACATGTTTATTTCATTAGCTTATTCTATACTATTTTTCTTTTCATATGCACAGAGATCGGCTGTATGATTAGAATTATTGTGAATATATTATTTAATGTATATATAAACCATGAAAATGTTACAAATAAAATAAATTATTAAATAATAAAAAATAATTAAATCTAAAATATAAATTATAAAATAGAAAAAATAAAATGCAAAATTTAAAATATAAAATGCAAAATATAAAATATAAATATAAAATATAAATTCTAAAATATAAAATACAAAATGCAAAATGCAAAATATAAAATACAAAATGCAAAATATAAAATATAAAATATAAAATATAAAATATAAAATATAAAATATAAAATATAAAATATAAAATATAAAATATAAAATATAAAATATAAAATATAAAATATAAAATATAAAATATAAAATATAAAATATAAAATATAAAATATAAAATATAAAATGTAAAATATAAAATATAAAATATAAAATATAAAATATAAAATATAAAATATAAAATATAAAATATAAAATATAAAATATAAAATATAAAATATAAAATATAAAATATAAAATATAAAATATAAAATATAAAATATAAAATATAAAATATAAAATATAAAATATAAAATATAAAATATAAAATATAAAATATAAAATATAAAATGTAAAATATAAAATATAAAATGTAAAATATAAAATATAAAATATAAAATATAAAATATAAAATATAAAATATAAAATATAAAATATAAAATATAAAATATAAAATATAAAATATAAAATATAAAATATAAAATGTAAAATATAAAATATAAAATGTAAAATATAAAATATAAAATATAAAATATAAAATATAAAATATAAAATATAAAATATAAAATATAAAATATAAAATATAAAATATAAAATATAAAATATAAAATATAAAATTAAAAAAAAAATGATAATAATAAAATAATAATAATAAAAATAAAAAATAAATTATTAAATTATAAACTATATATAGATTTAAAATTTGTATACAATATATTAAAATATTTTTAATATCCTCTATAAGATTATATTCTCTGTAAACAAAATCATCTGTTAATTTTCCCTGACATTATAAATTTTACCATCATTTTTATCCGACTGAGCTGATATAAAATGTGATTGATGGGCACTGATTTGCCACACAATATATCATAATATCAATCAATATACTATATATATTCGTATATCTAGATTGACATTAGGTTCAAAGCTTCATATCGCTTTATCTCTACTTAAACAAATTGAATTTTTGTAATTATCCAAACGTATGTTTCAAGTGTCATCATCATCAGCATTATTATAGCCTTGCTAAGTGTTAGTCCAATGAATTAATAATGCATCACTAATGTTAATAACAAACCTGCAGTAATGGATAAAACTCTTTGTTTTTATTATTCTGAACTTTTTCTTTGTTTCTGCTGCAATTTATTGCGAGTTGTTTCGTGTCTTAAGTGCAGTAAGCTAATGAACTGCTTGAGGGTTGTTCAGATATATTATATAGTATATAGCATATCTGATGGTCACAAAAAATCAACGCCAGGCTATCTTGATATAAGATACAATAAAATATATTATATAAAAATCAACAGTGACTCGCCTCGCCTAGCCCCAGTTCGCTATGGCCTTAAGTTTTATTAAATATGTTTATTTAAATGTAAAATTGTTGTTAATTTTAATTTTTCTTCTTCTGCTTCCTTAACACAATTAAACATTTTTTTAAATTACGCCTTTGTTTGATCAATTATTTTTGTCATTCTTTGTTTTCGTGCTTCGGGTGAAAACTTGTTCAAATGACACGAACTCAAAATTGTTTTGTTTTGTAAATTGTTAAATGTGTGGAACAAATTGCATGACAAACTATTTTGACACACTTACATGAACATGCACATATATGTACATATGTATATATGCATATATATATTTATATATTCTTTGTTTATATCAACTTTGATCTAAATTGGCTCAACAAGTCACTCACATTCATTGCCAGACCAACTTTTGGTATGGTTAGGGTATTTGCTAGCCGTTCATATTGTTTTATACGACCTATTTACGAATTTCTTTAATGATTCTCCTTTCTTTTCGTATGGGCTAAACCCATCTATGAATATTGATTTATTTTTTGCCGACGTTTTTTACCTTTGCAAATTATTAATAAACTCGATTCATTTAACATTTAAATTTCGCTGACGTTGGACTAGTCTATTTGAGTAACAAAAATTACTTTTGTAATTATTCTATTATTATAGTATACTGATTAGAGCACGCACAAGAAATTATACTGTGCTTCATTGAAAATTAATGCGGTGGCTAAACATTCTTTATGCATCGTCAGTGAGGTCGTCACTTTGTCCAAATACATTTGCCATTGTTGCTTACTGACTGAAAAGCCTTCTCTCTCTCTCTCTCTCTCTCTCTCTCTCTCTCTCACTCTCTCTCTCTCTCTCTCTCTCTCTCTCTCTCTCTCTCTCTCTCTCTCTCTCTCTCTCTTTCTGGAGCTGTCTCCCATTAGCCTTCAAGGTGTAGTCTTTATATGTGCTCAAACTGCGTCCAGGTGGTTCCACTTTTTCCGATGAAGTCACAGAGTCTTTTCTAAGCATCTTTGTATTTGCACATATGCTCCACATTATGGTCTCTACTTTGAGTTGATCTATAGTTTCTGCCAGCATTTTTGACATCAAGAGTTACTAGTAGAACAATAATAATAGTGATAATCATAATTGATTTCATAGTGATGATGACTGTAACTTAATAATATATTTAAATGAAATTTCTTACAAAATATTTCTATTTTATCTATTATTATTGTTGCTGTAATACATTATTGTTAAAACATATTTAAAAATGATTTTTTATGGATTTGAATTTGAATTTAGATATGAAAAACAAAAATAGATTTAAAATATAATAAAAGAATTTGCTGCTTGAAATAATCACAATTAATAATAAACAAAATAAATAATAATTTATTTAAAATAAATAAATAATAAATTAAATATGAAATATAAATACAACAAATTCTCTCTTTTATTATATTTTTAATTTATATATATTTATGCCCTGAACCCATTGAAAATGGGAAATCAGGGTATAATGTTTTTGTGAAAATGTATGTAACAGGCAGAAGGAGACATGGCAGACCCCATAAAGTATATATATTCTTGATCAGCTCGACAAACTGAGTCGATATAGCCATGTCCGTCTGTCCGTCCGTCCGTCCGTCCGTCCGTCCGTCCGTCCGTCCGTGTGAACGCAGTGATCTCGCAAACCACAAAAGCTAGAGATCTGAAATTTGAAATGTATACTCGTGTATATCCTACGCAGTACGAGTTTATCTTTTTTTTCGATAACTCATCCCATTTCCTTATTATCGATAAAAATCGATAACTTTTCTTCGTTTTTGAATACCGTTATAGCTATAGATTTCAGATTTACTGTGTGTATCCGTGTAATGAATACACTCATTTTGCAATTTTTGGATTTTGGATACCACGCCCCCTTCCCCCCAAATTTAAAAAAAAACATATTTCAAATACTAGACACTTGTGCTTTGGCAAATACATACATATGAATGTTATTATTACGCTGTAAAAGTTTGATTACGAAAGTCCATCTAGAAGCAAACCTATTCAACAAATAAATTTCCAAAATATAGCCCATACTGCAGCCCAAGCGCTGCCCGCGCGCAGTCGCTGCGTAAACTGCGCAGTAGCAGAGAAAGTGCTTGTGCGTGCGTGTGCATGTGCGTGTGTGTGTATGTGTTGTTATATGTGCATACATATATATAAAAGAAGCGTAAAATGATTTGAATATCGCATCTTCACAGGGTTCAGGGTATCTCTTAGTCGAGCAGTCTCGACTAGAGCACTCTTACTTGTTTTTTATTTATTTATATATTTTTATTTCATATTTAATTTATTTTTTATTAATCTGTTATATTATTATTTCAAAGTTGGCCACTTTTTATTCTTTCTATCTTTTATTCAATTTTAAATCTCTTTTTCTTATATCTAAATAAACATTTCCTATCCTATCTCTCTCAGCCAGATGTTTTTGTATTTTCTTAGTTATTGAAAGAGATTTGTTTATTTTATCTTTCTGTCGCCACAGTTCAGCAACTTTCTGTTTATTCTACTGCCGCCTGTGCTGATAATGCTGTTTAAGGAATATGGCAAGTTTGTCACACCCGGAATCCATTTGCTGTGGGTGCTACTGATTGTTGTGGGCCTGAGTTCGATGTATTTCCATGCGACGCTGAGTCTATTGGGACAGCTGCTCGATGAACTGGCCATACTGTGGGTGTTTATAGCCGGCTTCTCGCTCTTCTATCCAAAGCGCTACTATCCAAAGTTCGTGAAGAACGATCGGTAAGTCGATTTGATAAATGTATATAGAAAATTCCCTTATGATAGATAGTTTCTAACGCTTGTCTACTTAACAAATAGGAGAGCCTTCAGTTGGCTCATGCTGATATCGGCCATTATCGCGACGGCTTTGTGCTGGTGGAAGCCCATTGTGAACGCCTTTGTGCTGATGCTTATGGGTGTGCCGACAATGATAATGCTCTACAGTGAGCTGCAGCGGTGCGTATGTCCCCACAAAAACCACAAAAACCACAAAAACCACAAAAACCACAAAAACCACTTGCCCAACAACTACCTCGCTGATAAGCCGTCTCATTTGTGCCTTGTTGTTGACCGATAACTATTTAGTCATATATCATTTTTTATTTTTTTCCACATACCGTTCAATCCTTATCAATTTCATGCATGCTTAACAAAGCCCATGTGTTTTATCAGCTAGGAACAGGTAGACCCATTGTTTAATCTATATCTATTCGTGTTTGCCTTCAATACATCATACGACGTCGCGCCGTTTATACTAAATCCAGTCAAAGTTCATTAAAAGCTTCCCTTGCAAATAGTTTGGGCTCATCAATTACAGAGCTTTTAGAAAATTGATTACATTTTTGAGAAAGATTATTCAAAATATTTGTAAACTTCAGAATTTGCTTTTGGTTTGTCTGACTTCTGAAGCACCACTCCAAATGCTGCCATTCCAAATCAATTATAATTGAAAATAGGAATAGAACAAAGTGTAATTGGAAAGCCATAAAGATTAGGAATTTCAGGTTATACGGCAGAATAAATCAGAGTGTGATTTATTGGATAGCGGCTAATAAATGATATATGATGTTACAGAGTAGTTATAACTAAAAATCAATTTCTTTCAATATTTTTATTTGCGTATAAATTTTTATGAGATTTCTTTTATTAACATTTGGGTAAATATTAATTAAGACTATAGATATATGTTTTTATTGTGTAAATATAGCTGGAAAATCAAGTTTTTTTATGCAAATTCTTTACATTTTCAAAATACCTCAAAGAAGCTTAAACAATTTCAATTAGGAAACTACCGACAAATTTCCTTTCATAATATTTTGTAGCTTTGGAATGAAACGACAAAGTTTAGGTTTCATAAAATTTGTTCATTTATAATTTGACAAAATATTTATATCAATTTATATGCGTTAACTGCGCAGTAAGCAGAGCAACATTCTTTTGTTGCGATTGTCGTTGTTATTGTTTTGTTCAGAAATCTCCACTTTGATTTGTCTAATGGATTCGGCTCGATCGGAAAGGCACTCCTGGGAGCAACTACAAATTTATAATGCGTAAATTCATTTAACTTCAATCGACTCAAGATATTTAGGCCGAAATACATACATATAAAGGAGCTTCAATCGTTAGCTCTTGGAGATTATTTGTATACCATAAATTCTAGATTTTTTATTTCTTTGCTTAGAAGTTTCTGTGAATTTTAAAATATTTAATCAACAAATTTTATTCCATTTATAAAGTAAACTGAATTTTTGGGAATTCTAAGCATGGCACATAAATCATATGTAGGAATCATACAAGAAATGTTCAGATTTGATACTTGAATAATTGAATTTTGTATACGAGGTCTGGCTATTAAATAACGAGACTGCTTATGAAAAAGAGTTTTATTTTAAAAATTATTCTACAATCGAATGCTCCCCTTCAATATACTCCCCTTCCCTCGCCACACACCGTTCCATTCGTTTTTTCAATTGGTCAAAGCAATGCTGGAAGTCTTCTTTTGCAAGAGCATTTAGGAGCTCCGCCGATTTTCGCTTCACCTCTTCCATCGACTCGAACCGGGTTCCTTTTAAGGCAGCCTTGATCTTCGGAAATAGGAAAAAGTCACAGGGTGCTAAATCAGGCGAGTACGGCGCGTGTTCGAGCACTGGAGTGCCTCTAGCGGCTAAATAACGCTTCACAGACAGCGCGTTATGGGCAGGTGCGTTGTCCTGGTGCAAGATCCACGATTTGCTTTTCCACAACTCCGGCCGTTTCTTACGAACTCGCTCTCGCAGCGTTGCCAAAACTTTCAAATAGTAAGTTTGGTTTACGGTTTGACCCTCTGGAACCCATTCAGTCATCACGAATCACAATTTCATTTATTTTGGTCACTGTTTGCGGAGTTGAAACAGAGACAGGTCGACCTGGACGTTGGTCATCTTCGGTGCTCTCTCGGCCTTCAGAAAACCTTTTATACCATTCGAAAACACGCGCACGAGATAGAGAATTCTCACCATAGGCCTCTTTCAACAACTTATAGCACTCAGTCGGAGTTTTTTTTAATTTAACGAGAAATTTCACATTAATCCGTTGCTCGTGTTTTTCGTCACACATCGTTATCGGCACGAGAAAAAAACACGTTCGTTTCTAACCTCTACACAAAAAATACTACTACAGCGACAAAAACGTGTTTTCGTACTGGAATAGTAGACACTTCTAGCTATCCAATGCTGCATTCGTTTCCCACCCTACCCCTCTAGGACGCCTTCTGCGCGCGCAGTCTCGTTATTTAATAACCTCGTAGAATTATCAGTTTATTTTTATGCTCTGAACCCTTTGAAAATGAGAAATATTTTAAAATGTATTAAGCTACATGAAACATTCTAAACACATCCTAAGAAAAGCCTAAAACTTGCAAGTAAAATACAAAATAAATAACAAATTAATAATATTTAATAAATACAAAAATAAATTGTAAAAAATTAAATAGACAAAAAATAAATTTAAAAAATTAAAAAAAAATTAATAAAGTAATAAAACTATTACAAAAATTAGATATTATAATAATAAAACATAACATCAAATTAAATAAAATAAAAATAAATAAAAAATATTAAAACTATGTAAATTAAAAAGGAAAAAAAAATAATTAAAATTATGTAAATAAAAAAGGAAAATAAATAAATAAACTAAAATTATGTAAATAAAAAACGAAAATAAATAAATAAATTTAAATTATGTAAATAAAAAAGAAAAATAAATTTAAATTATGTAAATAAAAAAAATAAATAAATAAACTAAAATTATGTAAATAAAAAAGAAAAATAAATAAATAAATTAAAATTATTTAAAAAAAAAAAGAAAATAAATAAATAAATTAAAGAACATAACAAAGGAGTAAAATTCTTTAATGTATCAGACTTAAGATTATAGTAACCAAATTTAGAGGAACTCTAATATAATTAGATCATATATGAGCCTTAATTACTTTTTATTTATATATGTATCTTTTAAAAAAAACATGTATCACAAAACATTTGTAAACAAATACCTCTATCATACATATATAGATTTCAATTTGATCAGTTGAAGCATTAATCTTAACTTTAATATAGAAAAACTTTATATATGGAAAATCTCAAGTATTAATCCTTGCCTTCCCTCTGCAGCGTTCGTGATCAGCGCGTCTATCGTCTCGGCCTGAGGGCGACAACTGTTTGGGCGGTGGCCGTATTTTGTTGGATCAACGATCGAATGTTCTGTGAGGCTTGGTCCTCGATCAATTTTCCCTATCTGCACGGCTTTTGGCACATATTCATATTTATAGCCGCCTACACGGTGTTGGTGCTCTTCGCTTATTTCTATGTTGAGTCGGAGCTGCCGCAGCGTCAGCCGTTGCTCAAGTATTGGCCAAAGAATGAGTTCGAGTTTGGTATACCCTTCATATCGATCCGCAATCCAGGTAAGACACTGCGTAACACGATCTAAGAACTGTAAACAAAAAACGTATGCCATGACAGACCAAAAACGTAAAATGTAACCAAAAAACAAAAAAACTTTAACAATTAAGTTAAGCATAAATAGCGCAAAAGCTTTAGCTAGTTGATAATTGTAATACGTATTTTTAGATCATAGAGCGCATCACATTACTTTTTTTTTTAAAACTAGTTGTCAAGTTGTAGCTAATTTATTGTTGGATTTGGAAACTGGAGGTTAAGGCTGTTAAAAAAAAAGAAAAAGTATATATTGCCTAAGCTATGTTTGAAGTAATTCTATTGTATTGCCTAGCAACTAGTATACGAGTATACTATATAGATATATATATATATTTAGTGTAATGTATACACATATGTAAACATGCATATCCCATATTGAGAACTTTGAAAGTCATTAGACTAACTGCTTGTTAAACCGCTGATCAGGAACTCTCGAACAAAACTCGTTTTCTGACCACGCCCCTTGCCCTTGCCCTTGCTCTTCCCCCCAATATATGTGCACAGACTGTGATATGTTATAACTGACTCACTGTGACTGGGACTTCCAAATGTAACAAAGGAAAATCAGGAAAACAGCAAAACAAAAGCAATTTACGTTCCTACATTATTTGAATTGGGTACCTGAATATCAACTATCTGACTGCCTTATATGATGAATGTATTGAGTAACCTTTGTTCGAGAGTCTCGTGTGCATCCCAACTGCTATCTAAATATAATACTAATTGCCTGCATAAGTCGTAATAGTACTACTAACACTACACTACTACTAATCCACGTAGTTTGTTCCCTTTTTTCTTGGCTCGATTGTGGTCTAAAAATGCCTTTAACTACAACTAAAATATATCCGATATATATATAACATATATATACCAATAATTGCTGATCCCACAGATTCGAAAGATTGGCACGTCTATTGCAGCCTGTACGTGCAGGATTACGACAATGATCTAAAGGCTTTGCGTTGAGAGTTTTTATTCTGTTTAGATTATTCCAGAGAGAATCATCAGAAACATGAAACACAAATAAGGAAAACGAAGAGTTTACAGATAATTAAAAGACCAAACAAATGCTTGTTAAACATACAAATATGTTACAATCACAGAACATTTGTTAATATTAAAGATATGTTAAAAATTCATATATGTTAAGTAATATCAACTGTGAACGCTCAACATATGTTAAGCTTAAGCATATGTTAATGAGAGGTTAAATATGAATATATGTTAAGGATTAACATATGTTAATGATATGTTATACATTAACTTATTTACGCTAAGTAATAATATATGTTAATGCCTAACATGTGTGATGAACATATGTTAACATAATGTTGAACATATGTTAGGAACTATACATGTTATACATTAATATATTTATGCTAAGTAATAACATATGTTAATGCCTAACATGTGTCATGGATGATCATTTGTTAACATAATGTTGAACATATGTTAAGAACTAACATATGTTAATGACATGTTATACATTAACATATTTATGATAAGTAATAATATATGTTAATGCCTAACATGTGTTATGGATGATCATAGCATAACATTGACATAATGTTGAACAAATGTTATGAACTAACTTTTGTTAATGACATGTTTCATAATACCATATGTATGCTAAGTAATAACATATGTTAATGCCTAACATATTTTCATATGTTAAGAAAATGTTAAAAATGAAAATATGTTAACAAAATGTTAAATATGAAAATATGGTAACAAAATGTTAAATATGAAAATATGTTGGGACTAACATATATTAAAGACATGTTAATAATTATGTTTATTTTTACTTTATGTTAGCTCTGATCGTATGTTAAAGTCATGTTAAATATGAAAAGCTGTTAACCATTATCATAACATATGTTAGCTATGATCATATGTCCCATTAAGGACTAACATTGAGATATTGCTTGATTTCCCTTTTTTTATTTACAAAAAAAAAAAAAATGTTTGTAGCTAAATGCAGACATATTATAGTGCCGACTGCTAAATCATATTCTTTAATCAGGCAAAAATAAATATAAATATTTCGATGCCAACTTTTATCAAATTTAACTAAGAAACGAAACTCTAATAGACACATTCGCAGAACTAGAAATATTTGTAATTATTATTATATTAATTATTAATATTTATATTATTTGAGAATTTTAAAACGAAGTTCTTATAGAAACTCACAGAGCTGGCAGTATTAAATTAAATATATATTAAAATTTAATACAGTAAATTAATAATATTGATAATTCCTGAAGTCTCTTACTGTCTCTGTCGCGAAACCCTCTAATCTTTCCTCAGTGTTCGTATTTAACAAAGGGAACTCATTAATGTCTTCCTTCATATATGGTTTAAACATGGGTTAACCAAATTGTAAGACCTTAGTTAAATATATATAAAATATAATATTGTCACAAAATCAAGTTAATGTCTGTTCACAATTGAAAAAAAATATATTCATTAAATATTTAGAAAGAACTAAATTTTAAATGGTTTTCTACTTAATTTTAATTCAGGCAAAAATGCAATTAAATAAAAAAATGAAATCAAGCAATATCTCTAAATAAATAAATTCATATTTAAAAAAATTAACTTCCAACTGCAAGATTCTGTAAACTCTTCAAAAGCAAATTATATGAAACGTTTAGCATAGACAACGTGATATAAATTAGTGTTACAAACTAATGCCTAAGCAATGAATAATAAATACTATTTGTTTGTATGTCTCTAAAGCTACCAAAAATACTTATGAAATAAATTATACAAACTTGAAACAATTTTGATTAAACTTAGCAAATCTGGGCTCGCTCAACAAGTTTTTAGCTGCCAATAAAAATTATAGAAAAACATATATATTATATATATATATATATAAATAAAATTATAAAATGTACTGAAATTTTTACATAATAAAAAAATTGTAGAAAAAGCAACAAATTTATTTTTGTTACAATATTTTTATTTTTATTCCATTTGAATGCATAAAATATTGTTATGCACATGTATAGATATAAGTATATATATATATTTATACTTTGTAAATCGTATAACTCGCTTGATAATAACTAAAAATGTGTTATTTATGTGCAAAAAAATTCACAGTATGCGTAAGTATTTTAGTTGTGTGCGCTTCACTGAGCATTGGTCCAAAGGCAAAGGTAAACGAAAGAGAAATTCGAGTAGTATTTTTTTCCATAGTTAATCTGAGTCCGATGAGATATTGGTACACGAATCGCGTGCCGTACGCTTATTCATTGCATTATATAGTCCATTCAATTGATATGGCCCACGATAGGTAATTATATTCTTTGGCGTTTCATAGATTTTCACCTCATACAGCAGCTCCGGCTTCTTGAGATGCGTGCGTATGTTGTCCCAAATATAGACAGCTAAGTTCTCCGTTGTGCTGGGCTGTAAACATGTGGACATAGATTATTATATATTATGATGATGATGATGATTTTGAATATTGCATACAATTTTGGCAAAGTATTCGACATCCTTGTCCAGATTCTTGTGATCCAAACGTTTCATAATCACCGTTTCAATAGCATCCTTCAATTCTGTTATATTAAGCACCATGCCAGTGCGTTGATCGATGGGACCACGCACAGTTAGTTCCACTAAGAATAAACAAAGAGAGAGGGAAAATGATATGCTTATAAAAGTTTTTTGACTTTTAATTAAATTTGAATTTAAATTTGAAATTTTAATAATTTCTAAACTAATATAAGAATTTTTATATAATTGGTTGGGTTTCCATTGAAACTATGTATATATAATAGATATATAAACTCAGTTAAATGTGAATCAGTTTTAAGGCCTATCAGCTCTATTGATGACATTCATTATACAAGAAAATCAATGTCACGAGTTTAAGCTCGCCTAAATACAGGGTGGCTGATGAATTTTGCTACATTAAGAAACTCAAATAAGTTTTTTTTTAGTGTATAAAATATAAAGTTATAATAAATAATAAATAGATATAAAATATGGCAAACTATATATATGTAGCAGTTATATAAAGCTTCTTTAGCTTTAAGTAATCTCAGTCAACTGTAGATTTGTCTAGATCTTTATACAAAGTTTTCAATTTATGGTCCAACTTATTACACATAAATATATATATATCCTCAAGGATCTACATCCTTTACAGCTGTGGATCGTATTCATACATACAAGAAAATCAATTGAGCAACGAAGCAGCTATTAAGACTCAGTATATTGTGGCTATACAGAAAGACCCGCAAGAATCTATTTAGTTTTGAAGGCTATATAGACTGGCAAACAAGAATTTATATAATTTTGAGGACTATATAGACGGACAACCAAGAATCTATATAATTTTGAGGACTATATAGACGGACAACCAAGAATCTAAATAATTTTGAGGACTATATAGACGGATAGCCAAGAATCTATATCATTTTGAAGGCCATATAGACGGACAACCAAGAATATAGGACTATATAGACGGACAACTAAGAATCTATATAATGTTGAGGACTATATAGACGGATAGCCAAGAATCTATATAATTTTGAAGGCCATATAGACGGACAACCAAGAATCTATATAATTTTGAGGACTATATAGACGGACAACCAAGAATCTAAATAATTTTGAGGACTATATAGACGGATAGCCAAGAATCTATATCATTTTGAAGGCCATATAGACGGACAACCAAGAATATAGGACTATATAGACGGACAACTAAGAATCTATATAATGTTGAGGATTATATAGACGGATAGCCAAGAATCTATATAATTTTGAAGGCCATATAGACGGACAACCAAGAATCTATATAATTTTGAGGACTATATAGACGGACAACCAAGCATCTATATGATGTTGAGGACTATATAGACGGACAACCAAGCATCTATATAATTTTGAGGGTTATATAGACAGACCCGCAAGAATCTAAATAATTTTGAAGGCTATATAGACGGACAGCCAAGAATCTATATCATTTTGAAGAAGTATGCAGCTTTATAGATGATCTTCAATCATGATACAAGCAAAGTGTATGAAGAGCTTAAGCTAGCATCAGGATTTGTTTATAATATAAATAGTATTTATATCAAAAGGATTTCTGATTGGAATGCTACAAACTGTCTCTATATAGCCTCTATTAGATCTAAATTCTTTTTAAGGAATAAACAACTATGAAAATAAAATTCATTTAAGCTAACTCTGCCTTTACGTTCATTGCTTAAATGAAGCCTGTTTCTTAAAGACTGAAAGTAAGGGCATGCTCAAGTTAAGCTTAAGGATTTCTATATACTATTTAAAGGTAGCAGCAACCAATTAATAAAAAAATTTCATTACAATAAAAAAAAAAAAATTAAAATAATAATAATATTTAAAGCATATACATCTGTTTAACTATAAACTGTCTCTATATATATTCTCATTCAAGTCTAAATCCATCCTATATATACCTGATTCCTACAATCTCTCCTAGGCCTTTGGTAACAATTGCATTTGCTACAGCTTCCTTATGTTTCTATGCAATTAGCAATAATTTGAAATTATTGCCATTTTGCCACTTGCTATAAATACATAAATTTAATGAATGCTGAACTTGAACAGGGGTTGATAAGCGAGCTTGTCGGCCAAGGTCTGGCTCTATATGGCATAAACACAATTATTTCGTCTCGAATTTCCAATGTCTGTGGTTAATGCTTGAGCAAATCAGTGACATATGAGAAGGGCTGTTGTAGCTGCTGCTGCTGCTGCTGCTAATCGTTATCTAATCACGCATTAAAACATATTTATGATATATAAATACATACAGCTATATAAATATATATATATACCTGTATAGTTGTGTCCATGTCCATGAAAATTGTTGCATTTGCCAAAGATTTCCAGATTTTCAGCATCGCTCAGTTGAGGACTGCGAGAGACAGATACACAAATTGAATTAGCAAATCAATATCAATATCAAGTGCAGTGTCAATGGGATCAATTGTAATTGAATTTATTTATTTGTTTATTATTTATGAATTATTATTTATTACCTATGCAGGCGATGGCAAGCGCTGAACGTTTCGCGTCTTGTTAGAAATGCCACAGGTTGCTGGGACATGCTGTACACTTTGATTGTTTATTATTATTAGTTGACTGCGGCTGGAGCGGTTTCCTGTTGCACGTGCGCTTGCACTGTTTTGCTACAAATGCAAAACCTGCTTTTGAAACGCGCTTATTTATACGTGCTTGGACTGAGTGAAGCGACTGAGGGCAGAACAAGGAACTTGTTATCAGAGTATAGAACTATTATACTAGACTGAAGCACTTACAGTTTGAGCGTATGGTGGCGGCAAGAGCGTTTACTAACTTATTTGTTATTCGATTTTGGTAAATGGCAATTCAAATCACAAATAAATTCTTTAATATTTTGTCTACGTCGGCTACATATGCAAGTACTGCAATGCAAAACAACAAACGCAAAAGTATCGATGTGATTATTGGCATCGATAGCACGCTAACGTCAGCCAACACTGGCAAATTCAAAAAGTCAAAGCACTTTGAGAGCACCATTGAGGGGCGCTTATTAAATGCGTGTGAGAGGTGCAGCTATATGCGTTTTTTTCTACTTGAATAAAATTCAGAATAAATAAAGAAAGCAAATTATGACGCACAAGCTAAGGAGTGGAGCATGTACATACATATGTATGTATGTACAGATACATATATTCTTATATCATTTGTATTACTTAAATTTAAACAAATAAACATCAACTCCCCCTTAAATACAATCAAATAACTTAAAAATTTGACATATATAAATATATCAAAATAAGACGAAACAAAATTAAATTTATATGCTAAATTTATTGATCAAATTATAAAAATATTATAAAAATAACCAGCTAATATTCTTTAAGCATATTAGTAATCGATACTCGTTTGAAATATAACTGCCGGTGCTGCCAGATGTCTGTTTGCAAAACACACATGTTGTCAGCCCATATGCGTCAGCCCTGACGTTCTGTTATCGATATTAACACATCACTAGTATGAAAAAAATTGACAACAAACGACGCGACGACGCGCGCTATTTTCGAAACCTAACAACAATTTCATTTGTTTAAACAATAAGTCATTTTGCGAGTGTGTGTAAATATATTTAGTAAAATGAGCAACAAAAGCACGCCAGTGCAACAACGCATATATCAATTTCAAGCACGTGCACGTGGCAGCTTCGGTGCCGGTGCCAGTGGCAGTGCCACCAAAACTCCTGCAACAGTTGCCGCCGGACTGCGTCGCAAGGTGTTGACACGCACACCGAAACGCAGTGCCGAGCAGCCGGCAACAGACCAACTCTTAAATACGGCCTTCAGCAGCGGCATTGCAACACCAAAACCAAAGCCAACGGCCTTGAATGCCTGCTATACGCCATCCTCGCTCTACCGCAAGACGACGCCGAGCCACAGCCACAGCAACATGAAGAAGTCAGCGAGCAAGGCAAAGGATAAGGATGCCATGACCGAGTCATTTCACAGCATTGCCGAGGAGAGTAACATGATTGTGGCCGTGCGCGTGCGTCCACTGAATGCACCCGAATGCCAGCGCTCCAGCGTCACCAACGTGGTCCAGGTGCATGGCAACAATGAGCTGAGTGTGCATGCGGGCAGCAGTGCCGATGCCTCGGCGGGCGTATCACATTTCTTTAGCTACGATCAGGTCTACTACTCGTGCGATCCGGAACGCAAGAACTATGCCGATCAGCTGGCCGTCTTTGCGGGCACAGCTCAGCCCTTGATCGACACCGCCTTCGAGGGCTACAATGCTTGTCTGTTTGCCTATGGACAGACGGGCTCGGGCAAATCGTACAGCATGATGGGCATTGAGGGACTGGACGATGCGGCACTCGATGGCAGTGCGCCGCACATGGAGGCGGGCATCATACCACGCTTTTGTCACGAGTTGTTCCGACGCATCGATGCAGTGAAGCAGCAGCTGCAGGTTGCATATCAATTACAAATATATCAATATTTTTTATTAAATATTAATATCTGTGTCCTTTTTAGGTGGAGGTGGAGGTTAGCTACTTTGAGATCTATAATGAGAAGATTCATGATCTGCTGAGCGTGCAGCAAGCCATGGCCGCCACGCCAGAGACGCCGGTGCAGCGACAGGCGCTGAAGGTGCGCGAACATCCCATCTTTGGGCCATATGTCGTCGATCTTAGTGCCCATTCGGTGGACTCTTATTCGGCCCTGCGCAACTGGCTGGCCGTGGGCAATTCACAACGTGCCACCGCCTCAACGGCCATGAATGACAAAAGCTCCCGCTCCCATTCCATATTCAATATTGTATTAAATCTCACTGATTTGAGCAGTGATGGCAGTGATGACATGTCCTCCGATACGGACTCCGGCACGGTTGTCTCCCTGCGTCAGACGCGTCGCAGCAAGATCAGTTTGGTCGATTTGGCGGGCAGTGAACGTATCAGTGTTTCGGGCTCGAATGGCGAAAGAATACGTGAGGGCGTTAGCATCAACAAAAGTCTCTTGACGCTGGGCAAAGTCATTGCGGCGCTGGCGGATACACGCAAAGTGGGCGGCACTGCCACGCCCAGCACATTTGTGCCCTATCGCGAGAGTGTGCTCACCTGGCTACTGCGGGTAAGTGAGGCAATGCTTATTGCAAAACACAATTCCTTATCAGCTTTTGGTTTACTTAATGCATTCTCTATCTGGCTCCCATTAATCTCGCCATTGGTAAATTGATCTGCCTCCCTCCATTGCAGCAATGGAATTTATAACGAACGAAGGTTTTTGCTTTCTAGTTGGCCCCGTAGATAAAACTTTATCTTCTTTTGGAGTGTCTGTTGCCTAATGTCGACTTTGTTGCCCAAATGCTCAAGATACTGAGTTAATCTTATATTTTATTCCCTTTTTTTTATTGAGTTCGCCCACGTGTCAGCTATCTTTCAAGATATTTGTTTAATTTGCCATATGATTCAGGTCGGGGAAGTTTATTTATTAGGAATTTAATTTGTAAATGATTAAGGAGCGCAAATGGCTAAATGCGAATATAAAAAAGTGAATCAGCTTTATGTAGAGAAGAAATAAATTAAAAAAAAAAAACAAATTACTTAATTTCAATAAATAACCATAATAATAAAAACTAATATTAAATAACTAATATATTTAAAAAAAAAACAATAAAAAAACTAATATTGAATAGATAATATATATAAAAAAAAATAAATAAATAAATTATAGGAATTTAAGTAAAAGATATCTTTTATATAATATATAATATTATAATAAACAAAATAAAATATAATAATAAAAATAAAAATAAAAATAAATAAATATACCAAAATTAGCACACAAATAAATAATAAAAAACTAATAAATAAATAAATAATAACAAGAATAATAATACAAAAATAAAAATCTATAAATTATTGGAATTAAAATAAAAGAAATCTTTAATACAAAAATTTTAAAAAATTAAAAACAGTATAAAAAGCTGTTTAAAAACATCAAATTTTTATTAATAAAATATTAAATAAACAAATAACAAAACGAATAAATAAATTGAAAGGGATTAAAATAATATTCATTTTAAATAAAATTAAAATATTTAAATAATATAAAAACTTTAAAAAATAGTTTTAAAAACAATTTTGATCAAATAAATATTTGATAATAAATAATAAATAAATAAATAAATAAATTGAAAAGCATTAAAATAAACGTTGTCCTTAATAATTTATTAAGTTTATTAAAAACTAACTTTAAAAAAATAAAAATAAAAAGACAAAAGTTAAAAATGCAAAAACAAGAACAGAAAATACATAAAAAAAATAAAAATAAAAATAAATTAAAAAATTTAGTATTATCATTATTATTATTTATTTAATATTTTATTTTTTATTTTTAATATACAAAATAAAAAGATATATAAATTCGCAATGCACAAAAAATATAAATATATTATATTTATATATTTCTTTATATATATTATATTATATTAATACTTCAATAATTGTTTTATGACAAACTAAATTAAATAAATAATAATTAAATAAATAAAAAAAAATATTAATAATAATAAAAAGAAATAACCAAAAATGGGAAGCAGGAAGCTTATAAATAAAAGTTAATCATATAATCTGATCAAGACTTTTTCCTTGAAAAATAAATTGATTAGATATTCTAGACAAATTTCTTGAATATTTAGATACCAAAATTTGAATACGTAAATGAAATATGACTCAAAATCTTAGACGCAATGCAATCGCTGTTGAGTATTAGATTAAACTTCTAGTTGCGAACCCTCTTCAGTTCGTTACTCTTTTTATTGCACAACTGAATTCGTAGTCTTATCTTGCGGCCAAATTAGAGCAATTCTAGACCAGACTCTATGGAGTGTTTATCACATTGTTTTTATATGGCCATATAAAATATACTAAAGTACAATTGCGAAACAAAACAAAAATGGAGCTGATTTTATATACCTTTTTGTCATATACATACATACTAAAAAGAAATAATATTTACGGTCAGGGCTTAGTTTTAAATTTATAATCAGAATTGATCTATTGATGGCTCTAGCTAAACATTTTCCACTTTAAAAAGAAATATTTTTAATATATATTTTAAATATGGAAATGTTTAAAAAAAAATTTAAAAAAATATAAATATTTAAAATATATAAATATAAATTAAATATATATATAAAAATATTAAATATATATATAAAAATATTAAATATATATATTGCTTAAAAAATAATAAAAATATACATATTTAAAATATATAAATATAAATTTAATATATATATAAAATTATAAAAAATATTTAACATATATAAAAAAAAATACTTTTTTTAAAATGAATTAAATTTTAAAATTTAAAAGGCAACTTTTTAAATATTTTTATATAAGTCATTCCAAAAATATATTTACCTTGACTGGACCTTGGATTTTCCATTCACTAGAACTGAACTCAACTTAAATATTTTCTTAGTAAATTGTATACATAAAACTAAATGAAGATATCAAAGGAGGAAGATATAAAAAACACATTTATAGTTTACCTAGTGAAATCCCCCATAAAACTAAATATAAATACAAGATATGAAAAAAGAACAAGATATAGGCGAGATATCAAAAGTTTACACAGTATATAGAAGTATAGAGAACCATATATGTATATAAGGAGTTTCGCTTTCCATAAACATTCTACTTCGCAAATTCTTATGATCTCATTTATAGTATGTATTTTTATACCCTGAACCCATTGAAAATGGGAAATCAGGGTATAATGTTTTTGTGAAAATGTATGTAACAGGCAGAAGGAGGCGTGTCAGACCCTATAAAGTATATATATTATTGATCAGCTCGACAAACTGAGTCGATATAGCCATGTCCGTCTGTCCGTCCGTCCGTCCGTCCGTCCGTCCGTCCGTCCGTCCGTGTTAACGCAGCGATCTCGTAAACCACAAAAGCTACAGAAATTTGAAATATATGGCAAATACATACATATGGCAAATACATACATATGAATGTCATGATTACACTCTAAAAGTTTGATTACGAAAATCCATCTAAAAGAAAACTAATTCAACAAATAAGTTTCCATAATATAGCCCATAGGCGCAGCCCAAGCTCAGTCGCTGCGTTAATTGCACAGAAAACAGAGCGACATTCTTTTCTTGCGATTGTGTTTTGCCCTTATTTTGCTGAGCAATCTCAACTTTGATTTAACTAATGAATATAGCTCGCTGATCGGATAAGGCACTCCTGGGAGTAATAACTATTTTATAATGGGTAAATTCAATTAACACAATCAGCACCAAAAATTTTTACTGAAGTATATGTACATATGTGAAGTGCAATTGTAAGCACTTCGAGTTTATTTATATATGTACCTTGAACCTATTGAAAATGGGAAATCAGGGTATATAAATATATAATATATATATATATATATATAATATATAAATAGGCGTGGCTGACCCCATAAAGTATAGTATATATTCTTGATCAGGGTGTCGAACTGAGTCGATTTAGCACTGTCCGTCTGATTGTCTGTCCGTCTGTACGTATGTATGAACGCGTGGATCTCAGAACCTATAAGAGCTAGAGACTTGAACATGATCGGACGGGGTTCAGGGGATCCTCCTAGTCGGGCATCCCCGACTAGAGTTTTCTTACTTGTTTTATATACACATATATTTTTTGTCAGTGCGCATTTTGTTGTTTATTTGTACAAAAATTGACGACTTCAGATAAACAAAATAAGTCTAAACCACGTTCCATTAAGCATGTCTGGCTTACAGATAAAGACATGAACGAAAGCATTCCTTATAATTCCCAATTCCTAAGAGTACTTGAATGTACACGTGTATTACCGCACATTGCTAGACTTCTTAGGGAATGTGCTATAAGTGCCGAGAATATCAGGTAACATACAAGGCGAAGTCATATCATTTTTTAGAGATATTGTTACAGCAAATACTATCAAATTTTAATAGAATTTGTAAGTTGAAATTCTATTAAAGGTTATAGAATACATTTTATATGTATGTATAATCGTTATCGGCTTTATATGTGTGATTTCTCACGTAACTGACCGACCTTCACAACTTACAAGTTTTTCATTATTTCATTATTTTTAACACCCCTAAAGTAAATAATATAGAACTGACCTCGCTGTAAGATTATAAATACATATAGTTTCACCACAAGAACAGGAGCGGGCTAAAAATGATTTATACTCTTATCAAAATAAATAACAAATAAATTAAATATAAATAAAGGCAAATTTGAATTTATGTATTTGATCAATTTTAGAATATTTGACAACTTTTTAATAAAACAAAAAAAATGTTAAAAAAATTCCATATATTTTATTTGAATTGAAAATGTTTATATAAAAAATTTATGAAAATTTATTGAAAATATTTTATTAAATGTTAAAATTTGATTTTGTCTTAAAAATAATAAAATTAATTCTAAATACTTTTATTTAAAAGCAGTATCAGATTTTTAAGAATTGTTCAAGTGAAAAAGCCTTTAAAAAGCTTTCCCTATTTAGAAAACATTTTAATAATAAATATTCCAAGAATATATTTCTATTATATAGCATTGTACAATAGATGTATAGACTCTATTTATATATTCAAAATATACGTCTCATTTTTTAATGAATATTTTTTTATATTAATTTAAATGCGAAATAGAAAAATTTAAAAAAAAATATGTAGATATAAATATATTTCTTTTGTGTGGAAACATTTAAAAAATATTATCAGATAATATTTATGTAAATTTAAATTGATAAACTCAAATCATGAACACAATTCTTAAATTACACAATTTCTTTTTAAAATTTGTTTACATAATTAATAAAAAAAAAACAAAACAAATAAAATATTTATATATATTTATATGAATTAAAATTTATAAAAAAAATTTAAAAATTTATATGTACATATATATATTTTTTTTAAATTATAAATTTTAATTCATATAAATATATGTATAATTGTATTAATTAATTTGTTTTAAACATTTTTTCAAAAATGCATTTTTATATTAAATTTTAAAATATGATAAAAAAAAATTGCTTTTAACTACTTTTTTTTAAAACAATTTTTTTTTTATATTTTGCGTAATATATTATCTCAGTTTAGCAGAGCTGTTAAGAATTCCATTTGAATGGAAATTCAAAATGGGTTTTTGTTCTGAAAACCCATTTTGAATTTCCATTCAAATGGAATTTTTAACAGCTCTGCAGTTTAGTTCATACTTTACAAAAAAAGAAGATTTCGTTTTTATATTTTTCTATATTTATTCATTTTTTAAAAAAGATTTTGAAGTATTTCATTTGTTTTTAGACATATTTTGATCAGTGATCAACGCAGTTTTCTTAAATTTTTATTATTAATATTTACATTAAATTTTGTATATTTTTATAACTTTTTAAAAATTAATTTAATTTTTTTTCCTAAATTATTTTCCCTTAAATAAGGCTAAACCGCTCCTGTGCCATGTTTTGTTTACACTAATTGACTACAAAACTTAACACAAGTTCTCTAATGATGGGTGTTTATTGATAGATGTAATGAATTACGTAGTTCTCAGAGTATTATTCCGATGAGTAAATCAATACATGTTTACAAGGTTGCAGAAACTCTTAAGAAACGACATTACAAAGTCCATAAATGCCCTTAAAATAGTTATTTGTTTGTCTACATCTCAAGTGCAGCTGCATATTCTGTGTGGAGAGTGTAGGAGTGGAGTTGGTTGGTGGCCAAAACTACTCGTAAGTGTTATTAATAGGTAGCGCCTTGAGACGTGTAATATATATGAAGCGTTAACAATCTAATTGAAATTCGAAATCAATAATTTATGGCGCCATATCATGCGCCTTTAAAGAGCTATTGATTACGTTGAATCAAATGCGGCCATGCCTTCTTTAAGATATGGCCAGGCAATCAAAATGAGTTATCTATATTATATATATAAATATATATATATGTGTGTGTATGTATGTGTGTATGTATATATATTTTTGAAATATTCTTTTGGTCGAAGTTTCCAGTGCACTCTATAGATAAGTTAGCTCGGGAGCCATAACAACCATTTAAATATAGCTTTAAGTGGAATCTTGCAGGCACTCAAGTTATCTAAATATGTACTCAGCGTATGTATGTATAAATATACATTTATATATAAATATATAAATATATATATACGCCTATATAGTATATATTTGCTTGTGGTCGCAAAACCCGGCATTTTTTTTTTTAAATATACACCAAAATATTCCCTTACCCACACCCATGTTAAAAATTGACTTTCTGTTAGTTTTTTTCTACTTTTTATTTTTATTTTTTTCTTCCATTTTGTTTATACTAGAATAATATAACACTTGATAAGTTATCAGCGCCTCGTCTTCGCAGTTGCGATAGCAACAATTGTTGTTGTTGTTGCTGCTGCTGTAGCTGCTTCCTCTTGCCACATTTACAGGCCGTTGGCTCGCATTTGCATTTGTTTTTAATCAGCTTGCCATCCTTATGACCTGTACAAAAATAATAATAATTATAGTACAATATAATAAAGTTTAAGAGTGCAGTAAATCAAGTATGACTACTCCTGTGGTGGGTGTGCTCGACTAGTAAATACCCTGAACACTTTGTGTAGAGCTGCAATTTGTAGTTCTTTAGAGCTCTAGCTTCTTTACTTCTTCTTCCTGTGAGCTTTAGATTGTGTGAACTTTGTTAGTAGATAACTAGCGATGCTACATAGATCTTAAATGAAATATCTACGGCGTGTGTATCATATTCTAATTTGTGTAAAGCTGTCTGAGCTCTGGGCTATGGAGTTTGGGCTGACAAACAGACAGAGAGAGAGAGAGAGGGAGAGAGAGAGAGAGAGAGAGAGAGAGAGAGAGAGAGAGAGAGAGAGAGAGAGAGAGAGAGAGAGAGATATTGTATATATATATATATGTATATATATATATATATATATATATATATATATATAATTTGCTAAGCAAGATTATTAAGTATTCTCAACAATTTGTTTGCTCATCAATAGAATTTCAAATATTATCAATTCAGAACTTGTTTGCTTGTGATTGATTATGCAATATTATTTCTAACAACCTGCTCAATGTAAATATTTTTCTAATATAATTTTTGCAGCATTCAATAATCAATAATCAAGTTTCAAATAAAAAACATTCTAATATTGAGTCAACATTTTTTTAATAATTTTATATATTTTTTAGACATTGTCAGGAAATTTGTTGTATAATTTTAGAATTTCCTTATGATAATTTTAATTTTAATTTCTTAAAGAGTTCATTATAAAAATTAAAATGAAATCTTTAAACTTTTTCTAGAATTGTGATTTTTTACTATATAAAATAATTAAGTTTATAGAATAAAGCATATAAAATTATAAAATAGAAAACATTTTGCAAGAGCATCTCTAAATAATGTTAATAACAGCGTGCCATAAACAGGAGCAATCTGTTAACATTATGCTCTCATGTTAATAACATTTTTTTCTTCTTTTTTTTTTTTTCGCAACTTTTAAAGTATGCTAAAACTATGCAAATTTTTGCATATTCACTAACCTGTTTGATTTAACATGAATATGTTTATGCACATATATATATATATATTTATAGTCTTTTGGATTAACGTATAGCTGCGAAAACTTACAGTTCTGTGACTTTTTCAGCATGCCCATATCGTGTGTTTGATTGCTCTTCGATTTCTTAGTCTTGGCGACTTTCAGCTTGTCAAGCAATTGTTTCAGCATTGCTAAACTAGTGTGATTTGGTATTTACTAAATGGAATTGAAATTGAAATAATTCTTTTTTTTTTCAGTTTTTTTTTAGAGTTAACTTTCACATTGCAAACTTGAATTGAAACTGAAGTCAAAAATTTGACGCTTCGTTTTTAAATGTAATTTTTATTATATATATATACATATTATATCTATCTATATATGTATCTCTAAAGTTATGGTTTCGTGTGCAATATATTTTCCCACAAACCACAAAAAACAAACAGAATTTTTTTTAAAAATTTCCCCAAGCGCTGTTTTATCGTAAATTAGTGTTAAACGAGGCTTATTATCTGCCTCTCTCCCTCTCTCTCTGTGGCTTTTACTACTCACTTTTTTTGCTTTTTCTTTTAGAATATATTAGAAGTCTGTATATTTATATATATATTTATTTTTTATGTTAGTTCGCTTAACTAGTTTGGCTAATTGAAAACGCGTGCCGTCTGTTTGGCGACAACATTTGGCCATTGGCAACAATTGAAAAGCTCTACATAGGAGATCTTAGCCATACGATCCAAAATATTGACACGTTTCCGTGCATGATTTGATGATTATAGCATGACGATGTCTACTTAACTGGTTTATTTGTGCTAATTACATATATATATATATATATATATCTATATATATAATATATAATGGTTGGATGAAGAGATTGTAATATGTGTAAAAATAGTTAAAATATATATAGTATAGTTATAGTAAATAGTTAGATACAGTTTATTATAGCTGTTGTTAGCTTGGCTTAGGTAATATGGTAATTTGATTTGTTGTTTATGCCCTTAGCACCTGTTGAGTTCAACCTTTGCGGTTTATTGTCTCAAACAAAAACAATTGCTCTACAGTATTAGCTAGCTTTAACAAAACAGTTTCAAAGTTTAAGATTTCACATAGGAAAATTTCAGTAAATAGAAAATTTACTAGAAACTTGAAATTTGGTATAGGTACTATACAAGGTGCTATTCAAAAGTTCCAGGACTTTATAAAAAAAATAAAAAATAGATTTTCTTTGGCAAAAATTTTATTGGTCGCCTTCGAAATAGTCCCCTTCGGACTGAATACAACGATTTGCACGATCAAGAAGATTATCTAATGACTTTTTTAGGTCATCCTTCGGTATGGCGTTGAGTATGGCGGTCGAAGCCTTTTGAATAGCATCAATGTCAGCATACCGTTTTCCTTTCATTGCCAAATTAAGTTTTCCGAACAAGTAGAAGTCGCGAAAACGTTTAAACCACTCGTGAATGCGGCTACGGGATAGACAATCGTCGCCATAAACTTTTTTCATCATTTGATGAGTTTCGGTAAATGTTTTACCAAGTTTAAAACAAAACTTGATGTTCGCTCTTTGTTCGACGGACACAATAAAAGTACTGTCACTTTTAGCGCGATATCTCGGCTTCTATGCGTCCGAATGTCATGAAAATTTGACACAACATGACAGAGAAATAGACAATCAAAAAAATAATCAATATATTTACGCCCATTGGGGTGTGGCAAAATTAGCGCTCGAAACCCAAAAAGAACTGGAAATTACAAAAATTCAATAATTGAGTCTTTCTTGAGCTCATCTGTTGATGTAATAAAATATTTTACAGTAAAGATTGACAAAAAAAATCCTTATACAGATTGACAAACACATTTATATATATTATTATATTATATATGTATATATTTTTCCCACTAACTGAAATTCAATTAAATTTATTTTTGTCAGTCTCTTGTTTTGCGTTGTTAATCGGATAAGCTTCATCCTCCAAAGTTTTGGCATTAAAGTTCCAATATTAAACAGTTAAGCTAGTGAGGTCGTCTCGCTCTTAGGACTTACAAAAAAGATTTTAGCTGGTTTGGAACCGTGAACAGGGAATAGGCAGTTGGTAGCACTGCCGACTGCTTAATTCTACTTCTTACTTGTTTTATTTTTAAAAAAATATTTTTATAGTATTTATTATTTAAATATTTTAATATAATATAAAATTTATTTAATTAATTAATTAATTAATTTAATATTGTATTATTTTATATTTTGAAATTAGTTTTTATTAACATATTTGAATATTATTTATTATTTAAATATTTTAGTGAAAAATAATATTAAAATATTTTAATATAATATATAATTTATTTAATTAATTAATTAATTTAATATTGTATTATTTTTGAAAAAATATTTTAAAATTTTTTTTATTAAAATATTTGAATATTATTTATTATTTAAATATTTTAGTAAAAAATAATATTAAAATATTTTAATATAATATATAATTTATTTAATTAATTAATTAATTATTTAATTAATTAATTAATTAATAATCAATTAATTTAATATTGTATTATT